>JAJJWW010005682.1:0-119142 GCA_023531295.1 Papaver armeniacum | reverse complement strand
ATGTCCTCATAACTCTTTGGATGCTTGGGACACTTGAACGCTTTGAAGTTGTGAGTTTTAGTTTGATTTGCTCGAGGACTAGCAAAGTCTAAGTGTGGGGGAATTTGATAGTGTAGAATACACCTAAATTACTATCTAGTAGTTTATGCTTTCTTTGCTATTTTTCTTGTAAATTATGTATTTTACGCTTGTTTTGAGTTTTATAGCTACTTTGGAGTCGCACGGAGGAAAAGAAGAAGAAAGCACCCAATTTGAGCAAAAAGGGTAGAATTGTCATTTTAGGGGCTTAACACTATTTGGAGCCCACCGGAGTTAAGGGGTGGCTCTTTTGGAAGGAATATTAAATGCGGTCAGATGAGGTTATAGGGCGTCCATCGGAGTTAGCCCTTATCAAAGGGACCAACACCGAATAACCCTCGATTTAACCCAACCCTATATTCGATCGAGAGAAGAACTTTCTCATCTCATTTATCATTTTCTCCAAATTAAGAGAAGAAAAAAAGCAAGAATTTCTTGTATTTGATCCTCGTCCGAGAGGTCTAGAGATGATTAACGAGTGCCGCATTTGTGAAGCTCGGGAAATGTAGCCATGAAATCGCGAGATGATTGAGATGACGAGCTCAAATTTAGGGTTCCCTAAGGTTCCACCAAGAACCCGGAGAGGGTTCGATCGAAATTGAACCGAAAATCGATGATTCCGGATCGAAGAAGATGGTCTTTGGTAATGGAGAAATCGGACGAGAATAGTTTCGGTGGTGTGTGTGAATGGGTTTCGATCGTGAGGTAAGATGAAGAACACGGTAAATGGGTTTTGTGGCCGGAGATGGGTATTGAGTTTGCGAAATTGCAGGAATTGTTGATACTTTTGGTGTTGGTTGAGTTGAAAACTGGAAGATGGGTTTTGGTGCTGTGAGGCTTGAGATTCAGAGATGGGTTTGAGAAGATATGGCAGATGGATCTGTGGACTGATTTCAGAGATGATAGAACAAGAAATTGGAGACAGGAATGATGTTGGCGGTGCTGTTGAAGCTCGGTGAATTTGGGTTTGTTTGATTCATGACTATGAACATTACAGATGGAATTACAGGAAAGCTACACCAGAATGAATGGGTTTGCTGAAGACTTAGGGAACAATGGGTTCGTAATGGGATGTATCAATTTGAAGCGAGAGAAGAGATCGATGGTCTTTGGTGGATCAATTAGAGTTCAAATGGAGGAGCTGAAATGGAGTGAATCAGTGAAGATGGTGGTGAGTTGTTGGAAAGAAATTCGTAGAGTTGTGGGCGAAACAGAGAAGATTGACAAAGAAGTGTGAATGAATGAATACAATAGATGAATGCTAGGAATTCTTAACAGTGAAGGCGAAAAGGCCTGAAATTGGCTCTGAAGTCTGTAAATAGCAGAAACTGGCCAAATCATCCTTTCCGCGAGTCGACTGGCCCGATCCGACGATCCCGATGACCGATCCAACCGAGTTCAAGACCGATTCCTATTAGGCAATTAGATTAAGTCACCGAGTAAGCAAATGATTGAGAATCGACTCTGGTGATAAAAGCCCATTAGTGAGTCGAAGTTAACTCGAGTCCGACTCTCCTTCCTCTTTGACCTCGTTGACTAACAAATGACCTGACAGTTTGACCTTTGACTGTTAGTCCTAACGTGGACCTGGACGGAATATTCCTTGACGGAGAAGAATCTCGGACACGGCGGTGACGTTTCCGCCATTTTCCTGCCACAATCCCGGTTTTCAGAGCGAGCCAAAAAATTCCAGAATTTTCTATGGACTTCTCTCATGGGTGTGAAGACTTGGGCTAGGACTTGGATGGAGAAGTGGACTCAAATTTGGAAAGAGAAGGTGGAAGAGTTGAGAAAAGCTTGGATTTGGAAATTGAATTGCAAAAGGAAAAGGATTCTACTCCTTAGAAGATTTGGAGAATATTGAAGCCTATAAATAGAGAGAGTTTTCTACAACTTCTACACACATCTCTACACACACAATTCTTTTCTTTTCTTATTCTTTGTGTGAACTCTTTAACATGAGTAGTTAATTTTATTGATTGAGGATGAATTCTAGTTCTTAACATATGATTTAAGTTTTTGTTTTCAAATTCTATCTTGAAGTTTTTCACATAATTATCGTTTGTTTTTACTAATAGGAATGATCTTAATGACATTCATGATTGATTGATAGATTGTTTAGAATGCATGCTAAATTGATTTGTTAGTTTAATCTAATGCTAGTGAAAGTTAGGAGATAAGTAATCGTTTCTTGACTCTTTACATAAGTAGCAAACACGAGACCTCAAGGAGGGGATTCCGTGGAGCAATTGTGTGTAGAAACAACGCTAGAAAGTGAACCAAGCGAACCGAGTTTAACTACTAGTACTAAACCTAAATTCATAAATCTTAATGCATTCGTGAATTACATCTTGTAAGCGAACCTCGGGGTGGTTCTTTTGAATAGAATCGATAACTAAGCGGACACATTTTCGAAATTAGGATTTTGGGGCTAGCTAAGCGGACACCTTTATCCTACTATTGGTGATAACTGTGACTAATAACAAGTAGAAGAGAACATAACTTTAATCATTGTTTCCCGAACGAAGAAGGATTCCTTGATCTCGTCTCTCTTATTGCTTTCAACTTTATCTTTTAATTGCTTTGTTTATTTTCTTTTTGCTTTTTACACCCCCTTTAGTGACAATTTTTACAACTAGAATCTCTTGCTCCTCGTGGGATCGACCTTGACTACCCTATATTACTTGTTAATTAGGTAGTAAAGTATTAATTAATTTGTTGTGGTTACGACACGCATCACCCATAGATACTAGTTTCGTTGGCTATCTCCCATTATCCTTTCTTGTTGTCCTTGTGATGTGCTCGCCACCGTACTTATCAACTTAGGTAACAGTTGCGTCGTTGCTTTTGAACTTGTGTTCGCAATCGGGTATGATTCCATCTCATTTTGCTTTTCCTCAAGAGCAATATACTCCTCCGAAGTTCTCGCTACTCGGTTATTGTGATCGTATTCTTGATTCTGAAAATTTGAATGTATAATGATTGGTTGCGAACATAGCGTTAATGAATGATGTAATGAGATATCTTTCGTCCACACGACCATCCATATCACTACACATCGCCTTCCACCTCACGGTTAGATGCTTCAAGATTTTCGCCAACCCTTTGCTTTAACCCAAATACATCTTCAATGCCGGTGTCGCGAGGAATTGTTACTTATATACGCCCTAAAAATATAACCCAAAATGGTTGAAAGATGTTATAGTATTCTTTTGTTAAAACCTTCAAACCATTTTAAGGCCTCTATTGTTAAACTTGATGCAAAATATTTGCACAATATAGCATCATGGTTCTCCATTGTAGCATACATATCACATAAGCTTTGATGTGTTGTACTTGCATGGGAGTTGTTCCGTCCAAAATGCTGGTTAAAGCGGGTAAATTGCACTTTGGGGGTATTCCTCCTAATTGTACTTCTTGTGTGAATGGGGTTTTCGCGGCTTCTTCTATAGCTTCATCCAATTGTCTCCTACCTCCTTCTTTTTATTATTTAACATTCCTCTCATTTCCGCTAGCTCTCTCAAGATTTGTTCATTTTACATTAGAATTTGGATCCATTGGTCTTTTTAACTCCGCCTCTTTTCTTCAACGTTCATATCTCTGCTTTGACTTTCTTGTTCATCATTTTCTTCGTCTTTCTGCGATATTCTCTTTCATTTGTTTCATGAATTCGCACGCCATTATATCTCCCATTTTCTCTTCTTTGCCGCTCTTCAATTCTCCTTTGTACTCTATCATATTCTTCATTGATATTACCATTATTTCGATTTTGCTCACGCCTCCTTTCTCGATTGTCATGATTGTTCGCGAATTGCCTCTTGTAGCTCTTGTTCCTCCACTTCGCTCTCAGTCTTTCCCTCTCGCGAGCTAGATGTGCTTAGTCGATATAGTGTCTTTCAATTCCGTCTTCAATTACCGTTCATTTATTTGTACTTCTCTCCCATGTAATATTCTCCTTCCTTCTTCGATTTCCTTCGCCATCTTGATTATTTCGCCCCGACGGTGTCTATTTCCACGATTTCTATCATTTTGCCCATTTTGAAGAGTTTCGGCCACGTTGGATATAACGATCTTCCATTATTTCTCTTCCTTCACACGTTCTTCCCCTGGATTTTGTATTCCCTCTCGAGTTTCTTCATTAGCATTTTCTAGGCAAATCTTGTCTTATTTCTTCTCTAACCGATCTTGAACTTGACCTTGTAGTGCTTCTTGACCTTATATTTTGTAACCTCATGTTTTCCATCCTCAACTCATGATTTTGCCTTGTGTCGGATTCGCACGTTCTTCGCTCTAATCGCCTTTCTTCATGTATTGTTTGCCTCAATGCCTCTAACGCTGCAATCTCTTCATTTCCATGAATTATCCTCCAATTACTTCTGGTCTCTCTCCTCTTTGTCCATTGCCTCCTAATTGCTTCTCTTCTCCCATTTCATTTCTGAAATCGATCGCCAAGTATGTACACTCACTCTGTCATAATCCACCCCCAGTTCTATTTTTGTATTGGTGTACGTTGAATTGGCGGTTGAACTTGATTTTCTCTATTGTTCCTTATGTTCATTCTTGAAGATTCCTCTATTTCGTCTCTCCCTTTTCCCAAGTCTCCTACTCCTTCTAACAGCTTGTTGGTTGTTTTGATGCATGTCTTCTTCTAGCCATTTTCAATCTTAGTGAATTGTTGAAAATTATATGAAATTCCTTCCTATTACTTCCAAATTCTTTCAAATCACAATATCAATATTCAATCGGTCCCTGTTTCTAGCGCCATATGTAGTAGCAGAAATCCCACACTACACCCCTCACAAGAATTCACACAATCAAGTAATTTTAAGATGAACAATCATAATATTTATTGATTAATTTCATAAACGTTACAAGATGAAAAGGAAATAAACTAAAGAATTAAAAACCGCTCAAACTTTCTCTCTCCTAATGACTTGCCCAACACTCTAAAAAAGATCTCTCTTCTCTTAAGCCTGTTCGGCTCTTTATATAGGGCATTACATAGTGGATGATGTATGTTTGTCCTTTATTTTCGGATCGGCTTGCGACATTATCGCAAGTATACAAATACTAAATCTCGCAACACTCATAAATCTCTCTAGGACTTCACATCTTTCGTGTTCAAAGTTGTCGTCATCCTTGCGTGTTTTTATTACCAATCTGCGATATCTTCGCAATGCGTCATTCATGGATTTCGCAAGGGTATTGGTGTTGCGATATTCGATCCTACACACATTAACTCACTAATATCTCAGTAAGGTTTCCAAACATTAAATTGTAATCCCTAAGCATGAATTATCAAAGAATTATTTCTAGGCATAAGACATCAAATTGATTCAATACTAATTAAGAAAACCATTTTCTTCTTATAAAAACATATATTAAAGTGATCTTAGTGAATTAAATTAAATTAATAATAATTGAAATTATAAAAGAAAATTACCAATCATGCATAAGAGAATAGTTTCCTCCGTTGCCTTGGTCACCGGGAACTTTTAGCCGCTCATCATGTTGGAAAAACGCTCAAAAGTTGATTTCATTGCTCAAAGTGTTTACAAATGATGAAAATGGGAGAAAATAATTAAAAATTTGTAACAATTATATGTGTTACAAAAGCGAAGCTATTCTGAAGAACGATAATAGCTAACATCGTTGTCATTGTAGCAAAACGATTTGTCCCTTGTGCGTCTTATGTTCTTGGTGTTCTTCACAAAGCAGAAAAATGGCGATTCTCTCGCAACTCCGAATTTTTGGCTCTGGACGTTCTAAACTGCTCCCAATCACTTCGTAACCCTCTATGCTACCTCGAAACTATTTATAACCCAACAAAGACTGAAATATCTCGCCATAACTTCATATAATCCTCGATTACTCGGCACTATTCTTTACGGCATGTTTAGGAAATAATATAGATTTTTGATTTCTCCACGCGTTCTGAAGTTGCCAAATTGCCATATTTAACTCCTTCACACTCCAGATAGTTGTTAAGGTCTTCCAAACACGTGCAAATTCCTCTGTTGCTCGCGCAAACTTATGAATATCTCCTCCGGTGCACGTGTTGCCCTGTTTTCCTCTCGCGGAAATTCCATCCAAACTGGGTCGAATCCAACACCTCTACCATCCCTGTCTAGCCCATAGAAAAATACCCAATCGATTCCAGCCCTTTAGTCTCACCGAAACAAGCTCAAATCGTCAACCCTAATTATGCCAGTCGAGAATTATTTTTCCTGCCAAAACCAGCAATTTGAAATGGTGAAGATGGAGTCCCCCCAACCAAACCAGGGGTGTGAATAGTTAGATGCCCACCGAGGTGCCCCTTATCCAAAAACGAGTCCGAATAACACGTGTCCTCCGGTGCTTTAAAACAACTTTTCGAGCCGATTTTTCCAAAAATATTTATTCCCAAAAATACCTACACACACATAAAACACCATAATAAGTACAAAAATGAGCACTAACAATACAAAAAATTTAGGACAACTTAGACACAAAAATGTGTCATCAAATACCCCCAAACTTATTGTTGCTAGTCCTCAGCAAATCTAATCTAGAAAATAAAATCCTAACTCACTGTCGCAGCATCACGGCTACACTTAGCACATGCAAGCAAGCCGTTAAAACCGCCAGGGCCCCGAGTGTTGTCTCGGGAGGGTTTACAAGAGGTGTACCCACAAAACCTTTACTCCATACCCTAGCTATCTACGCAGAACCTTGAAAGGCACTAAAGAATCTCCTTGGTTGGCATACAATCATTGACTATAGGAGGAAGTACCCTGATGCGAAATTCCAATTGATGTACACGAGTTTGCACTCAAGCACACTAAAAATCATATAAGTGACGAGAGCTCTACTCGGATAGTTTGGACATCATAACCTGAGTCAACCAATCACATGGAAAGATTAAGAAGATGGATGTAGAGAAAAACATACATAGTTTTGATGTTGACTAAGGTGAACGGTGTTTCCCATATCTGCCACGAAGGCCACTACTAGGATGAACCTATCCTAATGGACCGAGATACCTAAATTCGACTAATATCAACACACTGGCAAATATAAAGGAACCAGCGGGTGATAATCCTAACTCTAGGTCAACACAACCGGCATATACAAGGGCACCAGGTGGTCGACTTTATTGAATTTATTCCTATTGGTCGATGGTCCCTGCCTCTTTTTTTTTTTTTTTTTCATTTTTTTGTTTTTTTTGGTATCTCAATCACTCTATTTCACCCTAGCAATGGTAACAACCTTGAATCGTGTGCCCCACCAAATCACTTATAAGAAAATAAAAATAAAAACGAAGGTGAAAAGGATTCAAATCGAGATATGGCGAAACTACCATGTTTTTTTCCTAACACACGAGCTCGAGCTTTTATGAATAGACTCTATAGATGTTTCCATCTAATTAGATTGGTTCCTCAACTCCTACAACCAAGATGTTCCCATCCACTTAGATTGGTTAGTGACAACCTTAATAAGCATAAATTTCTAGGCTCTGGAGTTTATTTATTGCAACTAAAAGCTAACAAAAAGTTTCTTCCCCACCCCCAAACTTAAATCTAACATTGTCCTCAATGTTTCTAATGAAAGAGCAATACCAAAAGTAAAGTAACATGAGGAATAAGTAAAGAGAAGCTCGGAAAGATAGTACTGGGTGAAGAGAGAAATCAAAAACTAATATACAACATACAATCGCCTCGATGGTCAATCAAGGGTAAACAGGGTCCTCCGGAGGGACCTTTTCAACATCACCTGAGGAAAGGGCTCTAAAAAGGGTTTCAATCTCGACCGGTAACCTTCGAAGAACTACTACCATCCCAGGTGTCTCGATCTCAACAGCTCCATGAGGGAAAGACAAGTGCGAACAATAAAAGGACCCCGTCCATCAAGAACGTAACTTCCGAGGAAAAGATGCAAGCGGGTATCATACATAAGAACTTTTTTGACCTGGAGAAAATGCTTTTCTTAAAATATTTCTATCAGGCACAAGTTTCATTTTGTTCTTATACTCTTTAGCACTATCATAAGCATCTTTACGAATCTCTTCCAACTCATTGAGTGGGAGTTTCCTATGGACTCCCCGCCTTGTCAAGTGAAAATTTAGTCGCAATGTTCCCAATATGCTCTATGTTCTAAGTCAATGGGTAAGTGACATGCCTTGCTATACACAAGTCGATAAGGTGACATTCCAATGGGGGTCTTAAACGCGATCATCAGTAAGCCCATAAGGCATCGGTAAGCCTAGATGACCGTGTTCCCGATTAGGATTAACTGCTTTCTCTAATATACGTTTTGTCTCCCTATTGGAAACCTCTACTTGACCACTAGTCTGTGGATGATACAGGGTAGCTAACTTATGTGTAATACCATATTTCTTCATCAAAAGCCTAAAAGGTCCATTACAAAAGTGCGACCCTCCATCACTAATTATAACTCGTGGTGTACCAAAACGTGTAAGTATATTATCTATTAAGAACTCAATCACAACCCTATGGTCATTGGTCTTACACGCAACCGCCTCAATCCACTTAGAGACATAGTCTACAGCGACAAGGATGTATAAGTTACCAATAGAATTAGGAAACGGACCCATAAATTCAATACACACACACATCAAAGACCCTCAACAACTAAAATAGGGTTCAAGGGCATCATGTTCCTACGAGAAATGGTTCTAATTTCAATAACGTTCACAAGTAACACAATGAATCGTGGGAGTCTTTAAACAACGAAGGCCAATAGAACCCACACTTTGCAATATTTTAGCAAAGAATCTTCTTAGCACTAAAGTGACCCCCACAAGCATGATCATGACAAAAGTAAATAATACTGACTGGTCACTCTCGGTGTATACATCTCCTAATAACTGTCCAGGCAATACTTAAATAAATAAGGATCATCCCAAAAGAAATGCTTAACCTCGGCTAAAAACCTAGAACGATCTTGTTTTCCCCAATGTTGGGGCATTCGACCCGATAAAAGATAGTTCATTATATTCGCATACCAAGGTAATTGGGTAACAAAGAACAGCTTGCTCATCGGGAAAAATAGCCCTAACGGGAGGAGAATCATCGGGGTATCCACAAAAAGCCTAGACAAGTGGTCTCACTACATTTTCTCGCACCTTTTTGTCTCTAATGTCTAAGGGAAATTCCTGTAACAAGAGGATCCATCTAATCAATCTAGTTTTAGTATCCTTCTTGGAAAGAAGATACTTCAAAGCAAAATGATCGGTGAAGATTATGACCTTAGAACCTAAGAGATAGGTCTAAACTTGTCTAAGGCAAGCACTATGGCTAACCGTTCCTTCTCCGTGGTGGTATAGTTCAATGGGCATCATTCGGAGTTTTGCTAGCATAGTAAATCATGAATTAATTTGTTCTTCCCATTTGACCTAGCACAACACCAATAGCATAATCGAAGCATCACACATGATCTCAAAGGGTAGGTTCCGGTTGGGTGCACGGACTATGGGGACAAGTAGTGAGTAAAGTCTTAAACTTCTCAAAAGCCTCTAAACAAGCATCATCAAAGACAAACTTAACATCTTTTGCAAGCAACTTGCAAAGAGGTCTAGAAATCAAACTAAAATCCTTAATAAATCGGCGATAAAAACCCGCATGCCCTAAGAATGACCTAATATCTCTTACGGTTTTGGGACTCGTAAAGTCTTAATAAGGTCAACTTTGGCTTTATCTACCTCTATACCCTTAGAAGATACGATATGCCCTAAAATAATTCCCAACGAACCATGAAATGACATTTCTCCCAATTGAGCACTAGATTCTTTTCCTTACACCTAGTCAACACTAATGACAAATGATGCAAGCACTCATCGAAAAGACGAACCAAACACCGAAAATCATCCATAAAGACCTCTAAGAACCGTTCTACCATATCTAAAAATATGCTCATCATGCAACGCCGAAAAGTCGCAGGGGCGTTACATAGCCCGAAAGGCATGCGTATATACGCAAAGGTACCAAAGGGACGGGTAAAAGTGGTTTTCTCCCCGGTCTTACTGGGCAATAACGATCGATTATAGCCGAGTAGCCATCTAAAAGCAGAATGACTATGTCCAGCTAATCTCTCTAGGATCTGGTCGATGAAGGGAAGGGTAAAGTGGTCCTTCCTAGTGACCTTATTCAATTTCCTATAGTCAATATAAACACGCCAACCCGTGGTCACTCGGGTCGGGATTAATTCATTGTTATCATTCCTCGACTACGGTATAATAGGATTTCTTGGGAACAACCCGAACGGGGATGACCCTATTTATCTCGAAATAGGGTAGATAATGCCCGCATCTAACAACTTAAGAACCTCGGTTCGAACTACTTCTTTCATATTAGGGTTAAGTCGACGTTGCATCTTCCTAGAAAGGTTTGGCGTCTTCCTCTAAATAAATCTGATGCATACAAACAAAGAAGACTTATGCCCTTAATGTCCTGCTATGGTCCACCCTAAAGCTTCCTTGTTATGTTGAAAGACGGTTACTAGCCTACTTTCTGATCACTATCCAAGTTGGAAGCAACAATCACGGAGTAAAGTCTCGGATGGGCCTAAAAACACATACTTCAGAGGTATCCGGTAATGGTTTAAGGTCGAACTTATGAGGCTCTTCTTAACGAAGAAACTAAGGTAGACTTAGAAACCGGTAGTGGTTCGAACTTAGGTTTCCACCCATTACTAGTATCTAACAAAGGGGTCGAATCTAACAAAGCATTCACCTCATTAATCACATTATCATCATCAAAATCAATCCCAAAGTGAGCTAGGCATTTCTCTAATGGATCTTCTAACAAAGTATTTGGTAATGACTCCTCAACTAATGTTCCTATCATGTTCACCTCTTCTATGTTCGAGTCATCTAGTTCGGAGGTAGCTTACTAATATTAAAAATGTTCATCTCAATAGTCATATTGCCAAAAGACAAATTCATAATACCATTTCGACGATTAATGATCGCATTGTATGTAGCTAAAAACGGGCGACCTAAAATCACCTGTATCTGGTTCTCTCAGGTGAGGACAGGTTGGGTATCTAGGATAACAAAATCCACTTTGGATAAATAAACTTTTCGACCTCTATAAGAACATCCTCGATCACACCACGAGGAATTTTAACGGACCTATCGGCTAACTGGAAAGTGTCATCTAGGTAGGTTTCATCTCACCAAGTCCTAGCTTAAGGTACACATGGTATGGGAGTAAGTTCACACCGGCTCCTAAGTCAAGCAACGCTTTCTCAACACCATTTACCTATTGTGCAAGAAATGGTAGGGGACCACGGGTCTTTATACTTGGGAGTAGTGGTATTACGAATAATAGAACTCACGTGACTAGCTAGAAAGGCTTTCTTACGGACACTAGCTTCCGGCTTTCGCGTACATATATCCTTAAGAAACTTGGCATAGCGGGAATCTTCTTAATTGCATCTAATAATGGAAGGTTGATAGTTACCTGCTTAAAAACCTCCAATATATCATTAAAGTTGGACTCCCTCTTAGTTGGAACTAGCAGCTGTAGGAATGGGGCTCTAGGAACAAAGGCAGACTCATTAGGACCCTCATTGGTCTCTTTAGAGACTATGTCAGTCTCCTCATTTTCTGGCTCAGAAGGGTGAACTACAACATGTTCACTTTCAGGCATGGCGAACTTATTGTCAACTTTGATTGTACGATTTCTCTCTGTTAGATCATGGCTCGGTTGAACCCACCAAGCGTTGGTATGTCAAGTTTGGTTGTCATATTTTAGTGAATCAAAACTCATGTTAAGAGTCGCTTGATTATGTACTAGAGTTAAACTTCGTATAGGTTATCTTGAAAGTATTAGGATATGAGACATTACAAGTATTGCGAAGACTTGAAGATGTGAAGAAGCAAGGAGCTACAACGACAACAATCATCCTTCCACTTGAGGTTAGTGATATTTGACTTGAACTGTTTCATTCCCTAACGTATATTTCAAGTCGTGCATATTGAAAACATAACTGCAAAGCATATTTGAACTCTAGATAGACATAGTATTAAGGAATACAATACAAGGTTTATTGCTTAACCATTAAACTTTGTAGATAAGACATCGCCATAATCATTTGAATGCTACCATTATGTATGGGTATGAGGTGAGGATTTCATCCTGGGAACAATGTTTACATGTGTTCTAAGGAAGTAAGTTCATAAACTTGTTTGTGAACCGAAAAGGAAATTGCCCGGTGTTATTGGTTTTGTTATTCATTGCATATCTTATGAACAACCAATATGTGTGATAGAGTATAACCGCTCACAACTTGTTGTGTTTTTTGTATTATTGTTCACAAAGGCCTGACTTATGTATTGGTATAACTTTTATTAGTAAAACCGATCTTAAGTAATCACCTGTGGTATGATCGGATTTTGTATGTTTGACCTTGTAAGGGAAAGGGAACCGATCCTAGTAAGGGGTGTAGTACATCAAAAGGAACCGATCCTTGTATGGGGTTCAGCAAGGTTTATAGCAGAAAGGGGAACCGATCCTATGGACATGTGCAACACATATAAGTTAGATACCATATATATGTGGGGAACCGATCCTAGTACCTAGTCAACCGAATTTTTGGGAAGCTAGTGTGACTATGCACATTACTCACATGGAGGTAGAATCAAACTTGTTTTGGTAGAACAGTAAACCCATGATTGTGATTGAATGTTGGTTTGATCAATCACATAGTTCTTGAAAGTCGAGATGAACCAATTCTAAACTTGTTTGGAAGTGTAGCAAATCGATTTCAAGGTTGTAAGTGTGAAAGATAACTTACAAAGTTAAGATGTCGACAAACTTTGAACACGTCTTTAACGAATGTTTATTTCTATAATTGTTCAAAGATATTCCTTAACGGCTAAGGGAAGAGAATCCAAGGATCGAAACATAAGTAAGTTAAGAATATTTTAATTAAGGTTATTAATTTCATTTTGTAGGGAAATTAGAGAATTAGTAATGTGCATTTACTAATTAGATTTTCCCGAGAGATTTTGATCGTTATTTTTGGACGAGCATTTCCAGGGGAATTATGAAAACCGAATCTGTGCTTTTATGAATATCTTGAGAATATTTTCGGTTTTGGAAATTCCTTGGTGTCCAAACTTCCTTGTCTATAAATACACGAAGTTTGCCTTTAGTAAACTTATCCTTCGTGACAGCAAACTTCCTCGGTTGTGTTGTTACTGGTGTAGCCGCCTATTCGGAGAGGAGAGAGTAACCTAATTAGGAGAAATCTCTTACGGCCGCTTTATTTAAAGTCTTCTTTGGGATTGAGAAGCTCTAGCGCGACCAGTTGGTGGGAAACTAGATAATTGCGGTTTATCTTTGTTTTCGATTGATTTGATTGACTAACGGTTGTTGAATCTTTGATTGCACCTAGTTTGTTTATTCTTGAGAACCTTCTCTTCTGATATAAGGCTCACTCAAACTAGATCAAAGATCAACATTTCTACGGATCTAAGTCTTTCTAGATCCGTAAGATAGATTCATTGATTTTCCATTGTTAACAGACTCCGTTCTGTGCGACAAATAAATAAGGAATCAACTTTGTTTTTTCAGATTGTTACTTTGAAGATTAAATCGAAGATTGAAGAATTTGAAGAATTGATGAAGAAGTTGTTTTGAATCATTAAGAAGATATATTAGATCTACTCCTAAAGAGAACGTCATTACTCGCTAGGATATCGGGGTATCGAATATCTATTGAGAACTTCGGTTACGCTAGATATTATCAAATCAAGAATACTGCTGATCTTTGAGTAACTAGGATCTTAGTTTACTTAGTAGTGCCTACACGAAGTTGCGTTTACTTTTTGTAGCGTCTTAATTCATTGAGTATTCAAATATGGACTAGGTCCCTGGTTTTTCTACAAGATTGTAGTTTTCCTCGTTAACAAAATTACATTGTGTGCTTTACTTTATTTCCGCATTATAATTATTTTTATACTATAATTAAAGTAATTACACTTGTACGTTAACTAGGCACTTCATATTTATCTTATAAGGTTTCGGTTATCAAGTGAACACTTTGTCGTAGTATTGTCTCGATTCATATCCATAAACGATCACACAAAGTGTACACTTGATTTCTCCACTTGTCCGATATAATTATTCACGTGTTAGACCAATTCGGACTAACCCTATTTAAAGTGGACACTTTGTGTTGAAATATTCCTTGAGTGATCGTTGCTCTTAGAGGTTTATACACGGTAGAATTGAATAGGTAGTGATCAAATAAAAGATTGTGATGTATTTGGGTACCCTCGTCTTTTCACTCTCCTTTGGGGTTAGGATCGGTATGACTAGGGAACCTTCCATCTTCTCTCTCACTTATAAACTTAGCTATTTGGCCGACTTGAAGTTCTAATTTAGCAAGAGTCTGGGAATTGATCTTCAAATTCTTCCTGGTTTCTTATTGAAAGCTAAGGTGGTTATTTGGTAACATATCATGGTTCTTCGCTAGCATAGTAAGAGTTTCTTCGCTAGCATAGTAAGAGTTTCTTCTAAGGTAGAGATCTTTTTCTCGGAAGTGTTCTGAAACTGGGTTTGACCTGAAGAGTTCTTAGTATAACCAAAACATGGGGGAGGCTGAGAATTACTAGACTGACCTTGATTCTGGCCCTTAGACCAAGAGAAATTAGGATGGTATCTCTAACCAGGGTTGCAGGTCTCGGAGTATGGGTCAAAATTCTGACGGTTTTCAAACCTAGAGTTGTTGTAGACAGCATGGGCTTGCTCTTCACTAACCTAACCTTCCCAAAACGAGTTATCGGGTTCTATTCCACAACTAGAGACTTGAGAGGATCTAATTCTATCATTAGGTTCAACAAGGGACCTATTTTTATACTGACCCATTTCCAAAGCTTCTAACCTTCTAGACAAAGCAGCAAACTTAGCATCTGACCCAATGCTTGTATCTACCACATTGGTGCTACTTCTATTGACCAAGAGCCTTTTAGGGGGTTCAACACAAGACTCCCGCTGTTGGGATTTTTCAGCTACATCTTCTAAGAAGGAAAATGCTTCATCAGCGCTTTTACTCGTGAACAAACCATCGCACATAGACTCGACCATGGCTTTGGTCGAATAGTCTAAACCGTCATAAAGAATTTCAACTAGTTTCATTTTCTCGAACCCATGGTGAGGACATTGCGACAAAAGATCATTAAATCTCTCTGAAAACCTATAAAGGTATTCTCCTTCTTGTTGCACACTGGAACTAATTTTCTGCTTAAAAGATGCGGTTCTATACTTAGGGAAAAACTTTAAGTAGAAAACGGCATTAAGTTCGTCCCATGTTTCTATAGACCCGGATGGTAGGTTATTCAAACAGACTTGGCTTTATATCTTAAGGAAAAGGGGAACATCCTAAGTTTCAAGACTTCATCACTAAGGTCTTTAATCTTAATTGTTCCACAAACTTCTTCAAAGTCCCTAACATGAAAGTAAGGGTTTTCATCATCTTTTCCTAAGAATATAGGGACCATATGAAGGATACCAGGTTTCAACTCATAATTAGCCGTAGAGGCTGGCAATTTAATGCACGAAGCTCGGTTGGTCCTAGTCGGGTACATGTAATCTTTCAAAGTAGCCATTGTCGGGCACAAATTTGAAGTACTAGGGGTACTTTTTTCACGAAGAGACTTATTCTCAAACCGAAGTTTCCAAAAACGGGGCTCTCAAAAGAAGAGTCTTGAGCTCCCGCTTCCACAAGAAGAATTACTAGGTTTTTACTAATCAATCGACCTAGATTGTCTCTTTTCCAAGCCCGCTCTCTAATAACCTCGGGCATACACTAGAAAAACAAAATTAAAAGAAAAGTCCTAAAATGAAGGGAAGTTCTAAGCAAACACAAACAAGGCTGACTCACCACTCACCATTTGTCGTAGCGACACAAATATAATTACACTTTCTTACTACTCAAAATATAAATATAGCAAGGGCAAGAAAGGATCGATCCCACGAGAGAGGTCTAGGTTGTCAAATTGTTATGGTTCCTTAATAACGCCGGTAGTTTTGTGATTTTATGAAATAAAATAAATAAAAGCAAATAAAGAAATAAGCAAACAAATAAAATCAAGGATAAGAAATATTGGTCATGGATTTCGTTTTCATTCACTAACATGCTTTTCACAATAACTAGAATTGATATTTAATCTCAAATCACATCAAAGACCCTAGAATACCTTGATCGCAAGAATATCCCACAAATCTCCTCATGTCATCAACAAACACATTAAAAGATGCGAATATGAATTCTACCTAAAGGAACAACCTAACGTGTAAAAGCACTAATCAAGTTTAATTCCCTAGATGCGTTAAGTTCTATGAAATCGGGCCAATCAAAGCAATTGAACGTGGAAAGCATAATTCAATTTAACAAAGGTTACGATTCACATATGATCATAAGAATATATCACTACAAACTATAATCATATTATGCTACTTGTATCCAAGGAATATCACTTTTGCGTATAATAATCCCTAAACTAGCAATAGATGTGATTAAAGTTCTACCAATTTGCAACTTGACAAAACAATCAATCAATCATAAAACAATATTTTCCAGAGAATTGCACACGATAAATATGAGACAAAACTAATATATTGAATCAAAGAATCATGCTTTGTGAAATCCAACTATTCCATAACCAATAGATAATTAGGTACTCATATTCATGGAGTTCATCACAAGAAGAAAGAGAAGAAACTTCATGATTCTAAACCCTAGAATAAAGTAGAAGAGATTAATAAAACGTGGTAGATAAAAGATATCCCATAGATAATAAAAGTCTTCTCTTTATATAGCTCCACTCCTTCCAAAACTAGGTTTTGTCTTCAAAGTCCGTTAGTTGGAAATTCACCCGGCCCACCATGGAGAGAAACCCGGTAGAAATTGTCCCAAAAACGCTCGCCGGAAAATCGGGATTATTGCCGGAATCCGCCGGAAAAGTCGCCAAATGTCTCGGGTGACCGGCAAAGTCAAACCGCCACCGGGTCAACGGGTCGGGACCGAGTCATCTCGGGTCGGATCGGTCGGGACTCGGTCAATCACCGAGTCGTGGCATTGAGTCGTGGTCTTGAGTCGTGGTCCTGACTGGTCTAGGCCTAGCCATGTTGCACAAAGCCAAACTTGTTGTAGCACAATCTCGGTGCTTCACTACCTCAAAGATGACCATGATGGCCCCGCAACATCAGTGCATAACTTCCAATCTTAGCATCACCACTGCACATTCTTTGCCATTTCAACATCAGGTTCTCTCCCTGCCTCAGCTCATTGCCAACACCTGAGCCATTGCTTCTTGCTTGCAATCACCAGACCAACATTTTGCACATTCTGCTTTTCACCTCCTTATTGCACAGCACATGAATCTCCACCAGAGCCTAGATTCTGTAGCTTCCACCTTCTCAAATCCTCCCGTACCACAAACAATCCTGCATTGGCAATTCATCCATTTCAATTCACCAACCCATAAATCCATATCCCGCACTAATATCTCACTAAGCTCCAAAGATCCATCACAGATTTACCAGAACCCATTGATTCAAGGCAACAACGTGCTATTCTCCTACACATCACTAAAGCTTGCATATTGAATCTCATTTGCCACTGCAACAGCATCAGTGCACCACCAACAACAACCATTGCCAGTCTCATTCAAGCCTCAAGTCTCAACTCTATTGTCCACCTGAACTTTTAGTCCATTGCAACACAAACAAAGCTGCATTGCCATCACTCAGCTCTGCCAATCCATCTGGTTCAATTCCCTGGCAAACCTCCCTGTTAACCACCAGCTCCGCTCTTGAATTGGTCCACTGAGCATTCTGCTTCAATCCCAGCAGCACCAGACACCTGCACTACCAATTCCATCATCACTGCAACAAAAGCCCTCACTAGCAATTGCAACCTGGGTCAACTCCATCAGATATTCAACAACACCACACAGTAAAGAGCACCAACACCCAGCACCACTGAGAATCAACACAAGCTGCAGTCAGACCCATTTCAGAGCCATCAGACACATTCCTTCTTGCAATTCAGCTCTGACCTCAACAAAACCACCACCAACAAATTTTCTTCTTCATCATTGCCAATGGTAGCAGCATTGCTTCTCCATTGCAACCATCGTAATCCCATATCCATAGCTCATATCTTCCCTGAATTCTCTACTCGAATCATTAACATCAAAAATCTCCCATCCACCGATATTCGTCACCAAGCTCACCAATCGTCTCCGTAATGGCAGCCCCGAGCAGCATCATTAATTCAAGGCAAACCCTAGTTCTTTCTCCCTGTATTTATCGATTCAACTTGAACCCTGACAGCGATCCACCACCTCTGTTCTTCATCCAGATTTGAATCAAACCCTAACAGAATCTCCACCATTTCTGAGGCTTTATAAATCAATTTACAAATCCAGCATCTGCCTCGATTTCGATCTTAATTTGCCAACAGACTCAATCTCTTCTCACATTCATCACCAGATCTCTCGATTTCAACTCATCTTTGTTTCAGGTGAAATTGAAGTGAAAATGATTGAGAAAGAGAATGAAATTCTCGACTAGGGTAATAGAGATGGGATATTAAGACACCCCAGATAAAATACACCCCAAGATAGGTGCCCCTTAACACCGGCTCGGCTCCCGATAGTGTTCCTTCAAATAGAGTTGGCCCTTAACCGTGACTGGGCTCCAGATAGCACATGCCTGTGAAATGACACTCTTGCCCTTTGTCTTCCAAGTTCTTATTTTGCTCATAACTTCTTCATACGAACTCTAATGACTCCATTCTTTCTCGCATCGTCTTCATCTTCTCGTCCTCTACACAATGAAAAGTAGAAATCTTGTATTTGAACGAATTCCAATTGGTCTTTTTGCTCCAAATGACTCCATTGCACCTAATAAACTCAAAAGCGAACATAAGATACATAATCTACAAGAAAACTCGCAAAGAAAGCATAAATACTAGATATTAAATACGGTGTATTCTACACCTATCGATTCCCCCACACTTAGACTTTGCTAGTCCTCGAGCAAATCAAACAAAACAATAAAATACAACAACTCCGTGTCGTCGAGGCTACGGTTAATTTTAGCATAAATAACAAGCCTTTAAACCCCTAGGTGTCCCTAGTGGACGAGTTATAGTCTCGTGAAGGTTTACTAGAGATATACCTACAAAACCTATATTTCAAACTCCGTCTATTTGTGACAAATCAATGAACGAATCCAAAATGACTACGGGAGGAGGTACCTTGCAAATTCAATTCAATTATTAGTAAATAAACTCTAATTAGATAGTCGAACAAGCCACAATACTCGGAAACTAACAAACCACAATCACAATGAAAAGATTAAGAAGATGGATATAGATGTAGATGTTGGCGAATGTTCACAAGTGTTCGATGTTTCCCATATCCGTCAAGGTCACCGCTAAGATGAACCTAATCCTATTGGATTGAGCTACTTAGTGCTTTGAATGCTACATCAAATCAATTGGCATATACAAGGGAACCAAAAGTGACTTTATTCAACACAATAAATTTTTTTTTTTTTTTAAATAAGATTGGATCAAACTGGATCCAATTTCTTTTTTTTTTTTTTTAGACGGCATGATTAGATCTTTTGGATCCAAGCGCATGCTTCTTGTCGCAAGTACATGATAGTTGCCTTGGATCCCGCATTCCACGCTTGTTTAGGCGACGGAGACAGGGACTACGTTTCACACATACTCTGCTATTCCCAAGTGTCTTTTTATTCCGTTTTGGTCTAATTGATCGGTCTTTTTTTTTTCTTTTCTTTTCTTTTCTTTTTCAAATTTTTTTTTTTTTTTTTTTTTTTTTTTTTTTAGTAACTCAACCACTCTATTTCATCCTAGCAGTAATAACACGTCGATGTTTAGTGACCCACCAAAACACTTAGAGAACAATAGATAAATATGGAAAAATAAAAATAGAATGTGATATGGTGATATTCCGAGATATGGTAACAACTATCATGTTAATTTGTGATTTCTGAGCTATATTCTTCCCTTTTAGTTAATTGGTTCCTCAACTCCTGCATTCAAAATGGTTCCATCCACTAATGGTGTCAAAAACAAACTATTCAAACATATAAATGCTCCCCCACACTTAAACTTCACATTGTCCTCAATGTGTAAAACCGAAATTTCTGAATTCTGACGTAACAGCAGATAAAACGCAAAAACTGTGCAAATTGGTAAGGAATTTGGAAAAACTCCATTTCACAAAAGTTGTTCACCTACGTGTTTTCTACACAGTGTCAAAATTTCACAGTGTTTCGATAAACGGTCTGACAGTTATGGTCTCTGGACTGAACTACGCGCAGTCTGAAATTTTCTGACGAAAAGGTATTCGGCATAATTCTCTTCTAAGATAGATTACGGACTCAATGAAATTAAACATAGGGATGCAAATATGATATGAAAACAGTAAAAAAAAAAAAAAATAAACGAAACAAAAATAAAAAAACAAAAGGATAAGAGATACAAAATCGGTGGGTTGCCTCCCACTAAGCGCTTGTTTTATAGTCGTCGGCCCGACTTAGCTTCTTGTAAGATTCATTCCCCATACACCAACAATCTGAAAAGTTGGGGATCCGTCCATAGAACCTGTTTTGCAAACACTAGCTTCACACAAATATTAGTACAATAAAGCAAAAGTGAAGCTATGAACCGATAAAAGCTTCCCCCACACTTATTCTTATCCACACTTGGAAGTGTATAAAGAATATAGAAGTCGGGTACCTCCACGGTTTCGGGTTCCATAACCTGCATAGTATGAGAATCAAGTGTCTCTAATGGCAGAAAACGAGAAACAAAGTCAGTCAACAATATTCTCGAAGCACATACATTCAAACCAATAAGAGGTAAAGGAAAAGAAACAATAGGCAAAGGGTTAGATAAACCTTTCACAATCTCTTGTATTACGGAATCCTCTTCATCCTTGAAAAACTCAAGTGAATTATTCACCTCTTGGATATCATGTTCCTCTATCAAACCTTGCAACCATTCTTCATCCGTTTTTGCCGTAACCATAGTCTCGACATAAACATCATCATTACAATTATTTGCAAGCTCAATTGGGTCTTCCACAATATTGGTTAAACCGGTCTCATTCTCAACACACTCCTCTTTGTTGTAAGGCACATACTCTTTTGCGGATCCAAATTTTATTATAAGAAACCTTTTTAGAACACTCATAAATGCATCATCCTCAAGCTCCACCCTTTGAATAGGCTCTTGATCATTATTAAGATCAATGCTTGAGTAATCTACACAAGTGTCAACATATTCCTCTTCGTCTTCATCTTGATCCCAAAAAGACTCCTCGGAGATGTCACCATGAGTTGTTTCAAGCAATGTATCATAATCACCGTCACTATCATAGTCAACATAAGATTGTTCCTCGCTGAATTTAGTGTTGCTAATCTCAAACTCATCCTTTTGAATAGGTGAATGATCATTATTACGATCAAGAGTTGAGTTAACTACACAATTATCCACGAAAGTGCCCAAGGATTCGCCTTTTTCAACATTAGCATCAATCAAATATTCATCACAAACCATATGCACATTAGAATTATCCATATCTTCCTTGTATTGATCAATGTCTCTTCGTAAGATAGTCATACTTTCACGAAGTTCTTGGAGTTGCTCGTTTGTAGTCTCTTTAGCTTTTTGAAATTCTTCTTGTAAAAAGTTGGAAACTTTATCTATAAAATTAGAGACTTTTTGTTCAAGAGCATAAGAATCCTCCCATCCTTGTTGTTGTTCACACACATACTCACCATAAGGTTGTTGAGGAAAACCACAAGGTTCCATGGAATATTGATCATAACCAATGAATTGGTTTTGATTATACCCATGGAATTGGTAGTTATCATATTGTTGAGGTTGTTGAAAACCGTAATCATTGTTCCAATATGCTCCTTCCATAGAAATAAGCACCTGAAATAATTCTCAAACCAAGGTTAAAACCCAGAAAATAATAAAAAATAAAAATAAAACAAAAACTAAATACAAAAATAAGAAACCAAAAACAATTAACAACCACTGCCTCCCTGGCAACGGCGCCAAAATTTGACCGCCGTCGTAAGCGACACAAATATAATTACACTTTCTTACTACTCAAAATATAAATATAGCAAGGGCAAGAAAGGATCGATCCCACAGAGAGGTCTAGGTTGTCAAATTGTTATGGTTCCTTAATAACGCCGTAGTTTTGTGATTTTATGAAATAAAATAAATAAAAGCAAATAAAGAAATAAGCAAACAAATAAAATCAAGGATAAGAAATATTGGTCATGGATTTCGTTTTCATTCACTAACATGCTTTTCACAATAACTAGAATTGATATTTAATCTCAACTTTTATCAAAGACCCTAGAATACCTTGATCGCAAGAATATCCCACAAATCTCCTCATGTCATCAACAAACACATTAAAAGATGCGAATATGAATTCTACCTAAAGGAACAACCTAACGTGTAAAAGCACTGATCAAGTTTAATTCCCTAGATGCGTTAAGTTCTATGAAATCAGGCCAATCAAAGCAATTGAACGTGGAAAGCGCACTAATTCAATTTAACAAAGGTTACGATTCACATATGATCATAAGAATATATCACTACAAACTATAATCATATTATGCTACTTGTATCCAAGGAATATCACTTTTTTGCGTATAATAAACCCTAAACTAGCAATAGATGTGATTAGAAGTTCTACCAATTTGCAACTTGACAAAACAATCAATCAATCATAAAACAATATTTTCAGAGAATTGCAAACGATAGATATGAGACAAAACTAATATATTGAATCAAAGAATCATGCTTTGTGAAATCCAACTATTCCATAACCAATAGATAATTAGGTACTCATATTCAAGGAGTTCATCACAAGAAGAAAGAGAAGTTTCATGTTTCAAAACCCTAGAATAAAGTAGAAGAGATTAATAAAACGTGGTAGATAAAAGATATCCCATAGATAATAAAAGTCTTCTCTTTATATAGCTCCACTCCTTCCAAAACTAGGTTTTGTCTTCAAAGTCCGTTAGTTGGAAATTCACCCGCCCACCATGGAGAGAAACCCGTGTAGAAATTGTCCCAAAAACGCCGCCGAAAATCGGATTATGGCGAATCCCGCCGGGAAAGTCGCTGAAAATGTCTCGGGTGACCGGCAAAGTCAAACCGGCCACCGGGTCAACGGTCGGGACCGAGTCATCTCGGCCGGATCGGTCGAGGACTCGGTCAATCACCGAGTCGTGGCATTGAGTCGGGGTCTTGAGTCGTGGTCCAATCGGTCTAGGCCTAGGCCATGTTGCACAGCCAAACTTGTTGTAAGCACAATCTCGGTGCTTCACTACCTCAAAGATGCCCATGATGGCCCCGCAACATCGTTGCATAACTTCCAATCTTAGCATCACCACCGCACATTCTTTGCCATTTCAACATCGGGTTCTCTCCCCGCCTCGGCTCATTGCCAACACCTCGAGCCATTGCTTCTTGCTTGCAATCACTGACCAACATTTTGCACATTCGCTTTTCACCTCCTTATTGCACAAAGACATGAATCTCCACCGAGCCTAGATTCCGTAGCTTCCACCTTCTCAAATCCTCCCCGTACCACAAACAAATCCCGCATTGGCAATTCATCCATTTCAATTCACTCAACCCATAAATCCATATCCCGCACTAATATCTCAAATTAAGCTCCGGATCCATCACAGATTTACTTAACCCATTGATTCAAGGCAACAACGTGCTATTCTCCTACACATCACTAAAGCTTGCATATTGAATCTCATTTGCCACCGCAACAAAGACATGATGCACCACCAACAACAACCATTGCCGGTCTCATTCAAGCCTCAAGTCTCAACTCTATTGTCCACCCGAACTTTTAGTCCATTGCAACACAAACAAAGCTGCATTGCCATCACTCAAACAACGCCAATCCATCCGGTTCAATTCCCGGCAAACCTCCCTCATAACCACCGGCTCCGGCTTTGAATTGGTCCACCGAGCATTCGCTTCAATCCCAGCACACTGTACACCGCACTACCAATTCCATCATCACCGCAACAAAAGCCCTCACTAGCAATTGCAACCCGGGTCAACTCCATCGATATTCAACAACACCACACAAGAAAGAGCACCAACACCCGGCCACCGAGAATCAACACAAGTCAGTAGTCGGACCCATTTCGTGAGCCATCGGACACATTCCTTCTTGCAATTCAGCTCGACCTCAACAAAACCACCACCAACAAATTTTCTTCTTCATCATTGCCAATGGTAGCAGCATTGATTGTTCTCCATTGCAACCATCGTAATCCCATATCCATAGCTCATATCTTCCCGAATTCTCTACTCGAATCATTAACATCAAAAATCTCCCATCCACCGATATTCGTCACCAAGCTCACTCAATCGTCTCTCGTAATGGCAGCCCCGAGCAGCATCATTAATTCAAGGCAAACCCTAGTTCTTTCTCCCCGTATTTATCGATTCAACTTGAACCCCGACAAATGATCCACCACCTCTCGTTTCTTCATCCGATTTGAATCAAACCCTAATGTAAATCTCCACCATTTCGAGGCTTTATAAATCAATTTACAAATCCAAAGATCTCGCCTCGATTTCGATCTTAATTTGCCAACAGACTCAATCTCTTCTCACATTCATCACTGTGATCTCTCGATTTCAACTCATCTTTGTTTCAGAAATTGAAGTGAAAATGATTGAGAAAGAGAATGAAATTCTCGACTAGGGTAATAGAGATGGGATATTAAGACACCCCAGATAAAATACACCCCAAGATAGGTGCCCCTTAACACTGGCTCGGCTCCCGATAGTGTTCCTTCAAATAGAGTTGGCCCTTAACCGTGACTGGGCTCCAGATAGCACATGCCTGTGAAATGACACTCTTGCCCTTTGTCTTCCAAGTTCTTATTTTGCTCATAACTTCTTCATACGAACTCGGAATGACTCCATTCTTTCGGCATCGTCTTCATCTTCTCGTCCTCTACACAATGAAAAGTAGAAATCTTGTATTTGAACGAATTCCAATTGGTCTTTTTGCTCCAAATGACTCCATTGCACCTAATAAACTCAAAAGCGAACATAAGATACATAATTTACAAGAAAACTCGCAAAGAAAGCATAAATACTAGATATTAAATACTTGTGTATTCTACACCTATCAACCACAAAAACCTACTGATTTCTAGCAAACAAAAAGCATGATGGCTCCACTTAGATTGTTTCTAGACCAGCTTCCAATCCTTCGAAAGGGAATTCGTTATAATTTAAGAAAACCCATCTGGAATCAATCTAAGTTAAAGTAAGTTTAATAGAGATGAGGGAAGCTTAGTGGAGCTTTGATACCCAAGGCCTCACCGGCATTACAAGGCGGCGCATTCAACTTACAGAAACCATCATGAACTTCGAAGTATGCTTAAAAGAGTAACCAATATTTTTCGAATGACTTTCCTATTAAGATCGTTACCCTATCAGTCTCATTCTAGTCAGTATTTTAAGCTTGGGTTCGCATTTGGTATCGTTTTCCTAAGACGGGCAAGAAGAGAACGGTGATGAAATTCGAACCCTTATCTTGTATGGCCATGCCTTGCCCTTTACTAGGAAATTAAAGCAGATGTATTCAGTTCCACGACATATATGCAAACGGAGGAATACAGTAACCCGCTGACAGGGGATTCGCGGGTGTTTCGAAAAACTTACCTCCCGTACCATATGGGCGAAGAACCGTTGTAGTCGGCTCGTGCCACGACTCCTATGTCATGTACGAACCCGAGGGGCCGAGGCGATATCGTAATCGCCGTCCTTCTCTGCAAACAATTTATATTTAAAACTACCCTCCCGTAGGGTTTAAAAAAATAAAAATAATTTCCCAAAGTTTAAAGTCCAAAGTCCAAAAATAAAGTGCAAAAGAAAAACAAAATTACAAGAATATAAGATATCCTAATACAATCTAAAAAAACAAAAAAAAACTCTTTTTTTTTTTCTTCGCACTTTTTGCTTTGTCTTTGACTCCAAAAGCTTTGGCAAATTTTTCTTTTGCTACAAATTCCAAACTCTGTAATGCAAAGACAAAAACCCAAAAACGTAAAGTAGAACAAATAAAATAAAAACAAAAACCTAAAAAAATAAATCTAAAACCTCTAGCCTAAAGACAAGTCCCATCGGCGCGCAAAAATTGATGGATTTTCAAAGTTGTTGTAGTAAAAAGTTCGTTGAGACTTGCGAAGGTTCGATTTTTAAATTAAATTTCTAAGCTAAACAAAAATAAACTCAAATAAAGTGATATCAAGATTTTAAAACTAGACCAAGACTCCGGATTCCACTATTCCCTTAACGGATTGGTTGATAAAAATTATTTCAAGAATTATTATTAAGCCCTTTTTCAAATTAACTCACTAATATCTGTAAGGTTTCCAAACATTAAATTGTAATCCCTAAGCATGAATTATCAAAGAACTATTTCTAGGCATAAGACATCAAATTGATTCACAACTAATTAAGAAAACCATTTTCTTCTTATAAAAACATATATTAAAGTGATCTTAGTGAATTAAATTAAATTAATAATAATTAAACTTATAAAAGAAAATTACCAATCATGCATAAGAGAATAGTTTCCTCCATTGCCTTGGTTACCGGGAACTTTTAGCCGCTCATCATGTTGGAAACACACTCAAAAGTTGATTTCATTGCTCAAAGTGTTTACAAATGATGAAAATGGGAGAAAATAATTAAAAACCGGGTTTGTAACAATTATATGTGTTACAAACCGAACTGTTACAGAGAACGATAATAGCTAAATGTCGTTGTCACTGTAGCAAAATGACTGTCCCTTGTGCGTCTTATGTTCTTGGTGTTCTTCACAGCAGCAGAAAATGGCGATTCTCTGCAACTCTGAATTTTTGGCTCTGTGACGTTCTAAACTGCTCCCAATCACTTCGTAACCCCTTTATGCTACCCCAGAAACTATTTATAACCCAACAACACCAAAATATCTCGCCATAACTTCTTATAATCCTCCATTACTCGACATTATTCTTTACGGCCTGTTTAGGAAATAATCTAGATTTTTTATTTCTCCACGCGTTCTGAAGCTGCCAAATTGCCATATTTAACTCCTTCACACTCCAGATAGTTGTTAGGGTCTTCCAAACAAGTGCAAATTCCTCTGTTGCTCGCGCAATCTTGTGAATATCTCCTCCGGTGCACGTGTTGCCCCGTTTTCCTCTCGCGGAAATTCCAGCAAAACTGGATCGAATCCAACACCTCTACCATCCCTGTCTAGCCCATAGAAAAATACCCAATCGATTCTAGCCCTTTAGTCTCACCGAAACAAGCTCAAATAGTCAACCCTAATTCTGCCAGTCGAGAATTGTTTTTCCCGCCAAAACCAGCAATTTGAAATGGTGAAGATGGAGTCCCCCAACCAAACCAGGGGTGCGAATAGTTAGATGCCCACTAAGGTGCCCCTTATCCAAAAGCGAGAGTCCGAATAACACGTGTCCTCCGGGTGCTTTAGACAACTTTTCGAGACGATTTTTCCAAAAATGTTTATTCCCAAAAAATACCTACACACACATAAAACACCATAATAAGTACAAAAATGAGCACTAACAATACAAAAAATTGAGGACAACTTAGACAAAAAAATGTGTCTATCAAGTAGCTTTAGAAAACAAAAGGGAGTCATCAGCAAACAACGAATGTGTCATTTCTGGAGCATCCTTACACACTTTGATACCTTCCAAAATACCTTTTTTAGAAAGGCTGTCAATATAAGATGAAAGAGCTTCATAGAAGATGATATAAATATAGGGGGATAGTGGATCCCCCTGCCTCCAGAACCTCTTTCGAGGTTGAAAAAACCCAAAGAGGGCTACCATTAAGAAGGACGAGAATAGAGACAAAGAGAAACATACTAATTTATGTGTTTAATCCAGTGGTTAGAAAGACCCATTCTAGTCAAGACACTTTCAAGAAAAGACCATTCTAATTTATCATAGGCTTTGGACATATCAAGTTTAATGGATGCAATACCTTCAATTTTGTCATTATGATTGACAGCAAATATAACCTCATTTGCTAGCAGAATATTATCAGAAATACCCCTCTTTGCAATGAAGGCACTTTGATTTTGGGAAATAATTTTATTCATGAAAGGTTTGAGTCTATTAGCAAGAGTTTTTGAAAGGATTTTGTAAAGAAAATTACAAAGCGCTATAGGTCTATATTGAGACACAAGTTCAGCAAGAGGAACTTTGGGAATAAGAGCAATATTGGTATGATTAAAAACAATATTGGTATGATTAAAAACTTTAGCAATACGCCTTGTTCTAAAGCAGGTTTGGGTCATGTCAATGACAGCCTCCCCTACAATATCCCTGTGTTCTTGATAGAATAAACCTATAAAACCATCAGGGCCAAGAGCCTTTTTCCCCCATTTGAAAAACAACATTCTTTATTTCCCCAGAGGTGAGAGGCAAGTTTAGAATGAAATTGTCCCGAGCAGAAAATTAGTAGGAAGATCAAGAAAAATTTCATCCTAGAATTATTGAGGATGAGAGGAATGCAGGTTTTGAAATAATTAATAAAGGAAGTTCCAATACTATTTCTATCAGTTAGAATAGTATTTGAGGAATCCTTAATCCAACTGATGACATTTCTTTTCCTCCTAAAGAGGGTTACTCTATGGAAATAGGGTGAATTCCTGTCACCTTCTATGAGCCAAACCTCTCTAGATTTATCCTTCCAGTAAAGTTCCTCAAGGTTGTAGAGATACTCTAGTCTAGCTTTGAGTCTAGAAGTAGTACTGGTATCAGTAGGATTAGAAATCTGAATCTCAGCCAAATCATTCCTGATGGTAGATATATTAGTTTGAATATTACCAAAGGAAGATTTATTCTGATCCCTAAGACCTCTCTTGGTACTTAAAAGCTTAGCTTTTAGTTATATGAAGGAGAGCCCACTATATTAACAGTCCAAGAGTTGGCAATGATATCTCTACAAGTAGGATCTTCAATCCACATAGCCATAAAGTGGAAGGGTCTAGGCATACAAACATCCTCATAATTGAAACCTATATGCATCGGGCAGTGATCAGAAGAGTTTCTAGGTAGATTGTTTACACAGAGTTTAGGACATAAATCCTCAGCAGACTGATTTATAAGGCATCTATCTAATCTTTCAAGAATAAGATCAGGACCCTATTGATAAGCACGAAAGTGCGACGCATTTTCACCCATAAATACATTAGCTGGGACTCATTTTATCACTAATAAACTTGTTTGTAGGTGTTTTTGGGCAATAAACATTTTTAGAAAAATCAGCTCGCAAAGTTGTTAAAGGCACTCCGGAGAGGGCATTTGTTATTCGGACTCCTCATTTGATAAGGGAAACCTCGGTTATTGGCACCCCACTAATCTGGTTAAGGGGCACCTTCTTCTTCACCTACTTGATGCAGTTTTGGCGGAAAAGATTCTCTCCACTGCGAAGTTTTCGCAGAAGTATTGAGAGGATTTAATCGGTGTTTTACACAAAGAATATTGGTTAAGGCCTGTTTCATCCAAACAGGGTCTTATAATCCATTCATAGTCAGTAGTTCCTTCTTTATCTCGTCGAACAAGGCAATGGAAGATTTCGGGTTTTCTTTCATTTATTTTGGAATATACGTTTGCATGGCGGAAGATATGATTGTATGGATTATATTCTATTGATTGAGAAATATTTTTGCCAACTCAGAGATACTTGGAAGCGTGAAACAGAGAATAAAATATCTTGGGATTTTTTCCGTTGATTTTGGAAGACTACATGGATAAAACATGGAGGATATCTTTTATCTTTAAGTTATACTCTATATTTTGAAGATTCTACAGCTGCAGAGACGTGTGAGAAGAAAATAAATAACAAATAATGGAAATAAAATCTTCGTGACATGCAAAGAAATAATTAGAGAATACATGGAGTTATTGCAAGGATTTCCTAGACCTGTTGAGTATAAATAGAGTGTTGAGGAGTATAGAAGGGATATCGAGAGTTTGGGGAGAATTATTAGTTTTCTTTAATAAAAACACCATTTGAGCTATGAATTATATTTTTGAGTGTGTTTTCATTATGAGAAGCTAAGCCCCGACACTGGGTCGGCGGAGGAATCCGAATTTCATACGTGGGTAATTTTAATTAATTCTTTATATGACTTTTGCACTAATTAAAATAGAATTATGATTTGAAAAAATTAGTTATCATTTTATTAGATGGGTCATGCTTGCTTAGATGTTTGATGTCCCATGCTTACGATTTATGACTAATGTTTGGAGAATCTACCTTGGCAAAAATAAGAGTCCTTATTGTTTTATTTATTGAGCTATAATTGTTGAAGAATAAATAATTGAACCTATTGATATGAATTCGGTGGAATCCTAGACCCAATAACTCTCTCTTTTATTATTTTCGTTAAACCTTTTAATTTAATCTTCACAAGTCTTAGAGTTCGAATCCTATTTACTACAACAACAAATTAAAAACATTATCACCTATTGCATATTAGACCAAGTAAATCGGGACCAGAAAAACCAGGGTCATGTAAGTTAAAAACAGAACAAAAGTTTCTAAGATTTGAAAAATCAGAATCATCGACCTCTAGACCACCATTTTTATACTCAGTTTCTATAGACCATTAAAATCACCTATAAAGAAAACTGGTTCATCTAAAGGAGCATTAAACATTTGGCATTGTTGTTCCCAGAAAGCATGCCTCAAACTACTATTGGGTTCACCATACATAAAATGAATGTGGCAAGTTTTAGAGTGGTGCTAGCTGCACGTCGAACGGATAACGAGGTAAGTAAGCATATTCCCACCTTCGTTAAGTGGTTTATTTCCTTTCGAAGAGATCGTCAGAGAAATGGGTTTTCAAAAATTATAAAAGATGTGGGTTTTCAAAACATTCGGAGGGTTTTGCCTTCCTACCATTCAACGTGTCGCAGGATTCTCTCTTCATTCCAACCTGGAAACATGTGTGACCCATAAAAAGCTATTTATTATTAAGAGCAACTTCATAAAACCCTTTTCTTGTGAGGCAGAGTCGAGACTTTTGATCACTCCGAACCCGAATTTTTGTCGAGAAGGGATGGTTATTTCTCTCTCAACTTTTAAGGATGAGATTATGTTCATTTATGTGTCTAACTTCTTATGACTAGTGTGCAGAATCTCTATGTCTTCTTAGCGTGTTGGATGCTATCATTACGGAGAACTAGTAAGTTGGAAAAGTAGGTTTTGTGGGTATATCTCTAGTAAACCCTCACGAGACTATAACTCGTCCACTAGGGACACCTAGGGGTTTAAAGGCTTGTTATTTATGCTAAAAGTGACCGTAGCCTCGACGACACGGAGTTGTATGTATGTTTTAGAATTGTTTTGTTTAATTTGCTCGAGGACTAGCAAAGTCTAAGTGTGGGGAATCGATAGGTGTTGTAAAACACCTAATTTTATATCTAGTATTTATGCTTTCTTTGCTATTGTCTTTGAGAATTGTGTCTCTTATGTTTGATTTTGAGTTTATCAGGTGCAATGGAGTCAATTGGAGCGAAATGGGGAGAAATTACCCATTTGGAGCAAAAAGGGCAACAAGGTCAATTCACAGGCGATATTTGGAGCATGCAAGGTTGCGCAAGAGGAGTTACGCGTGAAATTAATCTGTCAGTCTCCTAGAGATGACAGAACTGAGCATCTTGTTAGCCCTTAACCACCACAAAGGGGTGCCAATATAAACTCTACTCATTACCTAACCCCAGCTTTCAGGGAAAACATTTCTTTCAATCATCATTTTCACCTGAACCGTTTTCCGGTCACTTCCCCGGCCGATTTCCGGCCATAATACCAGTTTTCCGACGACGTATTTTTGGACATATTTTCTACATGGGTTTCTCTGTCTTATGGGCTTGGTGGATTTTCATCTAATGGACTTTGAAGGCTAGACCTAATTTTGGAACAAGAGAAGCTATAAAAGAGAAATCCTACAACTTTTGGAAGGACACGTTTTATTCTTGGGAACTGGGAGAGTCGCTTTTGTTTACGCAACTAGGGTTTGCTTTTGTTCATCTTCTTCTTTATTCAATTCAATATTTTGTGATGAACTCCATAGCTATGAGTAGCTAATTTATTCATTATTGGTTAAGGATGTAGTCCTATTTCTAAAACTTGTGTTTGCTTTATGTATTATAGTTTTCTCTCTTGATTATCGTTCAATTCTCTCTTTGTTTTTATGATCACATGATTGATGTATTGTGATAGGATTATGATGTTTGATTAGTTAAGTGGCCAATTAATTGAACTTGCATCCTAGTCCATAGCTATTTTAGGGTTTTTCATCGAGCGATAACCCTGAATACGAGTAGCATGATATGTTTACGGTTTGTAGTGATACACTCTCGTAATCATATGTAGAGTTTGACCATTGTCCGAATTTTTATGTGCAACGCATGACAATTGCATTGATTAGCCGATTTCTGAAACTTAATGCTCCTAGGAATTTAACTTAATTAGCGCAAGGCGTTAGGTTATTCTTTAGGTAGAATTCACATACGCAGCTCTAATGTGTGTGTTGATGAACTTAGGAAATTATTAGATTATCTTGCTCTCTTGATTCTCTAGGCTTTTGATAATATAAGAGATTAAATCGCAATTCTAATCATATATGCAAGCACATGTCTAAGATTGAAGATGAATTCCTTGACCAATATCTTTCTCCATTGATTATTTTCTACAATTTACTTTGCTTTTAATTTGCTTTTATTGCTTACATAAAAATAAGAAATCCCCCCAATTGGTTACTTTAAGAAATTGAATACGTAATAACTACAATCGCCTCTCTGTGGAAACGAACTCTTTCTTATCATATACTTTAGGAAAGTGAAATTATTTTTGACGCATACGACAGCGATCAAATTTTGGCGCCGTTGCCGGGGAGGCATACGGCTAGTTATTAAGTTTTTAGTTTCTTTTATCTTTGCTTCTTGTTTTCTTGTCTTGTTTCTCACTTGTTTGCGAGAATTGTTTTCAGGTACCTAATCCCTGGCTTCTAAAGATTGGAATTATCCACGGTGCGGGATAGCTACTCGAAGAGGCACAATACTCCAACCAAGTAAAGATACAACGGAAGAACAAGAGTTGGAAACGGAAGAAGAGACTTTCCAACAAGGAGAAGCAGTTTAGAACAAGAGGTTCCGGTGAACAAGGACTACCTTTTGAAGAAAAAGAAGAAGCAATGGGTGATGCAAATCGTTCACTCAATGAGTTAGCTTCTCATAGGCTTGATACACAACAGGGGTGTATTCAAACGAACTCTACTTTTGAGATAAAACCGGGGTTGCTTAGAGAGTTACCAAAGTTCCATGGCATGGTGAATGAAGACCCAAACAAACATCTTATGGACTTCCACACCATTGTCACGGCTATGCTTCCAGCGGATGTTGCGGCGGATGGTGCAATGTTGAAAGTTTTCCGTTTCTCTTTGATGGATAGTGCTAAGGATTGGTTGTACTATTTACCTCCCGTATGTCACAACATGGAATGGCCTGAAGAAACTCTTTTAGAGAGATATTTTCCCGGCATCAAAGGCTACTCAAATTCGCAAGGAGATTTGTGGGATGAAGCAAAATGTGGGAGAATCCCTATATGAATGTTGGGAACGCTACAAGAGATTGGTGGCAAGCTGTCCTCACCACCAATTCAGTGACGCTATGATCATCCAATATTTCTATGAAGGACTTCAATCAAGTGATAGGAATCTTCTTGACGTTGCGGGTGGTGGTGCACTAGTTAACAAGACGGTGGCACAAGCTAGAGAGTTGATTGAAAACATGGCAGCGAACTCACAACAATTCTTGAGTCGTGGGTCGGATGTGATTCTAAGAAGGGTGAATGAGGTGAGCGAGGTTGAGGAACTTCGTCAACAAATGGGTAACATGAACGCAATTCTTCAACAAGTTGCAGCCGCGGTGATACCAAGTTCCTCTCAAGCTTATGAGGACGAGCAAGCTAATGCGATCTTTCCAAATCAACAAAGACGGTATGATCCCTACTCTAACACTTACAATCCGGGATGGAGAGATCACCCCAATTTTAGCTATGCCAATAAGCAAGGAGCGATTCAACAACCTAATTTCAACAACCCGAGTGGATTTCAACCTCAACAACAACAATTCCAGCCGAGACAACAATTTCAACAACAACAACAACCTCAAAATATGGGGTCCAATATGGAAGAGTTACTGAAATCTTTTATGCAAAGAACGGAGAGTACGGTTAAGGATTTGCAAACTCAAGTTGGTTCTATGGCTATTGAGTTGAATCAATTGAAGGCACAAAATGGTGGGAAACTCCCTTCTCAACCTATCAACCCAAAAGAGGGTGTCAATGCAATTACGTTGAGAAGTGGTACACAACTTGTGCAACCCGAAGTTGCTTTGATTCGGTGCGGTGGAAACACGAAAGGAACCTTTTTGGAGGAGAAAATCGAGGATTCTCCCCAAACTTTTGAGGTACCTATTTCTAACTCTAACTCCTAGGTTTCTACTTATGTTCCTCCTTTATCTTTCCCTCGCAGATTTGCAAATTCCAAGAAGGCGGAACTAGAAAAGGAGATTTTAGACATTCTCAAGAAGATCCATGTGAACATACCACTCATAGATGCTATCAAGCAAGTTCCAAAGTATGCAAAGGTGTTGAAGGACTTGTGTACCAATAAACAAAGTCTCAAAGGTAATGAAGTGCTTAGTGTGGGGGAGAATGCTTCGGCAATATTACAACATAAACTCCCACTTAAGTGCAAGGATCCCTTAGCTTCGACATTCCCCGTCACAATTGGTAACACCAAATTTAACAAAGCTATGTTGGACTTATGTGCATCCGTTAATGTTATGCCTGCGTCTATGTATAATTCACTTGATCTTGGTCCTCTTAAAAGTCCGGAATTGTGTTGCAATTAGCCGATCATTCTAATGTCTACCCGATGGGTATTGTTGAGGATGTTCTTGTGCAGGTTAATCAACTTGTATTTCCAGCTGACTTTTGCATGTTAGAGATGGATGAAGGTTCAACGGACTCGTCTCTTCCATTGCTACTTGGGCGTCCCTTCATGAAAACGGCGAAAACCATTATTGATGTGGACAAGGGAACGCTAACTATGGAGTTCGATGGAGAAATAATACGTTTCAACATTTTCGAGACGATGAGATATCCTAGTGATGTCCACTCTTGTTTCTCCATTGATGTGATGGACACATTGGCGCAACAAATATTTGAGTTGAATGGTGGTGATACTTTGGAAACCGTGCTCACTACACCTATTGACGATGGATATGAGTATGGTGATGAGATTAAAGAAACCATTGGTTCTCTTGACTCATTACCTGAAAAATCAGCAATTAAGAATATTTCATATGCTTCTTTACCTTGCAATAATGAAAAACTTGTGCCATCTATTGTTAAATCTCCAAGTTTAGAATTGAAACCTCTTCCAAGTCACTTAAAGTACTTGTACTTGGGTGACAATGAAGACTTACCCGTGATTGTTTCTAACGAGCTTAATGAATTACAGAGCAAAAACTTCTAAGGGTGCTAAGGAAGTACAAGACGGCCATAGGATGGACAATCGCCGATATCAAGGGTATAAGCCCTGCCGTTTGTATGCACAAGATCCGTGTGGAGGATGATACAAAGCCTACAAGGGAAGCGCAACGTCGTTTGAATCCTCCCATGATGGAAGTTGTGAAAAAGGAGATACTCAAGCTTTTGGACGTGGGTGTTATCTACCCCATATCCGATAGCAAGTGGGTAAGCCCGGTACAAGTGGTACCAAAGAAATCAGGGTGACGGTGGTGGAGAATGATAAGAACGAACTTGTCCCAACTCGTGTGCAAACCGGTTGGAGGGTTTGTATTGATTATAGAAAATTGAATGCCACTACTAGAAAAGATCACTTTCCTTTACCTTTTATTGATCAAATGCTTGAACGTTTAGCTGACACTCTTATTATTGCTTTCTTGATGGCTATTCAAAGTTATAATCAGATTGTGATAGCGCTTAGGAGGACCAAGAGAAAACACTTTCACTTGTCCTTTCGGTAGTTTTGCTTATAGAAGGATGCCTTTTGGCTTGTGCAATGCTCCAGCTACCTTTCAAAGGTGTATGGTAAGTATCTTTTCGAATATGTTGAAAACATAATTGAAGTGTTCATGGATGACTTTAGTGTCTTTGGTGATTCATTTGACCTTTGCTTGAACAATTTGTCTCTAATCCTTGAACGATGTGTTGAAACAAATCTTGTGCTAAATTGGGAGAAGTGCCATTTCATGGTAACTCATGGCATAGTTTTAGGCCATATAATATCTTCTAAAGGCTTGGAAGTCGATAAATCTAAGATAGACCTTATTCGTGCTTTAACCCCTCCCACTACGGTGAGGGAGATACGCTCTTTTCTTGGTCATGCAGGTTTCTATCGTAGATTCATCAAGGACTTTTCCAAGATAGCATCACCACTTTGTAACTTATTGCAAAAAGATGTGGTTTTTAACTTTGATGAAAAATGTATGGTGGCATTCAATCGTTTGAAGGAACTTTTGATTTCAGCCCCTATCATTAAACCACCGGATTGGAGCAAATCTTTTGAGCTCATGTGTGATGCTAGTGATTATGCGGTTGGTGCGGTGCTTGGGCAGCGTGTGGGGAAGATACCTCATGCTATTTATTATGCTTCTAGAACGTTAAATGAGGCCCAACAAAACTACACAACCACTGAAAAAGAGTTATTAGCCATTGTTTTTGCTTTAAAAAAGTTTCGCTCTTATCTAATTGGTACAAAAGTTGTTGTCTTTTCCGATCATGCAAAGACTTAGATACTTGCTTACAAAGAAAGAGGCGAAACCGAGGCTCATACGATGGATTTTACTCTTGCAAGAGTTTGATCTTGAAATCAAAGACAAGAAAGGAATTGAGAACACCGTTGCGGATCACTTGAGCCGTCTTGCTGTGGACAAGGAGACTATCCTGTTGCGTGAAAGTTTCCCGGATGAGCAACTATTCTCAATTGCCTTTGGAGAACCATGGTACGCTGATATTGTTAATTACTTAGTTTCTAAACAAATCCCAAAGAACTTGTCTCGTGCTGAGAGGGACAAACTTAAGAAGTTAGGAAACCAATACATATGGGATGATCCATACTTATGGAAACATTGTAGTGACCAAGTAATACGTAGGTGTGTTCCCGAATCTGAATTTAATTCTATCTTGTCTTTTTGCCACTCATATGCTTGTGGAGGACACTTTGGGAGCAAGAGAACCGCTCTCAAGGTACTAGAATGTGGTTTCTTTTGGCCAACTTTGTTTAAGTATGCACATGCATTTTGTATCACATGTGATAGGTGCCAAAGAACAGGCAATTTAGGTGCTCGAAATCAAATGCCGCAAACTATTATTCAATTTGTGGAGGTTTTGATGTATGGGGAATTGATTTTATGGGCCCTTTTGTCAATTCTAGTGGGAATTATTATATTTTGCTTGTTGTGGATTATGTCTCGAAATGGGTGGAAGCTAAGGCCACCCCAACTAATGATTCTAAAGTTGTTTCAGATTTTGTGCAAGCTAAAATATTTGCAAGGTTTGGCATTCCAAGGGCTATAATTAGCGATGGAGGTTCACATTTCAAAAACAGGTTTTTGCAAAACTTGTTAAGGAAGTATAATGTGTCGCATAGGATTGCAACATCCTACCATCCACAAACAAATGGACAAGCCGAAGTTTCCAACCGAGAGGTGAAATCCATTCTTGAAAAGACGGTGAATCCAACAAGGAAAGATTGGAGTATGAGACTCAATGATGCTTTGTGGGCATATAGAACCGCATATAAAACACCTATTGGGATGTCTCCTTTTAGGCTTGTTTATGGTAAACCTTGTCACTTACCCGTGGAAATTGAGCATAAGGCGTTTTGGGCTATTAAGCAATGCAATATGGAGTTGGATGGTGCTGGAAGGCAAAGGAAGTTGCAACTTCAAGAGTTAGAGGATATTCGCAATGATGCATTTGAAAGCTCACGGATTTACAAGGAAAAGTCGAAAGCTTTTCATGATAATATGATTACAAAGAAACAATTTTGCATTGGGCAGAAAGTGCTTTTATTTAATTCTCGTTTGCAATTATTTCCGGGTAAATTAAGGTCACGTTGGATTGGACCTTTTATTGTTACTAATGTGTTTTCTCATGGTGCAGTGGAAATTCGTAGTTTAGCTACACGAAATGAACTTAAAGTGAATGGGCACCGGTTGAAACCATATTATGATAACTTCTCTTCGGATGTCGTGGAAGGAGTTAATCTTGTGGAAGTGCTCCCTCTGGAGGAGTCGTAGAAAGCAAGGAGATAGTCGGGCTGACGACTTTAAACCAAGTGCTAAATGGGAGGCAACCCATCGGTTTTGTATCTCTTATCTTTTATTTTCTTTCTTGTCATGTTTTTACTTTTTTCTGATTTTTTGTCACTTTTCCGTTAGGATTCCTTGACTTTCGTTGGAAGATTCAATTACATTGAGGACAATGTAAAGTTTAAGTGTGGGGGAGTGGTTTGCATTGTAAATTTTTCAATTTTTTTTTTCAACTATTGTGTTAACTAGTGAATAAGAAAACTCCAACTTGTAGTTAGTTTAGAGTCACATAGTATACATGTCGCTAAGATTACATCGAAATTCTCATAATAGTGACTGAACTTAGAGATGACAGAGAACATGATCGGGTTTCTTACTTGTATGGAGTTAAAGTTGGATTTAACCATGCCAGTGGCAAATAAGGTGCAGACTGAATTCGGTATTAGAGTAGTGATCCCCTATAGTGGAGACTACCCATGTTACATAATGTGAGGCACCAACCTTCAATTCTTTGTACCTGTCTAAATTTGTGCTTTTAGAGTGTGTGTCACCGTACGTAAATTCCGGGCAGAATGGTGAGCTGTCCAACCTCCCACCATAGAAGCACTATTTTGATCTCTTGAGTGCTATTTTTATCAACCATGTTGGTGACATCGAATTGCTAACTTACATACCACTTGTAATCTTGTTCGCAGTTAGCACCATCCACCTTATCTCTCTCTACACCAACAGGTCCATAGAAACACCATCATCATCAACAAGAGGAGCATCACAAATTTGAAGGAAAGTTGAAGACGTTCAGGGTTTACAAGCAACGGTACAAAAATGAGCAGATTTCAGATTCAAGTAAAGCAACAAGACGAGGAGCAGAATTTTTATCAGTTGAAGACTATTGTACAAGAGTGAAAATTATCAAGGATGAGAGTTCGAGAAGTTTATGATATCAAGACATACAAGTTGTGAAGAACCAAGCGGTAAAGTACTTACACCATGGCCTTTGTACTTATGTTTTTATCTTATTTGTATTTTATTTTTCTCTTGTCTTAAAAAAAAGAAAAAAAAATGAAAAAAAATTGGGTTTGTATAGTTTGTTTTTAGTTTTGTATTCTTTCAATAAAGCCAATGGAAAGAAGAAATATCTATAATGAAGTTTCAAGCAACAAGGAATTAAAGGAAAGAATCACATTGTCAAGATTTTACGAAGTTCAAGAGTTATCATCAAGAGTTGAAGACCGAAGACGAAGATGAAGACACCGATTGAAGACCGGAGACGTTTCTATGGATGCTGTGAGAGTGGTGCTAGCTGCACGTCGAACGGATAACGAGGTAAGTAAACATATTCCCACCTTCGTTAAGTGGTTGATTTCCTTTCGAAGAGATCGTCAGAGAAATGGGTTTTCAAAAATTATAAAAGATGTGGGTTTTCAAAACATTCGGAGGGTTTTGCCTTCCTACCATTCAACGTGTCGCAGGATTCTCTCTTCATTCCAACCTGGACACATGTGTGACCCATAAAAAGCTGTTTATTATTGAGAGCAACTTCATAAAACCCTTTTCTTGTGAGGCAGAGTCGAGACTTTTGATCACTCCGAACCCGAATTTTTGTCGAGAAGGGATGGTTATTTCTCTCTCAACTTTTAAGGATGAGATTATGTTCATGTATGTGTCTAACTTCTTATGACTAGTGTGCAGAATCTCTATGTCTTCTTAGCGCGTTGGATGCTATCATTACGGAGAACTAGTAAGTTGGAAAAGTAGGTTTTGTGGGTATATCTCTAGTAAACCCTCACGAGACTATAACTCGTCCACTAGGGACACCTAGGGGTTTAAAGGCTTGTTATTTATGCTAAAAGTGACCGTAGCCTCGACGACACGGAGTTGTATGTATGTTTTAGAATTGTTTTGTTTAATTTGCTCGAGGACTAGCAAAGTCTAAGTGTGGGGGAATCTGATAGGTGTTGTAAAACACCTAATTTTATATCTAGTATTTATGCTTTCTTTGCTATTGTCTTTGAGAATTGTGTCTCTTATGTTTGATTTTGAGTTTATCAGGTGCAATGGAGTCAATTGGAGCGAAATGGGGAGAAATTACCCATTTGGAGCAAAAAGGGCAACAAGGTCAATTCACATGCGATATTTGGAGCATGCAAGGTTGCGCAAGAGGAGTTACGCGTGAAATTAAGTTGTCAGTCTCCTAGAGATGACAGAACTGAGCATCTGGTTAGCCCTTAACCACCACAACGGGGTGCCAATATAAACTCTACTCATTACCTAACCCCAGCTTTCTGGAAAACATTTCTTTCAATCATCATTTTCACCCGAACCGTTTTCCATTCACTTTTCCAAATTGATTTTCGGCCATAATACCAGCTTTTCCGACGACGTATTTTTGGACATATTTTCTACATGGGTTTCTCTCTCTTATGGGCTTGGTGGATTTTCATCTAATGGACTTTGAAGGCTAGACCTAATTTTGGAACAAGAGAAGCTATAAAAGAGAAATCCTACAACTTTTGGAAGGACACGTTTTATTCTTGGGAACTGGGAGAGCCGCTTTTGTTTACGCAACTAGGGTTTGCTTTTGTTCATCTTCTTCTTTATTCAATTCAATATTTTGTGATGAACTCCATAGCTATGAGTAGCTAATTTATTCATTATTGGTTAAGGATGTAGTCCTATTTCTAAAACTTGTGTTTGCTTTATGTATTAGTTTTCTCTCTTGATTATCGTTCAATTCTCTCTTGTTTTTATGATCACATGATTGATGTATTGTGATAGGATTATGATGTTTGATTAGTTAAGTGGCCAATTAATTGAACTTGCATCCTAGTCCATAGCTATTTTAGGGTTTTTCATCGAGCGATAACCCTGAATACGAGTAGCATGATATGTTTACGGTTTGTAGTGATACACTCTCGTAATCATATGTAGAGTTTGACTATTGTCCGAATTGTTATGTGCAACGCATGACAATTGCATTGATTAGCCGATTTCTGAAACTTAATGCTCCTAGGAATTTAACTTAATTAGCGCAAGGCATTAGGTTATTCTTTAGGTAGAATTCACATACGCAGCTCTAATGTGTGTGTTGATGAACTTAGGAAATTATTAGATTATCTTGCTCTCTTGATTCTCTAGGCTTTTGATAATATAAGAGATTAAATCGCAATTCTAATCATATATGCAAGCACATGTCTAAGATTGAAGATGAATTCCTTGACCAATATCTTTCTCCATTGATTATTTTCTACAATTTACTTTGCTTTTAATTTGCTTTTATTGCTTACATAAAAATAAGAAATCCCCCCAATTGGTTACTTTAAGAAATTGAATACGTAATAACTACAATCGCCTCTCTGTGGAAACGAACTCTTTCTTATCATATACTTTAGGAAAGTGAAATTATTTTTGACGCATACGACAGCGATCACCTATTTACTACAACAACAAATTAAAAACATTATCATTTTGGCGCCGCCAACGCGGATTTGTTTTTAGATTAATTTTTAGGTTTATTTTTATTTTGTACAGTATTTTCATTTTTTTTTAGAATTTTTTTTTCCTTTTTATGCGTTTCTTTTTGTATTTCTTTTCAGGGACTTTTTGAGGACGATGGCTTTTTCTGAGGAGACGTCACCTACGATGACGCTGGAGGAATATAAGCGTAGGAAGTCAAATTATCAGGAAACCTCATCTGAGATGACGCTTGCTGAATATAAGCGTAGGAAACGGTATGGAGTTTTTGATCCACATGTGGTAAGTGAAGAATCTCCTCTAGAGATATATGAGAAGTATTATAAGCACACACCGCCTAGTTTGGAACAAAGATTGAGAGTTCTTGAATGTCAAAGATTATTTGCTGATGATGATGAATCTGGTAGTGACTCCCTGTTCCAAACAAAACATATAGATGACCATGTGGATGATTGTGTGGATGATTTGCCTAATTCCGTAGATGAATCTACCTCACAAGATCATTCACCCGACTTAGAGGTTGTTTCTAGACCCTTAGACTTCCAAAAGTTGCCTAATTTAGGGCTAGAATTGTGTGCTTCTAAAGTGTTGTTGGATTACTTTGCATCTAAATACCCAGAGGACTTGCCTATTCCCCGATACAAAGGCATGAATCAATTGATATTTCCCGGTCTCAATAGAATCCCCATATTTTGTTCTTTACGCACTTCATGTGCAGTAAAAACTTGGTTTAGGGGTAAATCTTGGTTTCTGACAGTTTCAGTGTCCCCATTTTTTTCATAAAACAATTGTGAAGCTGTCGTTTGTAAATATTGTATTTTGGGTCGATCCCCAAGTTTTCAGGTTATTAGTTTATGGGGATCCGTTTTTGTACATTCCAGTAGGTATAATTATTTATTTATTTCATCTTATGAATTTCCCATCTTAAGTTTTGCGTTGGATGACTCAATTACATTGAGGACAATGTAATGTTTAAGTGTGGGGGAGTGGGTATTAACTTTTCTTTCATTCTTTTTTAGGAATTTCCTTGCGTATTGTGACCAGCTCTTGAGCGGGTCTAAAAAGATAATAAAAATATAAATATTATGACCAGCTGTGTAGCGGGTCTAAAAAAAAAATATATTATAGTTGTTAAGCTTATGACCAGCTGTGTAGCGGGTCTATTTTTATGTATTTCCTTATTATGACCAGCTGTGTAGAGGGTCTTAAAAAAAAAAAAAAAAATGATCAGCTGTGTAGCGGGTCTATAAAAAAAATATATATTATGATTGTTAGGGTTATGACCAGCTGTGTAGCGGGTCTTTTCTTTTTTTCTTCCATGTTATGACCAGCTGTGTAGCGGGTCTCTAAAAAAAAAAAAAATGTCGCGGGTCTTGTGTATGGCATTTGTCATGACCAGCTGTGTAGCGGGTCTATCTCCATTTTATTTTATGACCAGCTGTGTAGCGGGTCAATTTTCTGTTTTGCTCGAGGACTAGCAAAATGTAAGTGTGGGGGATTTTGATAAGCACGAAAGTGCGACGCATTTTCACCCATAAATACATTAGCTGGGACTCATTTTATCACTAATAAACTTGTTTGTAGGTGTTTTTGGGCAATAAACATTTTTAGAAAAATCAGCTCGAAAAGTTGTTAAAGGCACTCCCGGAGGGCATTTGTTATTCGGACTCCTCATTTGATAAGGGGCAACCTCGGATATTGGCACCACACGAATATGGTTAAGGGGCACCTTCTTCTTCACCGGCTTGATGCAGTTTTGGCGGGAAAAGATTCTCTCCACCTGCGAAGTTTTCATAGAAGTATTGGAGAGGGATTTAATCGGTGTTTTACACGGGAGAATATTGGTTAAGGCCTGTTTCATCCAAACAGGTCTTATAATCCATTCATAGTCGATAATTCCTTCTTTATCTCGTCGAACAAGGCAATTGAAGATTTCGGGTTTTCTTTCATTTATTTTGGAAGATATGTTTGCATGGCAAAAGATATGATTGTATGGATTATATTCTATTGATTGAGAAATATTTTTGCCAACTCGTAGATACTTGGAAGCGTGAAATGTAGAAGAAAATATCTTGGGATTTTTTTTTCCGTTGATTTTGGAAGACTACACGGATAAAACAGGAGGATATCTTTTATCTTTAAGTTATACTCTATATTTTGAAGATTCTACAACAAGCAGAGACGTGTGAGAAGAAAAGAAATAACAAATAATGGAAATAAAATCTTCGTGACATGCAAATAAATAATTAGAGAATACATGGAGTTATTGCAAGGATTTCCTAGACTCTGTTGAGTATAAATAGAGTGTTGAGGAGTATAGAAGGGATATCGAGAGTTTGGGGAGAATTATTAGTTTTCTTTAATAAAAACACCATTTGAGCTATGAATTATATTTTTGAGTGTGTTTTCATTATGAGAAGCTAAGCCCAGACACTGGGTCGACGGAGGAATCCGAATTTCATACGTGGGTAATTTTAATTAATTCTTTATATGACTTTTGCAATAATTAAAATAGAATTATGATTTGAAAAAATTAGTTATCATTTTATTAGATGGGTCATGCTTGCTTAGATGTTTGATGTCCCATGCTTACGATTTATGACTAATGTTTGGAGATTCTACCTTGGCAAAAATAAGAGTCCTTGTTGTTTTATTTATTGAGCTTTAATTGTTGAAGAATAAATAATTGAACCTATTGATATGAATTCGGTGGAACCCTAGACCCAGTAACTCTCTCTTTTATTATTTTCTTTAAACCTTTTAATTTAATCTTCACAAGTCTTAGAGTTCGAATCCTATTTACTACAACAACAAATTAAAAACATTATCACCTATTGCATATTAGACCAAGTAAATCGGGACCAGAAAAACCAGGGTCATGTAAGTTAAAAACAGAACAAAAGTTTCTAAGATTTGAAAAATCAGAATCATCGACCTCTAGACCACCATTTTTATACTCAGTTTCTATAGACCATTAAAATCACCTATAAAGAAAACTGGTTCATCTAAAGGAGCATTAAACATTTGGCATTGTTGTTCCCAGAAAGCATGCCTCAAACTACTATTGGGTTCACCATACATAAAATGAATGTGGCAAGTTTTAGAGTGAATAATGTCTGTAGATGTGACATAGATGCCCCTCCAGCTTGAGGATACAATGTTGAGTTGAATTTCCTTTTTCCAGGCCAAAACAAGATCACCACTTCTTCCAATACTAGAAACATTAAAAGTGCAGGGGAAACCCATGTTTTTTAGCTTCCTAGCAGCCAGATCTTTGTTCATTTTGGTTTCCGATAAGAATATGATATCGGGATTGACTTTTCTACATAGCAAACTAAGTTCTTTGTTTGCTGTTTTTTTGCCAAAACCTCTAATGTTCCAAGCTAGCAAGTTGACATTATTGACAGGAAAATGATTTATACGGATAGCTGAAATATGATCAATTAAAGGGGGTGAAGGGGTTGAGTTTACCTGAGTGATGGAATTAGTGAAAAAGCGGGGGTAGAACAACCACACCCAATATTTCGCTTAGCAATCTGTATGGAAAAACTCCAATATACTTTCAAGAGAATTAACTAGACTCAATCTTAATAAAGTATATCAAAGAGTTATATCTCTCTTTCTTGATTGAATTCTTTCTCAAGCAAAATATAACTAGACTCAATCTTAATAAAGTATATTAAAGAGTATATCAATCAATTTCAATCAACAACCAAAGGTCGGATTTCCAATTGATTGATTCAAACGCACAACCTGTGATATTTCTATTATATAACAAAATATAATGCGGAAAATATATAACACAGAAACCAAAAGTTTTGTTAACGAGGAAACCGCAAATGCATAAAAACCCCGGGACCTAGTCCAGATTGAACACACACTATATTATGCCGCTACAGATACTAGCCTACTACAAACTAACTTCGGTCTGGACTGTAGTTTAACCCCAATCAATCTCACACCGATCCAAGGTACGTTGCGCTCCTTACGTCTCTGATCCCAAAGATCCCAGGATACTACGCACTTGATTTCCTTAGCCGATCTCACCCACAACTAAGAGTTGCTACGACCCAAATTCGAAGACTTTAATAAACAAATCAGATCACACGAAAAGTCTACAAGAATAGATAAATCTGTCTCCCACAGAAATACCTACGAGTTTTGTTCCGTCTTTTGATAAATCAAGGTGAACAGGAACCAATTGATAACCCGGACTTATATTCCCGAAGAACAGCCTAGTATTATCAATCACCTAACAATAATCTTAATCTATGTAGTTGCAGGAAATCCTACACTACACCCCTCACAAGAATCTATAAAATCAAATCATTTTAGGATGAACAATTATAATTTTTATTGATTAAACTCTTAAAATGCTTACAAGATGAAATGGAAATCAGTTAAAGAATTACAATCACTCTAAATTTTCTCTCTCTTAATGACTTTCCCAACACTCGAAAAAAGATCTCTCTCCCATAGGCCTGCTCGGCTCTTTATATAGGGTATTACATAATGGATGACAGCTAAGCTGTCCTTTATTTTCAGAAATGACTTGCGAAATATCGCAAGTGTATAAATATATAATTTCGCAACTCTCCTAGATCTCGCTAGGTCTTCATATCTTTCTCGTGTTTTGGCTGTCGTCATTCATCGCGTCATTTATATTACTCATCTGCGACACCTTCGCAATGTTGTCGTTTATTAATCTCGCGAAGTATTGATGTCGCGATATTCTGATCCTACATCTTGCCTCTTCTCATGTCTTCTCTGCGAAGAATAGAATGTCATGAGAATTAGTATTTCTGAAATGCCGCAATTGTTCATCTTTATCTGTTTTTGATATGACCCCGTACTTTTACACAGAATTTATTACACGTGTTTCTTCTTCCACTCTTTTCTTGACACGTTTCTCTCAACCGTTTTTTCTTGACCATTCACGTCTCCTTTCGCATTAAATGCATTTATCTTCTCGAGAACTCTTCTCTATATATAGTTTTCTCACCCTCATTTTCTTCTTTTTTACTTTCTCTCTGCAAATTTTCTTCAACTCCCCTCCTCCGCAATTTACGCTTCTGCTACTGTAAATCTTCCTTTTCTTCTTTCTCTTAATCTTCAACTTTCTATTCATTCCCATATTCTGAGAATGGCTCCATCTGGTCGTAAATACGAAGTCCTTTTGACTGAGACTCATAAGAATTTACAAGAAAAGGGTTTCACTTTATCCACTATTCCCGATCAAGAATCTTCATCTATTCTCTCTGCAAAATTATTTACTGATCATCATTGTGATGATCAAAAAATCATAATTTCGCTAGGTCAGCTCCTCGCAGGTCTTCCCATTCCTCTCTACAATCCCGAATTGCCCTTGTTCTATGAAATTCTTGCTCATGAGAAGTTCTCGCGAGCTCAATTAAGTGGAGATTGCATCCGTTTAATGCTTGAATTCGCCAATCGTGGCGCTGGTAAGGTATCTCTATATCCTGATGAAGTCAGAGACCCTAAATTCGCAAACTTAGAGATAGTTGCTGAAAAGTATTCAGTAGAAAACTTTTTTGAAAATTATGAAGTGATAAATATGAAGAACGATAGGTCTCATTTGGGGTGCACGGTTGAAAAGAAAAGAGAACATTCCTAGCGACAAGATACTCATGCAAGATATCGATTGGCATTCTGGCAAGAACAATGTCCCTCGCCATTCCAAAGATGACAAGTGGTGCGTCTTTCCGCTATTTTTGAATGGACCTTACATTTCAGGTTCTGATGTACTCCCTGCGAATCTCGCAAACTATCATCTTTGGGTATTTAATTGGCCTGGGAAAGCAACAAAGGTATATTTCCTAACTTCCACTTATTTTCCAATCTTCACTTCCTCTTATATCTAATCTTGCGAACTTTTTAGATCACCAAATTGAGAAAAAGTTACGAAAGGAATCCAAAGGCGAGTACCCTGGCGATACTTGATAGGTGTAGAATACACCGTATTTACTATTTAGTAGTTACGCTTTCTTTGCTATTTTTCTTGTGAATTACGTACTTTACGCGTGTTTTTGAGTTATTAGGTGCTTTGGAGTCGCACGGAGGAAAAGAATGATAAACTACTCATTTAGAGCGAAAAGGGCGAATTGTCATTTCACGGGCGAACACTATCTGAGCCTAGTTAAGGTTAAGGGGTAACTCTCTTTGGAGGCATGATTAAAGGCAGCCACCAATTGTAGTTAAGGGGTTGCCACTCGGGGTATCCCTTATCATTTATCATTGGGTGTAATTATCCATCCACCCCCAAATTGAGAAATATCTCTTCTCAATCATTTGCAAACCTAAAACCAAAAATTGAGAAAGAACATGCGGTGGATGCGCCTGTTAATTCTTGGATCGATTTAAATTGAAGTAGCCATGGTGGATTCGAGATCCGGATGAGGTTGTTGCTCGAGTAGTTGAAGAATTGAAGAATATAGCTCAACGGGTTGAGAAGATGTGATGATGTCTTTGTTCGAGATAAATCAGTTGAGGAATTCGGTGTTGTGTTGCTCGGGAATTAGGGTTTGATTAATAAGTCTCGAAATTCGAGAGAGAAGTGGTCATGGATATTCATGGCGATGTTGAGAAGTTGATTAAATGGGTCGATGCGAAATTGATGGGTATTAACTGCGAGTTCGACAGAGAGAGTGCTCGAATTCTGTTTTAAAGATTCATTGAACTGAGAAGAAGATTTGAGAATTGGTGATGAAATTGAGATGGGTTTCGAGGCGTGGCTGCGTCTCGGTGATAGTTTGGACCAAATTGAAGAAATTGAGAACTCGTAGGATGTCTTTCTTTTTGTTTTCGGTTGAGAAGAGGGAATCGAAATGAGGGTTCCAAAGAAGACATCGGGAAGGAACTGCAATGAGTGAGATTATAGGGTTTGAGGTTATGGTGGATTGCAAAAGATGATGGATCTGTTGCTTATGGTGGTGACACGAAATTAGAGATGCAAGTGATGTTTGTGGGTTCTCGTGTTTGTCTTTGAGAAGATATGGTCTGTGGCAAGCTAGTACTAGTAGAGCAAGAGTACATAATGGAGCCCGGTGGTATACTTGGGCTGCTTGGTAGAGTTGGAATGGCAAAGTGAGAAAGAGAAGCAACCGTGAGTAGCGGTGAAGGCCGAAGCCAAGATGGTAGTTCTACAAGATGGCAAGGGAAGCAAGCAATGAAGAGATAGTGAACAATGGGTAGATGAATGTTAGGTGCAGTGACAGGGATGGTGGATGGACTAGTGGTGCAATCGATGTTAGTGCAATGGCTTGGAAAGACGATGAACCGATAGAAGGAGTCGCAAATCAAACAAGGAGAGATGGTTTGAACGGGTGGTGAATTGAAAGAGTTGAGCTCTTGGTTTGACAGAGGTATTGGAGTCGAGGGACCGAGATGTTTACAATGGGTTAGGAGCTATTGGTGATGCTAATAAGGAGATGTTAGTTATGCGAAGGATTGAATAGAAGTGGTCCGAGTTTGAATGGGTACAAGTTGGTACGAGTCTGCAGGAAATGGGATTACATACGGAAATGGAAGTCGATGCCATGGCTCGATTGTTGGTTTTATGAAGAAGATCATGGTGGTTCGTAGTGTAAGTGCTTATGGGTGTTAACTAAATTTGCGGGTGGTGCACAAGAAGTGGATGGAGCAAATGTAGGTTACAAGGTGTGATTCGGTTAGGATATGCAATGGAATGGACAAAGTTTGGCAGCAAGGAAATGGCTTTGGGGTGATGTTGGTGAAACCGAGCAATTGCAATAGTAGTGGACCGAGTAGGATTACGGGGGCTGGAGTTGGTGATGATGGTAGAATGTTGTGAGGACCTGAGACAGAGATAAGCCTCTGGTACTATGCCTGAGATGAAGATGGTGATGGTGCTTGAGCTCTGTAGCAGGAGGAGTTGTGTTGCAAATGGTGGAAGTTTGTGTTGAGCTGTGGGACCGTAAGTTGAGGTTGCTTGTGGAATTGAAGTTTAGGAGCTGGAGCTTGAGTTTTACAATTGTACGGGGAATAACAGTCCGGGTTCTCACGATGCAAGTGAGGCAAGTGGTACTTGTGGAATTCATGGATGCAAATTGATGGTGTTGTAGCTCAGGTTGTAGGTGCAGGCTGGGAATGCAGAGAAGAAATGGGAGCTAAGAAGATGCAGATGCAAAGTCGAAATTGCAACTAGGTCGGAGTAAGTTGCATAGCCATCATGGATGGTGCAATCATGGCTCGATGGTTCTTCTTGCCAAGCACAATGATTGTGCTTTGCAGTATGGCTCGTCAATGGCTTTGGCTTCGGCTAAGTTAATCGGCCAAGGCGAACCCGACTCCATCTAACTCAAGTCTTTGACCGACCCTGACTCACCTGACTTGACCCGGTTTGACTCAGCGATTTGACCCGATCTGACCCGACCGAGTTGACCCGGTGACCGGTGACCGGGCGGACTTTGCCGGCCACCTGAGATGCTTTTCCGGTGACTTTTCCGGCCGATTTCCGGCCACAATCCCAGTTTTCCGGCAGCGTTTTTGACAAAATTTCTACACTGGTTTCTCTCTCGTGGGCGGGTGAATTTCCAACTAATGGACTTGAAGACAAACCTAATTTTGGAAGGAGTATCCTTTATGGAAATTGAGGAATATATAAAAGAGAGGACTTCTATCTTTTAGGGATTATCTCTTAACTACTTTGTTCTAGGGTTTAGAAACATGAGACTTCTCTTTCTTCTTGTTATGAACTCCTTGAATATGAGTACCTAATTATCTTTTGGTTATGGAATAGTTGGATTTCACAAAGCATGATTCTTTGATTCAATATATTAGTTTTGTCTCATATTTATCGCTTGCAATTCTCTCTGAAATATTGTTTTATGATTGATTGATTGTTTTGTCAAGTTGCAAATTGGTAGAACTTCTAATCACATCTATTGCTAGTTTAGGTTTATTATACGCAAAAGTGATATTCCTTGGATACAAGTAGCATAATATGATTATAGTTTGTAGTGATATATTCTTATGATCATATGTGAATCGTAACCTTTGTTAAATTGAATTAGTGCGCTTTCCACGTTCAATTGCTTTGATTGGCCTGATTTCATAGAACTTAATGCATCTAGGGAATTAAACTTGATTAGTGCTTTTACACGTTAGGTTGTTCCTTTAGGTAGAATTCATATTCGCATCTTTTAATGTGTTTGTTGATGACATGAGGAGGTTTGCGGATATTCTTGCGATCAAGGTATTCTAGGGTCTTTGATAAAAGTTGAGATTAAAAATCAATTCTAGTTATTGTGAAAAGCATGTTAGTGAATGAAAACGAAATCCTTAACCAATATCTCTTCTATCTTATTTGTTTGCTTATTTGTTTCTTTGCTTTTATATTTGCTTAGTTCATAAAAATCAGAAATTCTTCCGGGTGTTTTATATAGGAAACCATAACAATTTGACAACCTAGACCTCTCTCTGTGGGATCGATCCTTTCTCGCCCTTGCTATATTTATATTTTGAGTAGTAAGAAAGTGTAATTATATTTTTGACGCTTACGACCGCGGTCAAATTTTGGCGCCGTTGCCGGGGAGGCAGCGGTTGTTAATTGTTTTTGGTTTCTTATTTTTGTATTTATTTTTTGTTTTATTTTTTTTTCTTATTTTCTGGGTTTTAACCTTGGTTTGAGAATTATTTCAGGTGCTTATTTCTATGGAAGGAGCATATTGGAGCAATCAATACGGGTTTCAACCTCAACAATATGATAACTACCAATTCCATGGGTATAATCAAAACCAATTCATTGGTTATGACCAATATTCCATGGAACCTTATGGTTTTCCTCAACAACCTTATGTGTGTGAACAACAACAAGGATGGGAGGATTCTTATGCTTGTGAACAAAAGGTCTCTAATTTTATAGATAACGTTTCCAACTTTTTACAAGAGGAATTTCAAAAAGCTAAAGAGACTACAAACGAGCAACTCCAAGAACTTCGTGAAGGTATGGCTAGCTTGCGAAGAGGCATTGATCAATACAAGGAAGATATGGATAATTCTAATGTGCATATGGTTTGTGATGAATATTTGATTGATGCTAATGTTGAAAAAGGCCAATCCTTGGGCACTTTCGTGGATAATTGTGTGGCTAACTCAACTCTTGATCGTAATAATGATCATTCACCTATTCAAAAGGATGAGTTAGAGATAAGTAACACTAAATTCAGCGAGGAACAATCTTATGTTGACTATGATAGTGACGGTGATTATGATACATTGCTTGAAACAACTCATGGTGACATCTCCGAGGAGTCTTTTTGGGATCAAGATGAAGATGAAAAGGAATATGTCGACACTTGTGTAGATTACTCAAGCATTGATCTTAATAATGATCAAGAGCCTATTCAAAGGGTGGAGCTTGAGGATGATGCATTTTCGAGTGTTCTAAAAAAGTTTCTTATAATAAAATTTGGATCCGCAAAAGAGTGTGTGCCTTACAACAAAGAGGTGTATGTTGAGAATGAAACCGTTTTGACCAATATTGTGGAAGACCCAATTGAGCTTGCAAATGATTGTAATGATGATGTTTATGTCGAGACTTTGGTTACGGCAGAAACGGACGAAGAATGGTTGCAAGGTTTGATAGAGGACCATGATATACATGAGGTGAATAATTCACTTGAGTTTTTCAAGGATGAAGAGGATTCCGTGATACAAGAGATTGTGCAAGGTTTATCTAACCCTTTACCTATTGTTTCTTCTCATTTACCTCTTTTTGGTTTGAATGTATGTGCTTCGAGAATATTGTTGAATGACTTTGTTTCTCGTTTTCCGCCATTAGAGATACTTGATTCTCATACTATGCAGGTTATGGAACCAGAAACCATGGAAGTACACCGACTCCTATATTCTTTATGCACTTCCATGTGTGGACAAGAATAAGTGTGGGGAAGCTTTTATCGGTTAATAGCTTCGCTTCTGTTTTATATTACTAATATTTGTGTGAAGCTAGTGTTTGCAAAACAGGTGCTATGGGTGGATCCCCAACTTTTCCGATTATTGGTGTATGGGGAATGAATCTTACAAGAAGCCAAGTCGGGCACGACTTTAAAACAAGCGCTAAGTGGGAGGCAACCCACCGGTTTTGTATCTCTTATCCTTTTGCATTTTATTTTTGTTTCGTTTATTTATTTTTTACTGTTTTCATATCATATTTGCATCCCCATGTTTACTTTCATTGAGTCCGTAATCTATCTTAGAAGAGAATTATGATGAATACCTTTTCGTCAGAAAATTTCAGACTGCGCGTAGTTCAGTCCAGAGACCATAACTGTCAGACCGTTTATCAAAACACTGTGAAATTTTGACACTGTGTAGAAAACACGTAGGTGAACAACTTTTGTGAAATGGAGTTTTTCCAAATTCCTTACCAATTTGCACAGTTTTTGCGTTTTATCTGCTGTTACGTCAGAATTCAGAACTTTCGGTTTTACACATTGAGGACAATGTGAAGTTTAAGTGTGGGGGAGCATTTATATGTTTGTATAGTTTGTTTTTGACACCATTAGTGGATGGAACCATTTTGAATGCAGGAGTTGAGGAACCAATTAACTAAAGGGGACGAATATAGCTCAGAAATCACAAATTAACATGATAGTTGTTACCATATCTCGGAATATCACCATATCACATTCTATTTTTATTTTTCCATATTTATCTATTGTTCTCTAAGTGCTTTGGTGGGTCACTAAACATCGACGTGTTATTACTTGCTAGGATGAAATAGAGTGATTGAGTTACTAGAAAAAGAAAAAAATGATGGAAAAAAAAAAAAAAAAAAAAAAAGACCACCAATTAGACCAAAACGGAATAAAAAGACACTTGGGAATAGCAAGATGTGTGAAACGTAGTCCCTGTCTCCGTCGCCTAAACAAGCGTGGAATGCGAGGATCCAAGGCAACTATCATGTACTTGCTGACAAGAAGCATGCGCTGGATCCAAAAGATCTAATCATGCCGTCTAAAAAAAGAGAAATTGGATCCAGATTTGATCCAATCATATAAAAAAAAAAAAAAAATTATTATTGTGTTGAATAAAGTCACTCTTGGTTCCCTTGTATATGCCAATTGATTTGATGTAGCATTCAAGCACCAAGTAGCTCAATCCAATAGGATTAGGTTCATCTTAGCGGTGACCTTCTGTATTGTGATATGGGAAACATCGAACACTTGTGAATATTCGCCAACATCTACATCTATATTCATCTTCTTAATCTTTTCATTGTGATTGTGGTTTGTTAGTTTCCTATATTGTGGCTTGTTCGACTATCTAAATAGAGTTTATTTATTAATAATTGAATTGAATTTGCAAGGTACCTCCTCCTGTAGTCATTTTGGATTCGTTCATTGATTTGTCACAAATAGACGGAGTTGGAAATATAGGTTTTGTAGGTATATCTCTAGTAAACCTTCACGAGACTATAACTCGTCCACTAGGGACACCTAGGGGTTCAAAGGCTTGTTATTTATGCTAAAAGTGACCGTAGCCTCGGCGACACGGAGTTGTTGTATTTTATTGTTTTGTTTGATTTGCTCGAGGACTAGCAAAGTCTAAGTGTGGGGGAATCTGATAGGTGTAGAATACACCGTATTTACTATTTAGTAGTTACGCTTTCTTTGCTATTTTTCTTGTGAATTACGTACTTTACGCGTGTTTTTGAGTTATTAGGTGCTTTGGAGTCGCACGGAGGAAAAGAAGGATAAACTACTCATTTAGAGCGAAAAGGACAGAATTGTCATTTCACGGGCGAACACTATCTGGAGCCTAGTTAAGGTTAAGGGGTAACTCTCTTTTGGAGGCATGATTAAAGGCAGCCAGCTGTAGTTAAGGGGTTGCCACTCAGGGTATCCCTTATCATTTATCATTGGGTGTAATTATCCATCCACCCCCAAATTGAGAAATATCTCTTCTCAATCATTTGCAAACCTAAAACCAAAAATTGAGAAAGAACAAAGTGGATGCTACCGTTAATTCGGATCGACAAATTGAAGTAGCCATGGTGGATTCAGATCCAGATGAGGTTGTTGCTCGAGTAGTTGAAGAATTGAAGAATATAGCTCAACAGGTTGAGAAGATGTGATGATGTGCTGTTCAGATAAATCAGTTGAGGAATTCGGTGTTGTGTTGCTCGGGAATTAGGGTTTGATTAAGAAGTCCGAAATTCGAGAGAGAAGTGGTCATGGATATTCATGGCGATGTTGAGAAGTTGATTAAATGGGTCGATGCAGAAATTGATGGGTATTAACTGAGTTCGACAGAGAGGAGTGCTCGAATTCTCGTTTCAAAGCAGATTCATTGAACTGAGAAGAAGATTTGAGAATTGGTGATGAAATTGAGATGGGTTTTCGAGGCGTGGGTGCGTCTCTCGATAGTTTGGACCGAGAAATTGAAGAAATTGAGAACTCGAGGATGTCTTTCTTTTGTTTTCGGTTGAGAAGAGGGAATCGAAATGAGGGTTCCAAAGAAGACATCGTGGAAGGAACCGCAATGAGTGAGATTACGGGGTTTGAGGTTATGGTGGATTGCAAAAGATGATGGATCTGTTGCTTATGGTGGTGACACGAGAAATTAGAGATGCAATGTGATGATACTGTATCATGGTTCTCGTGTTTGTCTGCCGAGAAGATATGGCGTGGCAAGCTAGTACTAGTAGAGCAAGAGTACATAATGGAGCCCGTGGTATACTTGGGCTCTGGTAGAGTTGGAATGGCGGTGAGAAAGAGAAGCAACTGTGAGTAGCAGGTGAAGGCTGGAAGCCAAGATGGTAGTTCTACAGTGATGGCAAGGGAAGCAAGCAATGAAGAGATAGTGAACAATGGGTAGATGAATGTTAGGTGCAGTACATGGATGGTGGATGGACTAGTGGTGCACGCGATGTTAGTGCAATGGCTTGGAAAGACGATGAACCTGATAGAAGGAGTCGCAACCAAACAAGGAGAGATGGTTTGAACAATTGGTGAATTGAAAGAGTTGAGCTCTTGGTTTGACAGAGGTATTGGAGTCGAGGGACTGAGATGTTTACAATGGGTTAGGAGCTATTGGTGATGCTAATAAGGAGATGTTAGTTATGCGAAGGATTGAATAGAAGTGGTCTGAGTTTGAATGGGTACAAGTTGGTACGAGCTGCAGGAAATGGGATTACATACGGAAATGGAAGTGATGCCATGGCTCGATTGTTGGTTTTATGAAGAAGATCATGGTGGTTCGTAGTGTAAGTGCTTATGGTGTTAAATCAATTTGCGGGTGGTGCACAAGAAGTGGATGGAGCAAATGTAGGTTACAAGGTGTGATTCGGTTAGGATATGCACTGAATGGACAAAGTTTGGCAAACAAGGAAATGGCTTTGGGGTGATGTTGGTGAAACTGAGCAATTGCAATAGTAGTGGACCGAGTAGGATTACGGGGCTGGAGTTGGTGATGATGGTGCAATGTTGTGAGGACCTGAGACAGAGATAAGCCTCTCGGTACTATGCCCGAGATGAAGATGGTGATGGTGCTTGAGCTGCGAATGGAGGAGTTGTGTTGCAAATGGTGGAAGTTTGTGTTGAGCTGGGGACCGTAAGTTGAGGTTCTTGTGGAATTGAAGTTTAGGAGAGCCGGAGCCGAGTTTTGCACTGTGTGGCGAGGGAATAGCAGTGCTGGGTACGCTGATGCAAGTGAGGCAGCTGGGTACTTGTGGAATTCATGGATGCAAATTGATGGTGTTGTAGCTCGGGTTGTAGGTGCAGTGGGAATGCAGAGAAGAAATGGGAGCTAAGAAGATGCAGATGCAAAGCTGAAATTGCAACTAGGCTGGAGTAAGTTGCATAGCCATCATGGCTGGTGCAGTCATGGCCTGATGGTTGCTGCTGAAGCACAATGATTGTGCTGCAGGTATGGCCTGTGCAATGGCCTGGCCTGGCTAAGTTAAATCAGCCAAGGCAGAACCTGACTCCATCTAACTCTTCTTTGACCGACCACGACTCACCCGACTTGAACCCTTGGTTTGACTTCGGCCGATTTGACCCGATCTGACCCGACCGAGTTGACCCGGTGACCGGTGGACTTTGCCGGCCACCTGAGATGCTTTTCCGGTGACTTTTCCGACCGATTTCCTACCACATTCCCCGATTTCCGTGAGCGTTTTGGACAAAATTTCTACACTAGTTTCTCTCTGCGTGGTGGGTGAATTTCCAACTAATGGACTTGAAGACAAAACCTAATTTTGGAAGGAGTATCCTTTATGGAAATTGAGGAATATATAAAAGAGAGGACTTCTATCTTTTAGGGGATTATCTCTTAACTACTTTGTTCTAGGGTTTAGAAACATGAGACTTCTCTTTCTTCTTGTTATGAACTCCTTGAATATGAGTACCTAATTATCTTTTGGTTATGGAATAGTTGGATTTCACAAAGCATGATTCTTTGATTCAATATATTAGTTTTGTCTCATATTTATCGCTTGCAATTCTCTCGAAAATATTGTTTTATGATTGATTGATTGTTTTGTCAAGTTGCAAATTGGTAGAACTTCTAATCACATCTATTGCTAGTTTAGGGTTTATTATACGCAAAAGTGATATTCCTTGGATACAAGTAGCATAATATGATTATAGTTTGTAGTGATATATTCTTATGATCATATGTGAATCGTAACCTTTGTTAAATTGAATTAGTGCGCTTTCCACGTTCAATTGCTTTGATTGGCCTGATTTCATAGAACTTAATGCATCTAGGGAATTAAACTTGATTAGTGCTTTTACACGTTAGGTTGTTCCTTTAGGTAGAATTCATATTCGCATCTTTTAATGTGTTTGTTGATGACATGAGGAGGTTTATGGGATATTCTTGCGATCAAGGTATTCTAGGGTCTTTGATAAAAGTTGAGATTAAAAATCAATTCTAGTTATTGTGAAAAGCATGTTAGTGAATGAAAACGAAATCCTTAACCAATATCTCTTCTATCTTATTTGTTTGCTTATTTGTTTCTTTGCTTTTATATTTGCTTAGTTCATAAAAATCAGAAATTCTTCCGGGTGTTTTATATAGGAAACCATAACAATTTGACAACCTAGACCTCTCTGTGGGATCGATCCTTTCTTGCCCTTGCTATATTTATATTTTGAGTAGTAAGAAAGTGTAATTATATTTTTGACGCTTGCGACCTAACTGGGTCAAATTTTGACGCCGTTAAAATGATGACAGTTGTCAATTATTTTAGTTTCTTATTACTGTTTAGTTTTTGTTTATTTTTTTCTTATTTTTTGGGTTTTAACCTGGTTTGAAATTTTCTTCAGGTGCTTGTTTCTCTCTGTGGAAGAGCATACTACACAGACAAACTACGGTTTCAACAACCTCAACGTCACAGCTTCTGATTCTCTTAGGTATAATTGCCAATTCATTAGTTGCCAATATGTGTTCCATGGAACGGTTTTCCTCAGCAACCTTATGGCGGGCTGGGGTGAACAACCACAGAATGGGAGGATTCTTATGCTTGTGAACAAAGGTCTCTAATTTTATAGATCAGATTTCACACTTTTTTACAAGAGAATTTCAAAAAGCTAAAGAGACTACAAACGAGCAACTCCAAGAACTTCGTGAAAGTATGACTATCTTGCGAAGAAGGCATTGATCAATACAAAGGAAGATATGGATAATTCTTATGGCATATGGTTTGTGATGAATATTTGATTGATGCTAATGTTGAAAAAGAGGCCAATCCTTGGGCACTTTCGTGGATAATTGTGTAGTTAACTCAGCTCTTGATCGTAATAATGATCATTCACCTATTCAAAGGATGAGTTAGAGATAACAACACTAGATTCAACGAGAACAATCTTATGTTGACTATGATAGTGACGGTGATTATGATACATTTGCTTGAAACAACTCATGGTGACATCTCCGAGGTCTTTTTGGGATCAAGATGAAGATGAAGAGGAATTTGTCGACACTTGTAGATTACTCAAGCATTGATCTTAATAATGATCAGGCCTGTTCAGGGGTGGAAGCTTGAGGATGATGCATTTTCGAGTGTTCTAAAAAGTTTCTTATGATAAAATTTGGATCCCAAAAGAGTATGTGCCTTACAACAAAAGGAGAAGTATGTTGAGAATGAGACCGTTTATGACCAATATTATTGGAAGACCATTGAGCTTGCAAATGATTGTAATGATGATGTTTATGTCGATACTTTGGTTAAGGCGAACGGATGAAGAATGGTTGCAAGGTTTGATAGAGGACCATGATAACAAAGAGGTGAATAATTCACTTGAGTTTTTCAGGATGAAGAGGATTAGTGATACAAGAGATGTGAAAGGTTTATCTAACCCTTTGCCTTTTGTTCTTTCTCCTTTACCTCTTATTGGTTTGAATGTATATGTGCTTCGAGAATATTGTTGAATGACTTTGTTTCGTTTTTCGCCATTATTTAAGATCTCCCGATTCTCATACTATACCGAGGTTATGGAGCAATGGAGGCACTGAGCTTCTATATTCTTTATACACTTCCAAGTGTGGACAGAATAAGTGTGGGAAAGCTTTTATTGGTTCATAACTTCACTTTTGTTTTATGTACTAATATTTGTGTGGGTTAGTGTTTGCAAAAACAGGTTACATGGAAGGATCCCAACTTTCAGATTGCTAGTGTATGGGGAATGAATCTTACAAAGAAGCTAAGTCGGGCACGTCGACTTTAAAACAAGCGCTAAGTGGGAGGCAACCCCACGGTTTTGTATCTTTTATCCTTTGCATTTTATTTTTGTTTCGTTTATTTATCTTTTACTGTTTTATATCATATTTGCATCCCTATGTTTAATTTCATTGAGTCAGGAATCTATCTTAGAAAATTATGGCGAATACCTTTTTCGTCGAAATTTCAGACTGCGCGTAGTTCAGTCCAGAGACCATAACTGTCAGACCGTTTATCAAAACACTGTGAAATTTTTGACACTGTGTAGAAAACACGCATGGGTGAACAACTTTTGTGAAATGGAGTTTTCCAAATTCCTTGTAATTTGCACAGGTTTTGCGTTTATCTGCTATTAAATCCCGAGTGAGAACTTTCGGTTTACACATTGAGGACAATGTGAAGTTTAAGTGTGGGGGGGAGCATTTATATGTTTGTATAGTTTGTTTTTGACACCATTAGTGGATGGAACCATTTTGAATGCAGGAGTTGAGGAACCAATTAACTAAAAGGGAAGAATATAGCTCAGAAATCACAAATTAACATGATAGTTGTTACCATATCTCGGAATATCACCATATCACATTCTATTTTTATTTTTCCATATTTATCTATTGTTCTCTAAGTGCTTTGGTGGGTCACTAAACATCGACGTGTTATTACTGCTAGGATGAAATAGAGTGGTTGAGTTACTAGAAAAAAAAAAAAAAAAAATAAAATGAAAAATATATGAAAAGAAAAAAAAAAGACCGACCAATTAGACCAAAGCGGAATAAAAAGACACTTGGGAATAGCAGTATGTGTGAAACGTAGTCCCTGTCTCCGTCGCCTAAACAAGCGTGGAATGCAGGATCCAAGGCAACTATCATGTACTTGCTGACAAGAAGCATGCGCTTGGATCCAAAAGATCTAATCATGCCATCTAAAAAAATAAAAAAAATTTGGATCCAGATTTGATCCAATCATATAAAAAAAAGAAATTATTATTGTGTTGAATAAAGTCACTCTTGGTTCCCTTGTATATGCCAATTGATTTGATGTAGCATTCAGCACTAAGTAGCTCAATCCAATAGGATTAGGTTCATCTTAGCGGTGACCTTGAGCAGATATGGGAAACATCGAACACTTGTGAATATTCGCCAACATCTACATCTATATCCATCTTCTTAATCTTTTCATTGTGATTGTGGTTTGTTAGTTTCCGAGTATTGTGGCTTGTTCGACTATCTAATTAGAGTTTATTTACTAATAATTGAATTGAATTTGCAAGGTACCTCCTCCTGTAGTCATTTGATGGCAATCCATTTGATTTCCGCGTTCACAATCATCTTGAGAGGAAGAAAAATTCAAGATAATGGTGGCGCAAAGTGTAATTCGCAAGTGTAAGGAATGAAGCTAGTAGGTTGAAGATAAATACATCTTTACATGTAATCTTCTGCTTACTATTAAGGAGCTAGCTAGGTGTGTCTGTCTATTTGCTTTAAGACAAATGGGATTATTGGTTTTGCCTTGTTTTCGTTTCTGTTTCGGCATGATAGGTGTAGAATACACCGTATTTAATATCTAGTATTTATGCTTTCTTTCATGAAGTTTTCTTGTAAATTATGTATCTTATGTGTGCTTTGAGTTTATTAGGTGCAATGGAGTCATTTGGAGCAAAAAGACCAATTGAACTCGTTCAAATACAAGATTTCTACTTTTCATTGTGTAGAGGACGAGAAGACGAAGGCAATGGCGAAAGAATGGAGTCATTCGGAGTTCGTATGAAGAAGTTATGAGCAAAACAAGAACTTGGAGGACTAAGGACAAAATTGTCATTTCATCAAGGGCGAAGACTATTTGGAGTCCAGAGGTGGTTAAGGGGCTCTCATTCAGTGGTACCCCTTATCACTCAAGAAAGGGGTGTTACTAACACCCTGTAGCCCTTATCCGCAGGATGGTTATGTCGGATAACACCCAATTGGGCCTGCCCCATCCATGGCCCGCATCCCATCCGCACCCACTTCACAACCCTAAAACACCAAATCGAGAGAATATGTTTCTCTGCTCATTTACCTGTTTTTTTCACCTTGAACCGAGGCAGCCATGGCTGCGGCTAGGTGATGATGGAGAGAATTAGAGAGATGATGGGTGAAGTCATTGTCATAAATGGCGTGAGTGAAATTGATTTGATTTTGGTTCTGTGCTTGAAGAGAGGTCACGAAAGTTGAGAGGCAACTCCGAGAGATCGAGAAAGAGATTGAAGAAGTATGGTTCGTGAGAGGGTTGAAATCGAGAGAAGAAGAAGCTGAAATTGTTCTTGTTGGTGTTGATTCATTGAGAAGAACCTCACATGTCGAGATAGAGGTGGAATTGAAGCAAACGGTGTTGAGATCGAATTAGGGTTTCTCTCCGTTCTTCCCAAAAAATGGAATTAGGTTCAATTGATAAATACAGAAGATGGGTATGCTATGGATGATTAACAGTGCTCGGGATTGGAAACCCGGGGAAGAAGGGGATGTGATTTTGTGAGGCTCGAGTGGAGCTCAGTAGTTGCGACTCACTCGAAAGAGTTGGTGATGATTTTGGTGATCGATCTTATTCAAAGGGTTATGAGATGCAATTTGAGATGAAATTGATCTTGGTGGTATTCAAGTAATATGTGAATGTCAAATGCAGTGCAATGGCCGGAAGTTGGAGCCCGAGTATGGAGCAATTGAGAATTTTGCAGAGCTGTGGTCCAGAGTTTGGTTCTTTTACAATTGGGAATGAATGAAATTGAGAGATCTTTGGTGAATCTGGTGGGAGGTCATTGGTCGTGGGACCGAGCGTAGCTCAATGATAATGTTGCTGCCACAGTGACCGACGAAAAGGAGTGGAAATGTGGCCATGATCGGAAAATGGAATGCAATGGAGCTCGAGCAATAACCAGGAGCAAAGATGGTGAGTTAAGAAGGAGACAGGGGAGATAATGATGGCTCAATGGCTTGATGTATGTGGTATAGGTGGTTACAACAGTTTGAGCTCATCAAGGAGATGACCTGGTGGCAATGACTAGTGGTTGAAGGTGCAAACATGCTTTAATCGGGTTTTTGCGTGTTAGGCAAGAAGATGTTGTGGGCCGGTTTATGGCAATGGTGGTTGAAACTCGGGGATTGCGAGCTGAAGGCAATGGCTAGCACCGAGTGGGAGTGTGCTACTGTGGAGTGTGATCTCTGGGAAAGTGTAACAGTGGTAATTCTCGTGAAGTAACAGGAGGTTGGCGTGTGGTTTGGTGAGCCGCAATGGATTATAAGGTCGCAACTCTAGATAATGGCCTGTGATGCTGGTGGATGGTTTGCAATGATGGTGCGAATATTATGGGTCATGGAAGAAACGAGTGATGCACCATCCTGGTGCAACACAAAGACAAGCTTCAGTGCAATGGCCTGGCAAGATGACAGACTCTGACTCACCCTGACCTGACTCAATGATCTGATTCTGCCCTGACTCAATGATCTGACCCGGTTTGACTCACCAGCTCTTGACCCGATCCGACTCGCCTGACCTACTTTTGACCCGTTGACCCGGTGGCGGTTTGACTTTGCCTGGCCACCCGAGATAATTTTCCGCGACGATTCCGTGGGATTCCGGCCATAATCCCGCTTTTTCGAGCGTTTTTGGGACATAATTTTTACACTGGTTTCTCTCCATGGTGGGCGGGTGAATTTCCAACTAATGGACTTTGAAGACAAAACCTAGTTTTGGAAGGAGTGGAGCTATATAAAGAGAAGACTTTTATTATATATATATCTTTTTATCTTACCACGTTTTATTATTATCTCTACTTTATTCTAGGGTTTAGAACCATGAAGTTTCTTCTCTTTCTTCTTGTGATGAACTCCTTGAATATGAGTAACTAAGTTTTTATTATTGGTTGAAGATGTAGTTGGATTTTGCAACCAAGTTATGATTTTTATGAATTAGTTTTCTCTCAATAATTATCGTTTGATCTCTACGGGTTACAATAATTGCATGATTGATGGATTGCAATATGATTGAATGTTTGTTTAGTTGTCTAGAATTGATTGAACTCACATCCATATCTATAGCTATTTTAGGTTTTCATCGAAGCGATAACCTTGAATACGAGTAGCATGATATGATTAGGGTTTGTAGTGATACATCCTCGTAGTCATATGTAGAAATTGACCTTTGTTCAATTGTTTGCGCAATGTATTACAATTGCATTGATTAGCCTATTTCATAAACTTAATGCTCCTAGGAATTGAACTTGATTAGCGCAAGGCGTTAGGTTATTCTTTAGGTAGATTTCACATACTTTTAAATGTGTGTGTTGATAACTTTGGAAATTTAAGGAGTATTCTTGCAATAAGGTATTCTATGGCTTTTGATGAAAGCTTGAGATTAAATACGAATTCTATTCATATATTCATAAACTTGTTTACAATTGAAGATGAAACCTTTACCCAATATTTTCACATCCTTGATTTGCGTGTTTACTTTTATTTGTTTTGCTTTTTGTTTATTTTTATTTACATATAAATTCTTCCTGGTGTTTTATATAGGAAACCATAACAATTTGACAACCTAGACCTCTCTCTCTGGGATCGATCCTTTCTTGCCCTTGCTATATTTATATTTTGAGTAGTAAGAAAGTGTAAATTATATTTGTGTCGCTGGACAACCGATCAAATTTTGGCGCAGATTCTTTGGGAGGCAACGGTTGTTAATTGTTTTTGGTTTCTTATTTTTGTTTTTACTTTTTGTTTTACTTTTTCTTATTTGGTTCTTACCCAGTTTTGAGAATCTTATTTCAGGTGCTTATTTCTATGGAAGGAGCATATTGGAGCAATCAATACGGCTTTCAACCTCAACAATATAACAATTATCACCCCTTATGGGGAGTATAATCAAAACCAATCATTTGGCTATGATCAATACTCCACGTAACCTATGAGTTATTCTCATACATATCAACCTTCTTATGGTGGTTATGTAAGTGAGCAACCACAAGGAGGGGAGAATAGTTGTTTTCCTTATAATTTTTCCTCTAGTTTGGTAGATGAAATGCAACAATTTATGGACAGCATGGAGTCAATTTGCGGACATCCAAGCGTGGAACCAATTTCATCGACCGAATGTGCTCATGGTATGTTTGGCCCAATTTCTGATCGTAGTTATGATCATCCACCCATTCAAAGGGAATATAATTGGCCTAACAATACGGAGGTAAGTAATTCTACTTTGTCTATGTCGAATGAGTTTTACCAACAAATGGAACACTATATTCGAATTTGGATGGAACACTCCAAGAGCTTCAAAAAGATGTTTCCACTTTAAGACAAGGCATTGAAGAATACAAGGAGGAAATGAATAATTATGTTGAAAAAGGCGAACCTTTCTGGACTTTTGTTGATATTTGTGTAGTTAACTCAACTCTTGATCGTATTAATGATCATTCACCTATTCAAAAGGATGAGTTCGAGATTAGCAACACTAAATTCAAATGAGGAACAAGATTATGTTGACTATGATAGTGATGATGATTATTATGAAAATACATCGTTTGAACCAACTCATGGTGACATCCCCGAGGAGTGTACAATGGAGTCTTTTTGGGATCAAGATGAAGACGAAGAGGAATATGTCGACACTTGTAGATTACTCAAGCATTGATCTTAATAATGATCAAGAGCCTATTCAAAGGGTGGAGCTTGAGGATGATGCATTTTCGAGTGTTCTAGAAAAGTTTCTTATGATAAAATTTGGATCCGCAAAAGAGTATGTGCCTTACAACAAAAAGGAGGAATATGTTGAGAATGAGACGGTTATGACCAATATTGTGGAAGACCCAATTGAGCTTGCAAATGATTGTAATGATGATGTTTATGTCGACACTTTGGTTACAGTAAGGCACGGACGAAGAATGGTTGCAAGGTTTAATAGAGGACCATGATATAAAAGAGGTGAATTATTCACTTGAGTTTTTCAAGGATGAAGAGGATTCCGTGATAAAAGAGATTGTGCAAGGTTTATCTAATCCATTGCCTATTATTTCTTCTCCTTTACCTCTTTTTGGTTTGAATTTATGTGCTTCGAGAATATTGTTGAATGACTTTGTTTCTCGTTTTCCGCCATTAGAGAAACTTGATTCTCATACTATGCAGGTTTTGGACCAAGAAACCGTGAAGTACCCACTTCTATATTCTTTATACACTCCCAAGTGTGGACAAGAATAAGTGTGGGGAAGCTTTTATCGGTTCATAGCTTCACTTTTGCTTTATTGTACTAATATTTGTGTGAAGCTAGTGTTTGCAAAACAGGTTCTATGGAAGGATCCTCAACTTTTCAGATTGTTGATATATGGGGAATGAATCTTGCAAGGATATAGTGGTGACGACTATAAAACAAGCGCTAAGTGGGAGGCAACCCACCGGTTTTGTATCTCTTATCCTTTTGCATTTTATTTTTGTTTCGTTTATTTATTTATTTTTTTACTGTTTTTATATCATATTTGCATCCCTATGTTTAATTTCATTGAGTCCGAATCTATCTTAGAAGAGAATTATGACGAATACCTTTTCGTCAGAAAATTTCAGATTGCGCGTAGTTCAGTCCAGAGACCATAACTGTCAGACCGTTTATCGAAACACTGTGAAATTTTGACACTGTGTAGAAAACACGTAGGCGAACAACTTTTGTGAAATGGAGTTTTTCCAAATTCCTTACCAATTTGCACAGTTTTTGCGTTTTATCTGCTGTTACGTCTGAATTCAGAACTTTCGGTTTTACACATTGAGGACAATGAAGTTTAAGTGTGGGGGAGCATTTATATGTTTGTTTTTGACACAATTAGTGGATGGAACCATTTTGAATGCAGGAGTTGAGGAACCAATTAACTAAAAGGGAAGAATATAGCTCGTAAATCACAACTTAACATGATAGTTGTTACCATATCTCTAATATCACCATATCACATTCTATTTTTATTTTTCCATATTTATCTATTGTTCTCTAAGTGCTTTGGTGGGTCACTAAAAATCGACGTGTTATTACTGCTAGGATGAAATAGAGTGGTTGAGTTACTAGAAAAAAAAAAAAAAATGAAAAAAAAAAAAAATGAAAAAGAAAAAAAAAAAAAAAAAGGACCGACCAATTAGACCAAAACGGAATAAAAAGACACTTGGGAATAGCAAAGATGTGTGAAACGTAGTCCCTGTCTCCGTCGCCTAAACAAGCGTGGAATGCGGGATCCAAGGCAACTATCATGTACTTGCCGACAAGAAGCATGCGCTGGATCCAAAAAAGATCTAATCATGTCGTCTAAAGAGAAATTGGATCCCGAGTTTGATCCAATCATATAAAAAAAAGAATAAATTATTATTGTGTTGAATAAAGTCACTCTTGGTTCCCTTGTATATGCCAATTGATTTGATGTAGCATTCAGCACTCGTAGCTCAATCCAATAGGATTAGGTTCATCTTAGCGAGGACCTTCGAGACGGATATGGGAAACATCGAACACTTGTGAATATTCGCCAACATCTACATCTATATTCATCTTCTTAATCTTTTCATTGTGATTGTGGTTTGTTAGTTTCCGAGTATTGTGGCTTGTTCGACTATCTAATTAGAGTTTATTTACTAATAATTGAATTGAATTTGCAAGGTACCTCCTCCTCGTAGTCATTTTGGATTCGTTCATTGATTTGTCACGAATAGACGGAGTTTGGAATATAGGTTTTGTAGGTATATCTCTAGTAAACCTTCACGAGACTATAACTCGTCCACTAGGGACACCTAGGGGTTTAAAGGCTTGTTATTTATGCTAAAAGTGACCGTAGCCTCGACGACACGGAGTTGTTGTATTTTATTGTTTTGTTTGATTTGCTCGAGGACTAGCAAAGTCTAAGTGTGGGGGAATCTGATAGGTGTAGAATACAAATCGTATTTAATATCTAGTATTTATGCTTTCTTTGAAGTTTTCTTGTAAATTATGTATCTTATGTGTGCTTTTGAGTTTATTAGGTGCAATGGAGTCATTTGGAGCAAAAAGACCAATTGGAACTCGTTCAAATACAAGATTTCTACTTTTCATTGTGTAGAGGACGAGAAGACGAAGGCAATGGCGAAAGAATGGAGTCATTCGGAGTTCGTATGAAGAAGTTATGAGCAAAACAAGAACTTGGAGGACTAAGGACAAAATTGTCATTTCATCAAGGGCGAAGACTATTTGGAGTCCAGAGGTGGTTAAGGGGCTCTCATTCGGGGTACCCCTTATCACTCAGCAAGGGTGTTACTAACACCGGTAGCCCTTATCCAGAGGATGGTTATCTTTGGATAACACCCAATTGGGTCTGGCCCTATCCATGGCCCGTATCCGGATCCGCACTCCACTTCACAACCCTAAAACACCAAATCGAGAGAATATGTTTCTCTCTGCTCATTTACCATGTTTTTTCACTTGAACTGAGGGCCCATGGTCATGCGCTAGGTGATGATGGAGAGAATTAGAGAGATGATGGTGAAGTCATGTTGTCATAAATGGTGTTGAGTGAAATTGATTTGATTTTGGTTCTTGTGCTTGAAGAGAGGTGGCATTGTTGAGAGGCAACTCCTGAGAGATCGAGAAAGAGATTGAAGAAGTATGGTTCGTAGAGGTTGAAATCGAGAGAAGAAGAAGATGAAATTGTTCTTGTTGGTGTTGATTCATTGAGAAGAACTCGCAATGATGTCGAGATAGAGGTGGAATTGAAGCACCAGTGTTGAGATCGAATTAGGGTTTCTCTCCGCTTCTTCCCCAAAAAATGAAATTAGGGGTTCAATTGATAAATACAGAAGATGGGTATGCTATGGATGATTAACAGTGCTCGGGATTGGAAACTCGGGGAAGAAGGGGATGTGATTTTGTGAGGCTCTGTGGAGTCGGTAGTTGCAAGGCTTCACCGAAAGAGTCTGGTGATGATTTTGGTGACCGATACCGATTCAAAGGGTTATGAGATGCAATTTGAGATGAAATTGATCTTGGTGGTATTCAAGTAATATGTGAATGTCAAATGCAGGTGCAATGGCCGGTGGAAGTTGGAGCCCAGTATGGAGCGAGTTGAGAATTTTGCGTGAGCCGGGTCTGTGAGTTTGGTTCTTTTACACCGGGAATGAATGAAATTGAGAGATGCCGGTGAATCTCAAGGAGGCCGTTGGTCGTGGACCGAGCGTAGCTCAATGATAATGTTGCTCGCCACGAATCGATTTAAAAGGAGTGGAAATGTGACCGATGATCGGAAAATGGAATGCAATGGAGCTCGAGCAATAACCAGGAGCGTGATGGTGAGTTAAGAAGGAGACAGGAGATAATGATGGCTCAATGGCTTGATGTATGTGTGGTATAGGTGGTTACAAATTCGTGTTTGAGCTCATCAAGGAGATGACCCGGTGGCAATGACTAGTGGTTGAAGGTGCAAATATGCTTAACTGGTTTTGCGGGTTAGGCAAAGAAGATGTTGTGGCCGGTTTATGGCAAAGGTGGTTGAAACTTCGTGACAGCAGAGTCAAGGCAATGGCTAGCACCGAGTGGGAGTGTGCTACTCTGTGGAGGTGATCTCCGGGAAAGTGTAACAGGTAATTCTGTGAAGTAACAGGAGGTTGGCGTGTGGTTTGGTGAAGCAGCAATGGATTATAAGGCTGCAACTCTAGATAATGTCCTGGACAGGTGGTGGATGGTTTGTAATGATGGTGCAAACTATTATGGGTCGTGGAAGAAACGTAGTGATGCACCATCCTCGGTGCAACACAAGACAAGCCTGTGCAATGGCCGGCAAGATGACGTGACTCGACTCACCCTCGACTTCAATGATCCGACCGCCCGACTCAATGATCCGAATCTTGGTTTGACTTCGGCCTGAGCCTTGACCCGATCCGACCCGCCGATCTTGGCCGTTTGACCGTTGACCGGTGGGCTCTTGACTTTGCCGGTCACCTGAGATAATTCTTCCTGCCGCGATTCCGGTGGGATTCCGCCATAATCCCGATTTTCCGAGCGTTTTGGGACATAATTTTTACACGGGTTTCTCTCCATGGTGGGCCGGGTGAATTTCCAACTAATGGACTTTGAAGACAAAACCTAGTTTTGGAAGGAGTGGAGCTATATAAAGAGAAGACTTTTTTATTATATATATATCTTTTTATCTTACCACGTTTTATTATTATCTCTACTTTATTCTGTGGTTTAGAACCATGAAGTTTCTTCCTTCCTTCTTGTGATGAACTCCTTGAATATGAGTAACTAAGTTTTATTATTGGTTGAAGATGTAGTTGGATTTTGCAACCAAGTTATGATTTTTATGAATTAGTTTTCTCTCAATATTATCGTTTGATCTCTACGGGTTACAATAATTGCATGATTGATGGATTGCAATATGATTGAATGTTTGTTTAGTCGAGTCTAGAATTGATTGAACTCACATCCATATCTATAGCTATTTTAGGTTTTCATCGAGCGATAACCTTGAATACGAGTAGCATGATATGATTAGGTTTGTAGTGATACATCCGTAGTCATATGTAGAAATTGACCTTTGTTCAATTGTTTTGCGCAATGTATTACAATTGCATTGATTAGCCTATTTCCAAACTTAATGCTCCTAGGAATTGAACTTGATTAGCGCAAGGCGTTAGGTTATTCTTTAGGTAGATTTCACATACGCAGCCCTAATGTGTGTGTTGATAACTTTGGAAATTACGAGTATTCTTGCAATAAGGTATTCTATGGCTTTTGATGAAAGCGAGATTAAATACGAATTCTATTCATATATTCATAAACTTAGTTTACAATTGGAAGATGAAACCTTTACCTAATATTTTCACATCCTTTTGAAGTGGCGTTTTCCTTTCAGGACCAGTTTTAGATACGTCCCTTTTAAACTTATCAATCTATTATACGTTTCGTTAATAGTTATTTTCCGATCATGAAAATGTTGCTTGACAAGGTTGTGCAAATCATCTTTACTGCTAAGCCTACCATTATCATGACATTTCGGCATAGCTCGCAGTATGGCAATGTTGTCACATGGTTGAAGACAATACGAAAAGGGTTTTTCTTCTTCATGTAAATACTGTCTTGGAAAGGTTTGCGTTTCCTCTCCAAGGAAATAGCAGGAGGAGCAGGTGCTTCTTCCATTTCTTCTTATTGTTCTTCTTCTTCTATTGTAGGTTTCTCTTGTTGCTTTTTCTTCTTCTTCTTCTTCTTCTTCTTCGAACTACTACCTTGGACAGCTTTGCGTTTACTCTTCAAGGAAACAGCAGGATGAGCAGATGCTTCTTCCCCTTCTTCTATTTCTTCTTCTTCTTCTTATATCGTAGGTTTCTCTTGTTGCTTTTTCTTCTTCTTCGAACTACTACCTTGGACATCTTTGTGTTTCCTCTTCAAGGAAACATGAGGAGCATGTGTTTCTTCATTTGCTTTTTCTTATATGTTGGGTTTCTTTTGTTATTTTATTTTACTTGTTTTTGTAGTTCATTATCTGAGGATTTTTTTTTGTATGAGACATTCTTAGCTTTTACATATGTTAAGGTTGAAGTTAGGGTTTTGTGATGAGGGAGGGGGAATTTTTTAGAGCTTTATAAAGAAGATTAAAGGTTGTTGGGAACTTTATAAGGTAGAATGAACGAAGGAAGGAGAACAATTTTCGATCCTACATCTCATCTCTGTTTACAAGGATTTTAAATAGGATTTAATATTTTTTTCTCAAATGAATATCCCAAGAGAGTTGTAGGTCAAAACATAGCTTTTGAGTTTTTTAATGTAAATTAAACAGAAGAGAGAGTTGTACGTCTAAACATTTATTATTACTGTATTGTCTAAACCTTTCAGTTTCCATCAACTTAATTGAAGAGAAAATCAATTAGAGAGACAAACATGCATGAAAGGCATTGGGAACTGGCATGCCAGCGTCTGCTTTATAATCAAAAGTAACTTAATAATAACTAACCCCACACCATGATAAAATGTGTTACATGATCCCTTTAGCTGCAAGAAGAAGAAAAAAATTCAACTACCAACAACATGAATGTAAAAACAAGTTAACCTAAATCTAACAGAGTGAATCATGACCAATTCTAGAACCTCCAAAAAGTTTCACCATCCAAAACACAAGACATAAAAACAGGTTCTTAACTTCAAACGAGTACTGATAATAGCAAAAAGAATCAAAAACCAAATATTCATTTAGGGATTTTGTAACTCCACCCAAACTTCTCATAATCCTTCTTAATACGAAGCGCTCTTAAAATAAGCTCCGTAGGAAACCGATCCAAATCGGCTTCTCCTAGACCCCAAATCTTCTCGGATTCATCATGATAATAATCTTGTTTCTCGGAGATACGGAAGTGGTGTTTTCCTTTCAGTGCCCATTTTAGATACATCCCTTTTAATCTTGTCAATTTGTTATAAATTTAGGTAATAGTTATTTTCCGATCATGACAATGTTGCTTGACAAGGTTGTGCAAATCATCTTTATTGTTAAGCCTATCATTATCGTGACATTTATGTATAGCTTGCACGATGGCAATGTTGTTATCATGGCTAAAGACAATACGAAAAAGGTTTTTCTTCTTCTTGGAACTACTATCTTGGACAGCTTTGCGTTTCTTCTTCAAACAAACAACAAGATGAGCAGGTGCTTCTTTCATTTCTTCTTCTTCTTCTTCTTCTTCTTCTTCTTCTTCTATTGTAGGTTTCTCTTGTTGCTTTTTCTTTTTGTTCGAACTACTACCTTGGAAAACTTTGTGTTTCCTCTGCAAGGAAACAACAGGAGGAGCACGTGCTTCTTCCTCTTCAACCGTAGGTTTTTCTTGTTGCTTTTTCTTCTTCTTCGAACTACTACCTTGGACAACTTTGTGTTTCCTCGAACAGGAGGAGCAGGTGTTTCTTCCATATTTACTTTTTCTATGGTGGGTTTCTTTTGTTGCTTTTCTTTTCCTCGTTTCTGCAGTTCATTATCTGAGGATTTTTTTATATAAGACATTCTTAGATTTTTTCTGAGAATGAGATATTCTTAGATTTTTCAAAGGTTAAGGTTGAAGTTAGGGTTTTGTGATGAGGGAGGGGGAAATCGTTCAGATCTTCATAAAGAGGATTGAAGGTTATTGGGATCTTTATAAGGAGGAATGAATGAAGAAAGGTGAACCGTTTTTGATGCTACAACTCATCTCTATTTACAAGAATTTTAAATGGGATTTAATCTTTTTTTCCTCTATCAAATGAATATCTCTAGAGAGTTGTACGTCATAGCAAATAAAAGACTTGCCAAAATATTTTAGTTTTTATAATATTATGTAGAAACCCCTACCTCGGAATCACTAAAAATCCAAATACGGTAAGCGTCACCATGGATAGGAAAATTACGACCGACCTTACATTGTCCCGCCTCCAAAGAAAAACCATTGCTTGGTCATTCAAATAGTTTAAGTGATGAAAATAAATAAAAGAAGAGAAAATGGTTGTTCACTGTTGCTTTTGATTTTGTGTTCAAAAGAGGACAAAAGGGAAAAGGAATTTTATGGAATTGCGTCAGAATTACGGCTTCCTTCTTCTATTTTTTTTTCTTTCTCTAGGGTTGTAGCAAAATAAGCTTAGATCACCGAACATAGTAGAATGAAATCGGCCACTTTGACCGAGGCTCGATTTAAAAAAGAAACACGTAGCATAGCCCACAATATGTATATGTGTATTTTTAATTTACTTTACTTTAGTTTATATATATATACATCCTTTTCACCCAAGAATTGGTTGTTTGCGTAGTTTATTAGACCGGGGTACTGCCCAGAAAGCTTATTATCTTATTTAAATTTTTCTTAGCAAATGCACCCTAATTTGGATGTACCCATCTCTTACATGATTAGTTTTGGCGAAAACGCATTTTGGAAAGACGGATTATGACATTCTTACCCCCTTAAAAAAAGGACTTCGCCCTCGAAGTCATCGTAACAGATTTCTAAGCCGTTTCCAAAGTTTTAGTTTTATGTCAAATATAGATTCTATAATAATCAACATATTTTTTATGTTAACTATTTCATTCACTTACCCGTTCCCAAAATAAAACAAAATAACCAGAAAACAATTCAACCCTTTGAAAACATTAAGAACATCTCCTAGATCATTTTGGTCTTGGAAACAAAACAAATTCTTCGTACAATGAAAATTTTAATCTCAGAAAACACAAGATTTATAAAATGGCAAGACCATACGCACAACCCGAGTAAATCAAAACCGTTCTCTGATACCAACTGTCACACCCCGTAAATTCTGGCACTAGAACCGAGTCCAGAATCACGAAGTGCCACTATCGTAGTTCCAAATTTTTCTTTTTAAAGTAAGAGTAATTTAGAACTACTAAATAAATCCAACAAATATTGATAAATTATTTGCGCAACATTTTAAATGGTTACAATCCATATTAAAAAATAATAGAAGAATTCAGTAAATCGGCGATATTGAAATACGGATCCCAAAATCCATGTGATAAATTATAATTTCTTTTTCTTCAGCTAGCGTCTGTGCATACTCTGTACGAAGAGAGGAAAAAAGGGATGAGCAACCACAACCCAGTAGAAAATTTCCAAAAATAGTATAATGCAACGGAAAAATAAATCAAACGATGCATCAAAGGCATAACTAAACAATTTCAGCGTTTCAATTATTTATTGATTTTTGTTTCAAACTTTTACTCAATCACACTTTTAATTTAAGTAACTAACTTCTTAAATTATTGTAGAACATTTTACTAATTTTCGTTTAATCCAAATATTACCAGCAAATCCTTTAGGTTTATTTTAACCATCGTAACCTTCCATTTATAAGTTTTACTCTTGTTGCCTTAATAAGACTCTTCAATAGATCCTTAAATGCTTTATACTTGCACACACTGCCAACCGCAACACACGCTATTCAAATAGTCGTGACTTTGAACTCAACAAACTCGAAACCCCAATCTTTATCCATGGAGAGCAACCCAAATCACCTTTGATTTACATTCACATTTATTTTCCACCAGTGCTCACAAGCTATATCTTGCTATTGTGGCCATGATCTCTCGGCTCTAGCATCATTTATTGCCCGCCGGTGCACACGAACTATTTGAATAGTCGGAGCCCTGACCTCTTAGAAAGTAAATTACCCTATTTCACTATACAATCGACCGACTAATATTCCTCTGACAAATGTTCATTATTGGTTTCACTTCTTCAATTAAAATTTTCACTTGCACAGCACCTTTACGTTTCCATTAACAATTTTCCAAACTATAACGTTAAATGTTAAACACATTTTATTTTCTTAACAACGTTACTAGAAAATGTTTACATTTCTTAGTACAATTAAAGACTTTTAATTATTAAGTGCAACACGCCATTAAGTATGGGGTTTATGCTATTTCAGTGATAGCCAGTATCTCTTTTCCTTGTGCAACATTAAAGTATCAATTCCAAGTATATGTTAATACTCTTAAATCAATTTTCGTTTTGTATTCACGTATAGACTAAGTGGTAACCATGTGAGCACATGCGACCACTATTCAAAAATATGACATTATGTTTTCAATTGAGTTTCCCTCTGTTTGAAAACAACTCCATGCATGGGTATAATAACAACGGAACCAATCAAAATGTCAAACCTCAATATCGCATGCAATATCAAAATATACGATTCAAAAATTCACTCATGCAGGCAAACAACACGATTATAATTTATATGTATGTACAAAACCAAATATCAATCAACGTAGTACTTAATGCAAAACTCAAACAAAAACAGTAGAACGCGATTTAATGCTTAAAGATCTTTTCTTGGTCCATATGTGCACCTTCTTCTTTGTTAAGGAAATCTTTTCATACGATTTTGGTAGCCATTCTTGGTGTAAATCCTTGAAGAAAATATTAATTCTTCCTTTTAAGAGTAATTCAAATCTTGTTGACACAAGTTTGTATCTTAGCTAAGATAATCGCAATATTTGATCTTCATGATTACATATTGTGTATTGTTTGATTACCATGAGATAGTTCTAAAGTATTTAGTAACACGATCTCATGAGAAACTTTTAATGATTGATTCTTAGATCATATCTCCTTGTGGGATTGCTAAATCCAATATTAAAAATTAAATCCTTCTCTTTTCGAGAAAGGTCGCTTAATTTTGTTGTTCTTTTGGGAATGACATCAAATGAGATAGGGTACTTTTTGAACTTGTGCTTAATGGTAATATCTTTGTGGGGAGCGCCGATGTGGAATTGTAGGAGATACTTGTGCCTTATGTCTACTTGACGCAAACCGAGATTTCTTGGTTGAATCGTCTAAACTAAAGGTTGGTATGTGTTTTCTAGTCTTGAAACTATTTTGATTAATTCATGATTATCCCTATTTTTCGCCTTTGCCAATTATTAAGTTGTATCTTACTACATATATATGGCTTTACGAAGCATCATGTAAGGGGGGGAGTGATTTATTTTCTATAGGTTTTACCTATTTTGCAAAAGTAGTATGTGTTGACTAAAGGGGAGAACATATCACCGTAGTATTATTTCAAAGTTTTGGTACAATTATACTTTGAGGTTTGGAATAATAAATTGATCAGAGGATTTCTCATAAGTTGTTAATGTGCTATAAATCTTCAACAAGTACAGAATGAACACGTGCAGAATTGAAGACGTTGAAGATTCAAGAAATCAAGAAGCATAGTGGAATAAGAACATATGTAAAATGGTTTTGTCACTAAAATCTACAAAGGGGGAGATTGTTAGAGCAATGCTCGGTTGAACCCATTAGCATTGATACATCAATTTAGTTTTCAAATTTAGATGACAAAACACATTCTTGATTTAGTTTAATAAAGTCAGTTTCAGACTAGATTAGGTTTAAAAAGTAGAGTATTGAATCAAAGTTATCCTTGAAGAATGGAGATTGAAGAATACATGAAGCCATATTGGAGAACTCATTAAAGGTTAGTACAAACTCTTGATTCTCTTGTTTATTATACCTCTCTATCTATCGAAACAAATTCTCACTCCATGGAACAATTCATATGACAGTAAATATATATTTATATATACACTCAAGGATATTTGAGCCCATGACTTTTAGGAGAATGATAATTATCACTAGAAAGGTTCTCATGTTGTAATGAATGAGAATATGAATGCAACAAGCCAAAAATCACTCAATTCCGAGTTATAACGAATAAGTTATGAGTGATTTATTAAAGGTTGATTTCGTGAATAGGAAATTGTAGACGGATTTTTGGCAACAGTTCGCGAACCGACTAAAAGCCTATTTTGGTCAATTATTTGGGTGTTTCCTAACCTAGACAAGGTAGCTTTGTTTTCAAGCAATCTAGCCTTGATCACCCACTATAAATAAGGATTTCATGTAACCACACAACATATCCCTTGAAAATTGTGTTTGGTTGTGGTGTGATTTTTAAAGTTGTTGTAAAGTGGTAGTAAAGATTCGTTCAACTCAGATGTGTGAAGATTGATTTTAGATCTAATTCTTAATTAAACAAGAAAATATGTAGAAGATGATATCAATAATTCGAGAGACTGGGACTCATGATCCACCATTAATCACATTCAATTGGTTCATATAATGATTCATAACAATTATAGCTCTTTTGTTGACTCTGTTTGTTTGTCAAAAGTAGATTTTGTAAAACATTAATTGTATATCATAAGCATGACGCATCAAAAGCTCTAAGTCTAAGCATACTTCATCAAACGAAGTCACAACTAATTAATAAAAGTCATAAATCAATTAAAACAAGTGCAAATAGTAAAAAGAATCAATTATAGTTACCAATCAAATGTGAAACATGGCTTCCTCCATTGTCCTCGTGTTGGGGTTTAGCTCCTCATGCTCAAGACACACTCAAAAGATAGAAACATAGATATTGAAACGCTTTATAGGAGTTACAGAATTCACTGTTACAAAGGAGGTTTTGCCAATTCAAACTAAGTGTTGCAGATTTGTAAAAAAGCGTTACGATTTTCTGTCGTAGTCCTTGGTTGTGTGTTCTTCCTTCTTCATCTTCTTCACCAGCAGAGTATTTTTTTTTTGTCTCTGCAACTCGATCTTACAACTCTGTTGTTGCTCCAAACCTCTCTCAAACTCTCGATATCTTTTGTTCGACACTAACCACCTTTATTTATACTCACAGGCCTGGTTAAATCTCCCAAAAATTCTTCCCTGCCTTTCACCCTAAGTTTCGCGAATTTTATTCCCTTTTTTATCTTACGCGGTTGCTGGATTGTTTCCCAAACTTCTCCTGGTTTATAGACAAACCCTGTGAGAAGATAATTCTCCTTAATTACAGGATATCTTTCAATATTTTCGAAACCAACTGCCGTAAATATCACGTTCCCTGTTTTAGGAAATCTGCATGGAATCATCTTATCTATCGTGTCCAAATCCATTACTTCGCCTATTCACTCGCAACAGGCCTATCCCAGTGTCCGAATAGGTAGTAGGGTGTAACATCTTATAATCAGTGTGTGTTCAATATGGACTAGGTCCCGGGGTTTTTCTACAAGATTGAAGTTTTCCTCGTTAAAAAAAATCCCTGGTGTCTCTGTGTTATTTCTTTTCCGCATTATATTGTTTTATCTTTATAATTGAAATATCACAGGTCGTACGTAGTATTAACTCAATTGTAGGGAACCTACAAGACTAGTTCTTGTTAAATTAGTATCTTGAAATATAGATTACAAGACTTGTTCTTGTTGGATTTCGGTTCGTGAACAGTTCGGGTATATACTAGGTTACCTTGTTAAAATAATCTTAAATAAAGTTTCATAACCGAACGTATAGATTATACAAGGATTGTTCATATGGGTTCCCGAACGAAAAATTTGGTGGTGTATTTGGTAACCCCCGCGTTTTCAGACAGATTTTTCGAAAGCACAACACATTAGAAATTCTCACAACTGGTGCTGCGAGAGTGAATCATATGAAGTATGAAGGAAATTTGGTTGATCCTTTGACGAAAGGACTCACAAGATAAAAGGTATGGAACACCTCTATAAGCAGGGGACTTTTGTCTACTAGGAGCTGAGTCATTTGTGATGGATACCTAACCTAAAAATATGTTCAAAAGGACTAAACGAAGTTACAAATGATAGAGTCATGCATTGCCATAGCATGATATCCTGAAGCGAGAAATGGGTTGAGTATGTACCACTTACTAATGTCTATAGCTCGTAACTTAAAGTAGGATACTTAGCTACAAGAGTATCTTTGATAGACCCACCTATACGAATGTGAACGTGTAGCTGTCTTTTATGAGAACTTGGTCATTTCTCTAGATCGTTCATTAAAAAAAAGGGATAAGCACATGACAGTAATGTCCAAACTCTAGAACTTTACTCTAAATATAGTTTTGTGTGTTGAATAATCTAGTATTACTTAGAGTTCAATACGCGAGTCACTCTAGTCACTTGATACTTATAAAGTTTAACACTAAGCAAAGGTTCAAGTCGACAGACCTTTGCTTATGCACAACTATATAACACTTGATCGATGTTTTAAAAATATAAGTAGGGGATTGTTGGGATATATGTTTAAAAACACAATTTTGTATTATTATTTTTTAAAAAACACACAAAGTCAGTGTGGTGGTAGGATTTTGGAATCCACAGATTTGACAAGGGTTCAAATCCAACCCCAAGCAACTCAGTAAGGTATATATATTTATGTATATTGTATATATTCTTACATTATATTAGCCCGAGAGCGGGCCTTCAGAGTCTTTGGAGGTCAGGTGATTCAGGAATTTTATTTGGATGTTTTTAACTTATATTTCCTAAACGTGTTTAAGATAATTACTTATTCTCGGTTAGTTTTATTAATAAAATAATTATATTTTGACCGTTGTATTTGGAACTGGTGAGAATATTTTATGTTTGCATTAAAGCTGAAATTATTCTCATTAAATCGTATCGGTTCTTTTTAAATGTTATACAAGACCAATTTTTGGAGAAGATAAAAAAACAACGTTTGAATCTATTTTGATTTATGACCAAGGGTTATAAACAGTAGTTGTTGGTTCGATTTCTCATAGCGCATAGAAATCGAAAAAGAGAGCGGTCAGCTTCTTTTATTTCATCGGGTTTTCCACAAGAGTTTACTGCTAGCACAATCAAGAAGGAGAGTCGCAAAACATTTTAAAGAGAGTAACCTAGTATGCAAATCATCTATTTGAGATTTGTTATTGTGTGATTTTATTTTTTTGTGCTATTGTTTCCAACACCCGTGACCATTGATTTTGTTCCAAGTATTGCTATTGAAAAGTCTTGGTCTATTCGTCAACTCAACGTCAAAAATGTTTTTATAAATTGGTATATTGATAAAAAGGTGTGTATGGTTCAACCCCCTGGATTCTTCGATAAAGCTTATCCAAATCACGTGTGTAAGCTTCACAAGGCTCTTTAAGATCTAAAAAGCTCCACGCGCTATTTGAACTAGGATTTAATTCCTTAAGATCCGATTCCTCACTTTTCATCCGTTATTCATCAAATGCGATTTTGGTATTGTTTTTTTTTTTTTTTTTTATGTTGATGACATTTTACTGACGACTTCTGATCCAACTTTGCATATTCTTATAAGTGATTTAAACAAACAGTTTGCTATGACTGACTTGTAAATATTCATTTTTTCTTGGATATAAAAATTAATCGAAACTCTCAAAGGTCTTATAATAACTCAAAACCGTCTTGATCTTATTACTAAATTGGACTTATTAGGTTCCAAACATGTTTGTACTCCATCTTTACATAAGGTAAGATGTATGCTTATAGTGGTGCTTTGTTAAATGATGTTACACGATATCATAATCTTGTTACATGATTACAATATGTCATGAGGACTAGGCTGAACATTTCTTATTATGTTAACCAAGTTAGCCAATTCATTCATTATCGTACTGGTGATGTTCACTTTCTTGCAGTAGAAAGGATTTTACGATATATCAAGGGCACACTTGGTCGGAATCTTTATTTTTCGGCTAATACTGATTTCCATATTTGGGGTTTTAGCGATGCTGATTGGGCTGCAAATCCAGATACATTGCGCTCTACTAATGAAAGTTATGTGTTTTTAGGTAATAATCAATTTCTTGGTCATCTAAAAAGCAACCAACTGTTTCGAGATCCAGTGTCGAAGCCGAATATAAAGCTCTTGATCTCAATACCGTCGAAACTGCATGGATTCAATATCTTCTACAATATATGGCTATCGTCACAAAAGCACCTATGGTATTTTTACAGTGATAAGTGCTACTCCCTCCGTTCCTAATTAATAGGCTGGTTTTGTTTTTAGAGAAAATTAAGGAAATTAAGAGAACTAATCATTGAAAGTGGTCCTCATGACAATTGTCAATAAAAGAAGTGAAGTGAAATGGTCCCCATAACACTTGTCAGCAAAAAAAAATAAAGTGAAATGGTCCACATGACACTTGTCATCAAAAGAAGTTAAGAGAAAAGTGGTCTCATAAAACTAAAGTAACATTTGACTTTCCCAATTAGGAAACCAGCCTATTTTTTTGAAACATCTATTTATAGAAACCAACCTATTATTTAGGAACAAAGGGAGTACTTATCTAGCATTGAACCCAATCATGCATTCCAGATCAAGGCATATTCAAATTAATTACCACTTTCATGTGTGGATGGGTGGCTCGTGGTTCATTACATGTGCTTTATATTTCTGGCCAACATTAACTAGTTGATATATTCACTAAAGGTTTCACCAAAGCTCGTCACAAGTATTTGTGTTCCAAGCTTTCATTTCCGATTCCTCCAAGCTCAGTTTGAGGTGGAGGTGGGGTGCAAAAGATTTCTAAATGTACGGTTGTTCGATATCTTCTATATACAGTAATCATGTCGTAACCATATGTAAATTTACCATTGTAATCTCATTATTATGTTCGATATATATGTGTATCTCTGACCTAGTTAGGGTACGAGGACTAAGAGCAACTGCAACGGTGCGACCAAAACAAAAAAAACGACCAAGTTTGGGTTTAATCCGTGGTGCTACGCTACGGTAGTGGAGTATATTTAGTCGAGCGGGAATATAAAGTTTGTTTGCTATGGAGCAAAGTTATAAAGTTCGTACCAGTGAGGCGTACATACTACATATACATTACATGTGATGTGGGGCGTTGAATAAACATACGCCTGTTGTGAGGCGTACATATAACTCACGCTGGAACAACGGACGGAAGTATTACTCACGCCAGATGCGGCGTTTGGTCATGTACTCGCCTGGAATCAGGCGTATATAAAATGTCCGTTCACTATGCACACGTATATCACACATGTGGCGTTAAAACCAAAGATTTCTCGAGTCTTCTCCTCTTTTATATTTCTTTGTTTCTTCCGCCATCAAAACAACACTTCTACTATCTAGTTTTCTCCCATTCTCAAACAGCAACGAGCCAAAAAAAAAAAAAAAATTTACCTCAGTATTTCGGTTCCATGATAGGTATGTTTTTTCTCTTTATCTCTTCAGTTTTCTCTATATTGTACTATAATTTATGATTTAGTTTTAGTTTGTAAAAATTAGGCTTTACAAAGTTGGGTTTTAACGAATTGATATGAGTATGGAATTGGTAAAATATAATTGGGTATGTGTGTTTTATGTTTCTAGAGATGAATATGTGTGTTGTATGTGAAAAAGAACATATTTGGTGTTTATGTAAATTAGGTTAAAAAGTTTTGAAATTCACCCATATATGTACATGCCCTAATTTGTGGGTTAAATAGATGAATATGTGTTTTGAAAATTTATGGTTATGTAAAAATTTGTAGTTATGTAGATTATGTGTGTTATATATGTAGAAGAGATGATTTGTATGTATGTAACTGGGTTAAAAACAATTGACTTCGTATTGATTTTTATTGAATTTTGAAGTGATTAATTTGAGTTGTTTTTTGGTTTATTTTAGGTGTTTATGTAAATTAGGTTATAATAATTTTTGAAATTTTGACAAACATGTACAAGACCTAATTTGTATGTTATATAGATTAATATGTGTTTAGAAAATTCGTGTGGTTATGTAAAAAATTGTGGTAATGTAGATTATGTGTGTTATATATATATATATATATATATATATATATATATGTAGAAGTGCTAATTTGTATGTACGTAAATAGGGTTAAAAGCAATTGACTTCGAAGTGATTAATTTGAGTTGTTTTGAGGTTTGTTTTTTGTTTTTTGAATATGTTCGAAATACATGTAGACGATTTAATTTGTGTTTATGGAATTAATATAATTTGTGTTAAGGAATTATGGAATTTGGAATATAAATGTTTATGGACTTATAAAAATATGGAAGTATGATGAAGTTTTGTTGAGTTCAATATATGTGTATTTTGGTTTGAGGGTTGGTGTTTTAATTATGAAATTGCATCTATCGTGTGTGTGCACAGATGTTGAACAAATTAACATCGAGGTTAAATGGTCGCATAAAGACGAACAAGAGACATAAATCTGTAGCCGACGAGGATTATAACTTAATCTCTACTGGTCAAATTAAGGAGGTTGATGTTTCCGGGTTAGGGAGGTTTCCTATACTGGAAGATGATAAACAACACGCTTCTACTGACATCACATTTGCAGAGAATCAAAAATTTAAGTATCAACATCGTGGTTCTATGGCATCAATAATTCATCACTATAAAACTATTTCAAAACATTATCTTAGAGCTAAATATATTATTGAAAAAGCGGGATGGGAAAGTTTATTGAACATAGAATGTAGCGAAACCCAACATTCCGTGGTTGATTATATTGTTGAGCGATTTTGGGATACAACAAACATTTTTCACTTCCCATTCGGTGAAATGGGGTTCACACCCCTAGATTGGGTCATGTTTACTGGACTGAGTATCGGTGATGGGCATGACGTTCCGTATAATTATGAGAAGTACCAATTTGAATATGTTCGTGAGCATATTTTTCCGGATATCCAAGATGTCTCGCTTTGTCCAAGAGGCGCGTCGTGGGTTTCAAACTCAATTAAAATTACATATTTATGCTCATATTTCGTAGAATAAAAGTTGGTAGCGGCTGAAAATGATAACACCCTTGCTCATAGAGTAGCAATTGCCTTCTTTATGTATGTTTTGGGACATTTTTTTCTTTTCTAATGCAAAAACCTATATTGATGATGGATGGTTAGCTACTTTTGAAGATCTTGATGTAGTAGCCACGTATGACTAGGGTGGTGCCGCTTTTTCGAGATTGTATGCGGCACTCCGTTTAGCTGGTAGGAGACAAATTAAAGGCACTAAGCGGGCCATTCCAAATATTAGAGGTAAATTTTTTATCCAGTTCCTTCTTCCTTTCAATGTTTATTTTGTTGGGAATTTATTAATTTGGATAATTATTATTATGGAGTAGTTTTGGGGGTATGAATACCTGGGCATATGTCGACCAGACATCTCAAAGACTGAAAATGAACAAAAATGGCCTATAACTTCTAGATGGAATGTACCGAGGAATACGAATGATATTGTTCGTTGTAGGAATTTACTGAATAAGCTTACTGCTGAAGAAGTGACACGGCACCCATGGGAATCATACATAGATGTCCTTGGATCTGATATGGGATGCACGGCTACGAGGCTATCAGACGCGAGATATATATTTTCTTGGAATGGCGTTGTGAGTTAATAATTAAATTTTATTCGACCATTGTTGTTAAATGCCAATAACACTATTTTTAATTTTTTGATGCTTATTTAGATAATAACATACTTACTACATGCATATTCCCTTTCTAACTATATAGCATAACATGTACCTCGGAGAAAGGTGTTGGAGGAAAAACCATCACACATTTGTTGTTCCCAAACTCCTTCACACAATTATTGGGAATATCGGCGTAGAGCAAGAAAAACGCCTAAAAGAGGAAGGTTTGATCGATGCAACAAAGATAATGCGCGCAAGTTGTTTCATATGATTTATATATACAATATTGTAGAAAGGTAACTAACTTCAAAGATTATGTGACTCATCCCAATTGGGAAGCACAAACATATGGGTATGGCGGTGACTTGTATATGTCCCCAATTGAACCACCTGCTGAACATGTACCTATTCCACCTCCACAACGATTATCCCACGTAAGTGTACGTTCAACTTTATATTGTATATTTTAGAAATATATGTGCTCATGTCTTTTATTTTTTCACGACAGCACGAAGCTTACACATTATTTCAATAACATGTTTATTTTAATCAACAATTTAGCGATTTTATATTAAAACAAACAAAGGAGAGGATGGATGTTATTATGACGAAAGATGTTGAAATAGAAAGGTTGAATAATAAGAACAAAGAGTTGGAGCAACATATGTCTCTTTTCCGTACGTCACACCCCCTCCAACCTCCCATTGGTTACGGTCCCCTTTCCCAAACAATGCCACCACAAGTTTGGAGTTGTATGAGTCAAGGATCAACTTCAACAATTTCCTCAGTCAATACCACTCCGAGAATGCAGATGCCTTTTATGCCACCGCGATCGGCGCCTTCTGATATGGATAATATGAATGGTTAATTTGATATGACAATTTATATGGTTTGTCTTTGGTGTTATTATGTCTTTATCTTATCTGTGTGTAGTCATACTAGACATGCTGATAGTTAATAGCGTATCTTATCTTTCATCGAGTAGCCATTTCAAGTATACTCTCTTCACCGTCCCTTTAGTAGTCCTCTTAAGTTTGAGCGAGTAGTCACTGTGTATAGTTTTTTCACCGTCCATTTAGAGAGTAGTCATATCAGGTCACTGACAAACACTTTATGTTTTTTGACAAACAATGTCTCTTTTTTTATTTATTAATGCTCTTGGAAATGGGTTATAAATTAAAGACTTGATCACTCAATATATGAATACCAACACACCTCTTCTGCTTCACATAGTAATGAAAAACTATGAGAAAACCACTCATTATTGCTCTTCTGTTTCTTCTTCTTCTTCTTCTTCTTCTTCTTCTTCTAATAATAATAATAGTTTTTATTCCTCGGATGATGATGCAATAGCAATTATGCAAAATAACATGGTCGTTAGTTTGGGAGTCCTTGTTACAAATTCAAACTGGCCTCAAACTCGTATCAAAATACCAAGAGATCGTGACACAAGAGCTGAACTTCTATGGAACGATTACTTTTCTCCATACCCACGCTTTCCACCTAATGTATTTCGCAGAAGATTCAAAATGCGACGACAATTGTTTAACCGAATAGTGGAACGTGTTTGCGGCTGCAAACACTTATTTTGTTCAAAAGCCCGATGCTTGTGGAGTTCTTGGATGAAACCCTCATCAAAAAGTAACAATAGAAGTCCGAATGTTAGCTTATGGATGTGCGGCAGATGCAATAGACGAGTACTTACGCATATGAGAAACCACTGTGTTGGAAGCTACTCGTAGGTTCCGTAAGACGATTGTCGAAGTGTATGGGAAAGAATATTTGCGTGAACCAACTGCGGGTGATGTTGAACTGTTGCTCAAGCAAAACAAAGACAGGGGATTTCCAGGGATGCTGGGTAGTCTAGACTGCATGCATTGGAAATGGGATAATTGTTCGTCGGCAGAATCAGGGGATTATACCGCGTATAAAGGGAGCAAAAGTATCGTGTTGGAGGCAGTGGTGTCGTATGATCTATGGTTTGGCATGCATTTTTTGGTATGCCCGGCTCAAACAACGATATTAATGTGATGAACCGTTCATATGTTTTTTGAAGTCTTGTCACAGGAAAAGCACCACCAGTGAACTATGAGGTAAACGGACATTCATATGATATGCCATATTATCTTGGTGATGACATATATACCTAGAGATTGCTACTATTATTATGGCCATTAAAGGTCCAGATACAAGGAAAAAGGAAATATTCTCATCGATGCAAGAGGGTGCAAGAAAAGATGTAGAGCGTGGATTTGGTGTACTTCAACAACAATTTGGAATCATCAAACAACCTGCGAGAATGTAGAATCCAGATGTGCTTTCCTACATCATGAAAACTTGTATTATTTTATATAATATGATAGTCGAGGACGAGCGTGTACCCGGTGACTGGCCACATGTATATGAACAACGTAGCAACCCAACACGGTTAATATATCAAGAGGCAATAGTGATGAGTTTTCCCAAATTAGAGCTGACCAACGATGTCGTGCAATGCGTAACAAAGATAAGCATATTCGCTTGCGTGATGACTTGATCGAACATATATGGTCAGAATATGGGAATTAAAAAGTTGGACACGAGGATATGTTAATTGTATGGGTTGTTTTTTTTTTTAATGAAAATTGATGTTTGTCATTTCTTTGTATCTTTACTTTGGACAATAATAAAATCATTTTCTTTTCTTCTTATCATTTTCTTCTTGTCGATAACATATTTTTATCCCTGTGTATTAATTTTTTCTTATCCCAACAAATTATGATCGATTCCATTCATATTTTCTCTTTTTATCTTATAAAACTACAGACTTCTTCTTCTTTTCTCTAACCACAACAATCTCTTAGTCTGTGATTCAACAACGAAATATGAAAAAATTCACCAAGGAAGAAGATGTTGGTGTTGTGCAAGCATGGATCAATGTTACAATTGATCCACTTTATTCAGGGCAACCCCGCAACCGGTTTTGGTCAAATGTTTTTGAAATATTCGATACGATAACATGTAATGAAAATTCTAGAACTAAAAAAAAATGTTCAAAATAGGTTCAATCGCATCAACAAGGAGGTGGAAACTTTTATTGTGTTTCAGGCTGATGTTAACATACGAAATCCTACTATGGCGTATGAAGAATGAGTGAGATTTTTTTTTCAAATCCTATGCTTAGAGCTATATTTAAGCTAAACATATCTAACTAATTTTCTTTAAATTTGCAGCAAATTACAGCTCGGTTGGAATATTACCATGAGACAGGCAAAGATTTTGAGCATGAGGAATGCTATGAAATCTTCAAATCAAGTCTTGGGAACTACAACCCCGACGAATGATTAAATTAGAATGTTATATCTTTCCTATAACTGTTTTTATTTAAATCTATTATCTATTTTTTATGTACTCATCATCAAGTTTTGATTAAGGTAAGTTGTTTCAAAAGAGTTTAAATTTAATTCAATTCAATAGAAATAAACTTAAAATCCAAAAATTACATAATAATACGGCTAATTATAACAATAATAAATATTAAAACAAAATAAAATGAATCATTGCTTTTGGTAATTGTTTCAAAAATTACCAAAAGCTCTGCATGAGCTATTGTTCAATTGTAAATGAATCATTCAAACATAATTAAACTACTAAAACTATTAATCACTTATTAGGCGAAATAACTTAGGAGCTGAACCATTCCGCCTTTCCGTTGGCATTGGTTTCTTCTATTCCACACTATGTCCGCCTTTCGAAGTTCGAAGTACTCCTTTTGTACATGATCAAATTTATCAAGATCCATCATAATGATGCGAAATTCTTCGTCTTCATCTTGCTTGGATTTTTTCCCCGCATGTTCAGCTTGTTTTGCTGCAAACTCGGCTGCTCTTTGTTCCATCTTGAATCTTGATTGTGCTTGGTAATGAGTATTGAAATTTTGTTGTTCTTTAATAATTATTCCCATCAATTCCTCTTGGGCAGTGGATTTCTCTCTCCCTGTTTTATTCAATCGTTTCACTGCTTTTCCCCCCATCTTTTGGAGATATATCTTCTCTATGTCTCCTCTATCTGTGTCGTTACCGGACTCACATTGAGTTGTTGGATGTTGTCCTTCCTCATCTTCCTCATTATTCTCATAACTGTCCGAATCGTGCGTCGTATCGAATACAAAATTCGATCGCCGATTATATTTTATATTTTCTATGACAATTTTGTAGCACTCTTCGTGCTTAATTTTTTTTTCCATCATTGCATTCCTTGAACCGCTTGTTTACTTCTTCAAGCTGTTAATGTTATGCAAAAACAATTCAGTTCATGCGCGTGTAAATAATAGAAAATAATTGTTCAAAAAATAAAGAATACTTGCCTTATTTTCAGGACCCGATCCAGAATGATATTCACCTTCCACTTCCACCTCTTTTGCCGAGAACAACGCCACATCTTTACTTATTCCCTGATATCGTTTTTTCCACAAACTCCAAGATCGCTCTGGTTTGTTAGGTAATTGAACTTGAATATCATCTTTGATACGAGTCCACAACGCCGCTTCTGATTGATCAGTTCCAACACCAACATCTTGAGATATTGATAAATGAATTTTACACATCGTTACATCTTCGATTTTTGAAAAATTTGGACCTCGTGCTACTCGTGGTGCCATTATAAGAGATTCAATGAAAATTTTCTAAATGATTTGAAAGACGAAATAATACTTCTTCTTCTTATTCTATAGATAGATAGTTTGAATCAGTAGTGGTGAGGAAATATTAAAGGAATTCATATGTATATATACGTGTATATATAGTATGAAAGAAACCGTTGAAATTTCCAACGTTCGAAAATATCTTTCAAACTTTCCAACGTTCCAAAATGTACAACGTTCAATTTTCTCTAACGCTCAAAAATTACCAACGGTATAAACATTGTTCAAAATAATTTTCTGTAACGTTAAAAAATGGTTCGAAAATGATTCGTAGAAGACGACGGAGGTATAAAGTTCGCTCAGTGTGGGGGTGTGAGCTTTATGCACGCCTGAATGGGGCGGCCTTAAAACGTACGCCTGAATGGGGCGTATATATTTCGTTCGTCTCAATGAGGCGAGCTTATAATACGCCTGTCATCAGGCGTACATTTTACCAACGCCTGGTGGGGCGTACATTTTACCTACGCCTAATTGAAGCATACATTATATACACGCCTCACCAACGACACGAGGAATATACATCCGTTTCATGTGAAACGTAAGTTAAAAGCTCGCCTATTAACAAACGTACTTTATAACTTCGCTCGACTAAATTTGGTTTTGGTCTGGGTTTCAGACCAAATATACTCTGAGATTTGATTTTAGTCTAGGTTATAGTCTTTAGTCCGTTCGACTATGTCTGCTTTCTGGACCAGATTTATGGTTATACTGGTCGACTGTGGTTGCTCTAAGGAGACCAATATATTTGTGTAATTTGAATCGTACTAAATTAGGACCGATTCAGCCGATTCACAAACTTTTTGTTCCTTATTCTCTCCTTTTAAATGGGCCCCACCCTAACCCGCCAAAATCACACGAGAAAATAGTCTTTATTAATTCGATTTTCATGACCGCCAAAAACACACATAACAAGTGAATTGGCGGGAAATCCCAAAAAAAAGCCCTCCAAAAATTAGAGAGAGGGAAATTCCAAAATGGATTTCAAAAATTAAAAATATCTTTTTATCTTTAATATAAACCTAACCCTAAGAGACCCCAAAACAGAAAAACTCATTCTCATCCTCCCTCTCCTTCCTCCTCATTTCCGCCTACAAAGTGTTCGACAAAATTCTCCACTGAAGAATTATTTTCATTTCTTAGATAAAGATGTATGTTGTTAAGAGAGATGGTCGTCAAGAGACGGTTCATTTCGATAAAATCACAGCGAGATTGAAGAAACTAAGTTATGGTCTTAGCGTTGAACACTGCGATCCAGTTCTTGTTGCGCAGAAAGTATGTGCTGGTGTTTACAAAGGTGTCACTACTAGTCAACTTGATGAACTTGCTGCTGAAACTGCTGCCGCCATGACTGCTAATCACCCAGATTACGCTTCGGTATGTGATTTTATTCTCTGGGTCTCTCTTGTTTTTGGGTTTTGGGTTGTCTGTGACTAGATCTGATGAGTTTATTGGTTTTTGGTGTAGTTGGCGGCGAGGATTGTTGTTTCGAATCTGCATAAGAATACGAAGAAGTCGTTTTCTGAGACGTGAGAAATTTTTGTGACCTAATTTGATTAATTACTGAGATTATTGATTAAATCGGTTGTTTTTGTTCCATTATGGTGTTTTAATTTGAGATTATGTGGTTGTTTTCAGGATTAAGGACATGTACAAGCATGTAAATGATGGTTCTGGATTGAAGGCTCCTCTTATTGCTGATGATGTTTATGATATAATCATGAAGGTAATTTGTCTGATTGATTTTTTGATTTAGTAAATTTTTTATGGTTTATGTTTCTCTTGTTGAGGGTAAATGCCTGTTTCATTGTTAGATTAAAGCATGATTGTGGGTTAATCTGTTCATGAATTATGATTTTGTTCTGTCTCTATAAGGTCTAGTTATCCCATGATATAACTGGAACTGTTTTCATTTTATTTGGGATCAAAATCCACGCCCTAGCCAAAACTATTGTACCTTTCTAAGTTTGTAAGAGTATGATAAACTTAAAGGTTTAGTCTAATGATGTCTCTAGCCTGATTTGTTTGTTGATTCAGTAAAAGCTATATGGTTTTTGTTGAGGGTGAATTTCTATTTCATTGTAAGTCTAAGTGGGTTTAGATTTATAAGGGTTTAATCCCCTTGACTGTTGAACCCTTTGATTGTGATGCTCCTTTTGATTTAGAGTAGTTTTGCAGCTAGTTTTCCAGTATAAATTTTATTTATTAATATTTGACTGATCACTTATCTTCTTTTTTGTGTGTTTTGGTTTCAGAATGCTGAGCTCCTGGACAGTGAGATCATATATGACAGAGATTTTGACTATGACTATTTTGGTTTCAAAACCCTTGAAAGATCTTACCTGTTAAAGGTTCAAGGGAAGGTTGTAGAAAGACCACAACATATGTTGATGAGAGTTGCTGTTGGAATCCACAAAGACAATATTGATTCCGTTCTCAAAACATACCATCTTATGTCACAGCGTTGGTTCACCCATGCTTCTCCTACTCTTTTCAATGCAGGGACACCAAGGCCTCAAGTATGTCCTATGATTTTTTGTTTATTGTTTCAATATTAACATTTAATTTTATGGTACTGACTAAGATTTTATTGGAATTTGTAGTTGAGTAGCTGCTTCCTTGTGTGCATGAAAGAGGACAGTATTGAAGGAATATATGATACTTTGAAGGAGTGTGCTGTTATTAGTAAATCTGCTGGAGGAATTGGAGTTTCTGTACACAACATCCGTGCCACTAGTAGTTATATTCGTGGTACTAATGGAACATCTAATGGAATTGTTCCAATGCTACGAGTATTCAATGACACTGCTCGTTATGTTGATCAAGGAGGCGGCAAGAGGAAAGGTAATGGTCTTCTGCCTTGATATACTTTCTTGTGTTAGCCTCCTGTACATGTACTTAAATGAGCATATATATAGGTTTCTATTGTTGACTCCATACTTGTTAACCCTGAGTTTTTATCTAATGGGACTCTATTAAAAGCTATTGTCAACTATTTATTTAGGTGCATTTGCTGTTTATCTGGAGCCATGGCATGCTGATATTTTTGAGTTCCTGGATCTAAGGAAGAATCATGGAAAGGTATGGTTGGACAGTTTGCTGAATTCATCTTCTAAAAAAAAATTTTTTTGTCAAATTTTGCTCACTCTTCTAAGAATTTTTTCACTAATAGCTATCTGTTTTAGCTGTGAAGGCCAATGGGGATCATACATTAATTCATACTTATTTTACTTGTGCAGGAAGAACAACGAGCTCGTGACTTGTTTTATGCTCTTTGGGTTCCAGACCTCTTTATGAAAAGAGTTGAAGAAAATGGACAGTGGTCTTTGTTTTGCCCTAATGAAGCTCCAGGTATGGCCGATTGTTGGGGTCAGGAGTTCGAGGATCTGTACACGCGATACGAGAGAGAGGTAATTTCAGTATACTGTTTCAGGCATGAATGTTTGGTTTAGTTACACTGGTTTCTGATCACTACATTTCAAACTCAGGGCAAGGCAAAGAAGGTTGTCTCAGCACAGAACTTGTGGTTTGAAATTCTGAAAGCCCAAATAGAAACTGGAACCCCTTATATGCTGTTCAAGGTATTCTAGGCTGAAACTAAACAGAGTCCCTCAACTATTTATAGGCCTATAATAGCCTTGGATTTCTGCTTCTAATTTATCTTTTCAATTTCAGGACACTTGCAATAGAAAAAGCAACCAGCAAAATCTCGGGACTATTAAGTCTTCAAACTTGTGTACAGAGATTATTGAGTACACAAGTCCCACTGAAACTGCTGTTTGCAATTTGGCATCTATTGCACTTCCACGATTTGTAAGAGAAAAGGTGGGCTGAAGACTTTTTTTTTCCACATGCATCATCTTTTTGCTTTAGTTTTACCTACTGTTGTCTTTCAGGCTTTTCCTAATTACTCTTGTGTTTTTACGCAGGGTGTTCCAATTGAGTCACATCCATCTAAGCTGGTTGGAAGTAGAGGTTCAAAAAGTCGTTATTTCGATTTTGACAAGTTAGCAGAGGTATAATTTCCATAATCTTTCGGCAGTAACCATATTTTGGTAGAGTTATGTTTCTTGTACTCGATTAATGATAAATTCTGATTATATGAATATGGATAGTGTTTCTAGGGAATGATAAACTGGTGCAACTTCTTATAGCAGTATTATATTTTCTCTTTTTGAGGGATTTGGTTATATAAACACTCCTTTCTATTTTCTATTTTGACAGGTTACTTCAATTGTTACTAAGAATCTCAATAAAGTAATTGATGTTAATTACTATCCGGTTGAAACTGCAAAGAACTCAAATTTACGACACAGGCCCATTGGGATTGGAGTACAGGGTCTTGCTGATGCCTTCATTTTGCTTGGAATGCCATTTGATTCTCCAGAGGCTCAGCAGTTGAATAAAGATATATTTGAGACTATATACTACCATGCGCTGAAAGCTTCTTCTGAGCTGGCTGCAGTAGAAGGCACATATGAGTCATACCAAGGATGTCCTGTCAGCAAGGGAGTTCTTCAGCATGACATGTGGGGTGTAGCAGGATCAGATAGGTGGGATTGGACTGCCCTTAGGGAAATGATATCCAAGAATGGAATTAGAAACTCTCTACTTGTGGCACCCATGCCTACTGCTTCAACCAGCCAGATTCTTGGCAACAATGAATGCTTTGAGCCATATACCTCCAATATCTATAGCCGTAGAGTTTTAAGGTTTGTATTTTCCTTCTCATTGCACTCAATTTCAATCAGTAGTGCTTACACTAGTAGACCAATGTAAATAAATTCTCATCTCTTGCCTGTCTGTTCTCAGCGGTGAATTTGTTATAGTGAACAAACACCTTCTCCATGACCTAACTGAAATGGGTCTCTGGTCTCCTTCACTGAAGAACAAGATAATTTATGAGGATGGTTCAATAGTCAAGATGTCAGCTATTCCTGATGACCTCAAAGCTATTTACAAGTATGGACATGATATTTTACTTCTATAATGTTTGATTTTTCTATCTTTCATGTTCCTTATCAAGATGTGTAATGAATGATTGCAGGACTGTTTGGGAGATTAAACAAAGGACTTTGGTTGACATGGCTGTTGATCGTGGGTGCTACATTGATCAGAGTCAGAGCCTAAACATCCACATGGATCAACCTAATTTTGGAAAACTTACTTCCTTGCACTTCCATGCTTGGTCCAAGGTATTAATCATGTTAATTTGAGATTTGGAATAGTACTGTTTTCTGTTTAATTGCCTTAAAACGATTATTTTGTTATTCAAGGGTCTGAAAACTGGGATGTACTATCTAAGATCACGTGCTGCAGCTGATGCCATTAAGTTTACTGTTGATACAAATATGTTAAAGGTTAGGATGATGCCGATCCTTTCATTTCCTCTTCATATTTCAGTTTTATTCTTAGTGCCAGTTCATCTTTCTTTGTGGCATTATATTTATGCTCTGTCTCTTTTATAGGACAAACCTGTTCTGGTGGATGATGACCTTACTTCTAAGATGGCACAAATGGTTTGTTCATTAGAGAACCGAGATGAATGCATGGCTTGCGGAAGTTAAGTTTATTTCTTTCACTTAGCCTTGCTGAGGGAGTGCTGATGATGGACAGAACTGCAACATTATATAGTCAAGGGGGTGGTGAGGCTTGCTATTACTATGATATCGAGTGCTGTCTTTGAAGTTCAAATAGAAAAATCCGAGAAAAGCTGAAAATAAATGGGCTACAATGAGTTGTGATGTAGCCAATCTCTACTGTATTTGTGTAATCTAAGTATGAAGTCGGGAGTAACCAGTAGTGTATATATGTAGTTTGTGTTTTGAGCATTTGAATCATCTTTATGTTTAACTTGGTAATGACTATTATTATTTCTTCTTATATTATAATCATAATGTCTTTACTTGAAAGTATCTGCCTTCTAAAGTATGTTGAATTCATATGGTACCGCGAATCATGCATCTTTAGTCTTATCATCTTTTATGTACTTGATTTTGCATGCTTCACTATATCTTTTAAGTGTTCTCATTTGGTATTTTAGACTACCTTGTCTTCTTTGTTGCCTTGGAAAGTACCTACAAACAGAAAAGAGTGTTTGTAGTTTGTACATAGCATTTTAATGTAACACATTTGAATGGAATATTCAAAAGTCTTCCCTTACTTACCTTAGCATTTACTCTACGGCTCTGGGGTTTAGCTATTCACGACTCCTACCACTAGGGATTTGATGATATGCCAGTGATGCATGAATCTGAAAGATCATGTTAATCATTTACACTAGTTTTAAAAGCAGGTTTGAATTTGACCTCAAACTTTTGAAGTATAAGTTGAAACACTTTTTACTGTTTAAAGAGTAAATATTAGGCAGAGAAGATTAAAGTTTACGAATTCATGAACTGGTCTTGGAGTTGGCATGTTTCCACATTATTCACATCGCATCGTCTCATGGGAATCCGCCAGTGCATCACACAATAATTTACGGTCTCTTAATCCTGTTCTAATGCTAATCCATTATCCATTATCTGATGATAATCTTGTCTTAGACTAAAAAAATATCTTTATGTTTATACACATGGCAACCTTTTTTTTCTTTTCCGGATACGTGTCACGTACACTTGAATGACGTGTCATCACTCTCAGGTGCCACGGCCTTGGAGTGATCGCTATAACTATCTCCAATTTTTTTTTAAAAAGAATTCATTAGACTACCGGCCCATGAGTCCATGACCATGGCGGACTACAACAAATCCATGAAAACCAGGTTATCTAGTGAATTCCTACCGCTTCGGCGCTAGCTAATCAACAGGTGAACATGCCGTGTTACGAAAACTTTGTGTCTTGCGAGGTAAGCTGTTATAAACTCTGTAACAGGTTTAGAAAAGTCTGTTGTGTTCAAGCTTTCTAAACCCTATCTAGGGTCAAGCTATATAAACTCTGTAAAAGGTTTCATAAGTTTTGGTATCTTCGATACTGATACAGACGGGTTGCTATCACATCCATGAAGCTTAAAGATCAGCATTCAGATGAATCTAACAGAAAAGCAGTGAAGTCGTCAACCCATCAGGTAAAGGCCTGGTAAAATTCAAAACGGAGTCGGTTTTGTTGGCAATTCTTTACTCAATCCTATGCCGTCTCCGGTGAGTTCCAGGTGTTCACGCCGTCAATCCAAAACAAAGGATTCAGAGAAGATTATATGGGATTATGAGTACGGAAGGTGGTAATTACTAGCAAGGCCGCAAGGGTCATGTAATCCTCCTTTTCTTTTCTCTCTTTCACTCTTTTGTCTTGGGGTGGTCTTCTAAAGATCTGCCAAAAGCACGTGCGAAGGAGAAGGATTTAGTCCCACATCACTTAGAAATCCAAACTATACTTGGTATTTAGATCTCAAGATTGGAGAACTGAATGTCGAGCTCGGTTGCGCGAGCTTGTAACTCAAGTGGGGACATTAAGATGGTTGAACACTGGTCGGTTTCACCTGGTAGGTGCTGGTGCGCACGCTATGTTGACTCGCCCGCTCCAAGTTGGGAGTTGGTCGCACTGTCCGGGCGTAGGCTTGGGCTGTGTGAGCACTATAGTGGAGGGCACCGCGTCAGGCTGGCTTCACAGAGCAACGAACACCTCCCGCACTTGACAGTGGAAGGATCACGAGTCGATGTGCCCCAGTTCCAACTCAGCCTGGCGAGCCGAGTCAGTTGAACAACCACCTTTTTGGACTTTTTTATGCTAGTTTTTGTTCCACCAAATGAGTTCGTTTAGGACCCGGATTTTAGGACTATTTTGGCTAAAATAGTGACGCTGATGGTAATTGGCTAAAATCCATATAAAATTGAGTCCAAAACAATGAAAACAAACCAGCTTCACTTATGCTTCTGGCCAAAGAAAAGATGAAAACAAAATCACTTCAGCTTTTAAGGCAGCCACGCTGAGACAATGAAAAACAAAAACAAAAATTTGGGCGGGAGCTGCGCCGGCACCTGTACACACATCTGGCCGCTTGACATCCCCGCAGGGAGCGAACTGCGAGTGAAACTCAGATCCTGTACGCTTATCTCGGTGCTAGTTCTGGTGGTCTAGGGGAATTTAAACCGAAGGCAAATGAGAAATCTACACTATGTGGGACTAAACCATTATAAGCTACAGTCTGTTTTAACTTTTGACTTTCCTCCCCAGTATATGGACAACTGAAATTTTGGAATCTTAAAATGATTCTCAAATTAGGAGTGGGATTTTTATGATTTCTCTCTTTCACACACAGATTTGAAAGAAAGGAAAATGATCGACTTGATGCGGGGTTCTACGTCTATCAGTGTGTTTTGTGGTTTGGGAGTCGACTTATTCAAATACAAGCGTAAGAATTCTCCAGAAATCCAGTGAAAGCATTAGCATATTCTGTGCATTTGAAGTACCATAAAGACAGATTAATCTTCTTACTCCTCCGTCCCTAATTAGATGAACTACTTGGTTTTTGTTTTTTCAAAATAGATTTAATATTTCACTAACCAAGAGATATTTCTAAAACTACCCTTTTTAATTGATTATTTTTTCTATAAAAATATGTATAATTTGATAGTCATGTTTATATTCGTTGCGTAAGTGTTTTAAAATGCTTTTCAACGGTATAAAGTTTATAAAAAACCGTGGATATAGTTTAAGAGATAAATTGTTTCTAAATTTTACTAATTATTGCCATAAGGGTATAATTGTAAAAAATACTTAAATATACTTCAACTTTCCTCCTTGCTTTAAAATTTGTGCAACTACAAAGAAATTTCATCTAATTAGGGACGGAGGGAGTATAACTTAACCACATTGTGCAATTAAATTTACAACCAAACAATGTACTAAAATTTCCAGGTTTTAACCACAAAAAATAAAAATGAAAAGTCTTGACGAACTTGAGCTTATAAAATCTCCTTCAAGAAGAATCAACCAAAATGGATAAAAAAAAGAAGGCCAGACATATAAACAGCGCGCGTAAATTTGAGGACCGCTAAGAGATGTAGCTGGATGCCTGGGAACAGTTAAATGGAGATGAAGATACTCCATGCCAATCTTGTCACTGCTTGATCTTTGCTCTTGATAGAATGAACCATTGATGGAATTCCCATTATTCTCATTATCGTTTTCTTGAACGTTTGTCAGAAGATGATATTTGAGCTTGTTGAGACTTCCTCTTGATAGATCGGACCAAGGATGAAAGTTCAAACTTCTCTTTCTTTGAAGAACTTAGCATGCCCTCAGATATCAAGTTATCGTTAACTGTTATGCCAGGCATATTGTCCAAGGCCAACTGAGCTTGTGGTCTCAATTTTTCACTGCTGCTTAAATCTTTACGGACACCTTTTTGCTTTTGGGCTCCCACTTGACGAGCATAAGCTGCACTTCTGCAAAATCCATCCAAATTTTTCCCATTAGGAATTGTTCCAGCAAACAAACTAACACATAATGTTCAATGAAAAGAAGACTAGCTTGGCTATACGACACATAGAAAAGTGGGACAAGCACATGCCATGCACCTCTGACGCATATCAGCATATATCTATAGGGATTTCTATCAATCTGATGATCACAACCCCTGCAATGCTCAAGATGGATTGGTAACTAAATGGAATTACTTATTTGTTCTAGTAAAGTACTCCCTCTTGAAAAGTGATACTTTTTCATTTTAGCCTAAAAATAGGCCAAATTGAAAAAGTGAAAATATCTCTTTTCCAGAAACGGAGGAACTGATTCACCATTTAGATGTGAATATATGGCCTATGTAAGTCGGATGTATCTGGTACTGAAGAAGTGACTAGTGGTTGTCTTTTGCAAGCTACATACCTTTTATACTGTGGATCTGTAGGATCCAACGCAAAAAGAGGAGATGTAAACAGATTTGCAAATCGAGGATCAGTGTAATCAATTGCAGGTATTTTGTCCTCAGATGGATCTTCCTTTTCCCCCCTTTTCCTCTTGGCTTTGTTACGCTTAATATTATATCCCTTTACACCATTGTTTGCCTCCTGGTCATCAGCAAGAAGTAATTCCAGTTCTGCTTTGCTGGCTTCATGTTCCTTCTCTGTATCTTCAAGTTGCTTTTCCTTGGGATTACTTTTACCCCCTTTACTTAATTTGATTGAAGATTCGTCAATGAAAAAGTCATCTTCTTCAGCTTCATCTCGCCCACTGCCACTACTCTCATTCTCCGACGAGTGCTTCAAGCGTTCTTTTTTGCCTTCTTTTTCTCTCTATTCTTTCTAAGAGAAAGATTCCACACTGTTTCGGAGTCCTTGTCCTTTTTCTTCTCGAGAATGCGCTTACTTAAGTCTTCTAATCCAGTATTGAAAGTAACCTCCATATCCTTGTTCCCATCCTCAACATCGCCTCCATTTGAACTCTCATCCCCAGTCTCAAAGAGAACCCTATACTTCTCTGCTTTAGCAAGCTTTTTATTGGATTGGTCATTCTGAATGTCAGTCTCATCTTCACCATCGTCATCACTTACATCAGAAGCTACATACCCCTTCATCTTATCCAATTCATCGAGCTAAAGAAATGATATCACTTGTCAGCATAGCATCAGGAAAAAATATATAGCTAATGTAATGCAAAGCTTGAAATGGGAGTCTAATAAAGCATCTAATTCTTGTCTCTGAAGAATTTAAAATTTTCAGATTACCATGAGATGACTTGTCCCTACATAATTATACATGGACCCGCAAACCCGCAAGGTGATTTTAATCAGTCATTTTCACAAATTAGTTTGATACTCGAATTTCCTGTAAGATTCGAAGTTACTCAACTGAACCAAATTAGTAAATGGATCATAACAATATTCACCAACCTGGTCAGCATTGAAAGTTCGTTTCAGGGCTTTAGTACGTTGTGGCTCATCTTCGTCCCACGTAATATCAAGGCTGCTATGCTGTAGTGCACGAGTTTGAAAATCTATACCTTCATAGTTCACAGGTGCCTGAAGTGAATAAACAACAACAGAGCATTAACTAACAACCATTGAATTGACTAATACTTTAACTGACAAGTTATCAATAAGCAGAATATTTCAGATGCATGTATATATGTAAAACTACTTGCGCTTCATAAGATTGTTCAAAAAAAAGAAATGTTGAAGAAAAGTACCTCTGTGGCGATGTCCCTGGGGGGATGCTTAAATTCCATAGAATCGGCTATAAACCGCAAATCCAACACATTTGATGTTCTTTCAAATTCAGTACTATCACAATTTTTGTACAGGTGATCTGCCGTATCGCTTGAATCACACTCCACAACCGCATAATAATACCTGACATTAAACATACACAATAACTTTGCCAATGATGTATCAAACTTTTTCCAAATGATTTGTATCATATAAAGATTGCTATCCAGAAACACAAATGCAGCAAGGCCAAAGAAAGCTCGTTAAGAAGCTGTAAGCATTACAATGTGCCTACTAGTAGACGTAGTATCAACACCAGGAATGCAGAACGGAAACTAACATTACCATCATCACAGTGATTGGCTTTTCCAAATAAAAAAGATGGCCAATGGTTACAGTACTAAACTCCAAGATATCTCCAACAAAAACAAAATGGGAGGAAGTAATAACATGGAAATGGGTGCCTTTTGCAGTTATGAGATTACCTTAGGCGACTCTTCTCATAAGCACGCAACTTTTCTACATCAACTTCACCGTCGACATCATCATCATCATCACTCTGCACTTTGTCATCATCAAATAAACCAACTGGGCCCTTCACTGATTCCTCTTCCATACGCTTAAGCCCAAACTCAGATGGATAAACAGCAACTGACTTGATTTGCCCACTTTTAGGAAGAAAGGAACTCATCACTACAAATAGATCAGCAGCCTATACAACACCGTAAAATTCAGATATTGAACTAAACTAAAGAATAAAAAATAACGGAGACAAATAGAAACAAAACATCTCTCAGTGATGAAAGCTAACATATAAAGAAAAAAAAATGGTCTTGTATGGATCCGTATATAATCCACATGAACAATATATCAAGCATCTTTTAATATAATCCTAAGTTAAATTACACCATTGCAAAGCATTTTCTGTTTGTGGTGACATGGCATTGCTTAAAATGAATGGCAATAACACTGCTAAAACGTGTATATATGAGAAGAGAGAGAGAGACTTACGTACCCGAACTTGACTCCAGTCCATGTTAACGATAGCCAATCTATGAGTCTCTTGCTCAGTCACAGGTATGTTTTCTTCCTGCTTCAAAAGACGAAGAGGACGAAGAAGGATTACATGAAGAAACAAGCACGCATGATTGTGTCTAATTAAGCTTTCAACAATAAGTAGTTTGGTCTTAAGTTTGTCCATACATAAAACTCAAAATTGAAATCTAAACTCACCGGCTCCACGGGTTCATCCTCCAAATAACCTCCATCATCCTCATCAGTATCAGAACCAGTCAAAGAAGACGTATCATCGCTCAACTCATCTGCTGATTCTAACTCCTCAGATTCACTATTAGAGTAAGACTCCAATATATTATTATCATGTTTTTGCACTTTGGCTTTCTCATTCTTTTCACTCTCTCTATTTTCATCATCGTCATCACTTTCCTGGTCTTTCTTCTTCTTATTCTCTTCTTCTTCTTCGTCCAGGCGATAGTACTGGTGAAGACGGTTTTCTGGGTTCACATATATCCGTTTACCTCTCTTATCAACACGAGATTTAGAGGGTGAAAAGTTCTTCTTTAACACAGGACTAAATCGTTTATCAATAAGAACCTTGGAATGATGATTTGGAACTTCCTGGAATCTTGGGTCATGATGCACTGAACTAAAACGCGTATCAGTTATGACATTCATTTCATTCTTGTTTCGTGAGCCAGTAGCGGCAATGCTATCCCGCACACTAATCTTTACTTGTTCCTTCTTCTTATTTTCTCCTCGTTTCCCTTTCATCTTAGTTGGTGTGATAAAAAAAAGGTATCTCTGTCCATCACAACAAATGTCCCACGAAATTAAAATCAGTTTTCTGTTCTCACAATTTCATAAAACTGAACTAAAAGTTGAGATAATCAATAAATTGTTCACCAATTTACATCAAATGCAATTAAACACAGACATTACTAGTTCAAACTTCTTCAAAAACTCTATTAAATCGATCTGATTCGATCAATTTCTTAATCATTTTCATTCAAAATGGACACAAGCTTATTAATAACTAGTTGACCGCTTGCATGGTGGGCAGCAGAGAAAAGTTAGAAAATGACATTAAGGGAACCATGAATGATCATACGAAACACTTCACTGCAATGACTTAAGTTGCAGGTTAAATATGCTGAGAATTCAATATGTGACTTAGGAAATGGTAGCCAAAGATTTCGACTGTAACAGAGGGTTCTGAGTCAAAAACTCAATATTTGACTGTTAAGAATCTAAACTTCAGTTAACTGTAACAAATACCTCAAATCTAATTAGGTGTGTTGAGTCATGGTGACTACAATATCGTTTCCTTAATCTTACATTTTCCTATAAATTTCCACTGCTAATTTGGATACCGCCTTATGCATCGTAGTTACAATTACACTGTAATGATCTACTTTCAGACAGTTACCATACTGATAGACTATCTTCAACACATTGGGAAACTCAGGCTTAACATTAATACTGTACAAACATAAATTCTAAAGGACCACCATTAAGAAGAAAACTAATCGATTAATCTAACATCATTTGACAGGCTCCCTACTACTTCAATCATATCAACCCTCACTATGTGATCCTTGTCTTCCTATTAACACAATGTTGGAAAATTAAAAAAGGAAAATGCACTCTGTTCGTGTTACCTTTTTCAATCAAACCGAACAACTCCCAGTCCATGGGATTCGAAAAATTAGAATTACTCGTACAAAAATAACAGCATGAAAGCAACTTACAAAAATAACAGAATTTCGAAAAATTAGAAATTCTGTTAGGTATTTTATCAAACAGCATGAAAGCAACTTACAAATTACGATTTAATAGCAGAATGGGATTGTAGGCTGTTGTTTTGAGGTAGTATAAAGTGCTATTAACAAACAGATAATAAGCACAAAAATAAATACAGAGATTAAAAATTTAAGAACCCTAACCTGTTAATGTTGTTGGCAAATCCAACAAGACGAACACAGAACTGATAACCCTAAAGCTCGCCTCGATTCTTCTCTTCTCTTCGGTGGAATTAAAAAAAGAACTGCAAAGGAATCGGAAGAGGAGTGAGAAATCGGCCGGAGTTCTGAAAATTCTGTCGAGTTGTTAGTCATCACTTTATATTTTTATTGCTCGGTAGGGTTATTTGTTTAAGGTTTTGTTACTGACAGAACTTGCCCTTGCGGAGAGGCGAACACCACTCGGCCCCTGACTCTGTTTGAGTTATGTCAGCCAGTTTTATTTTATTTTGAGTCAGAACTGACTTACGATCTGACTCGGCCATAACTCTTGACTAGGAACGATTTGAGTCGGGGGATAAAATGTCCCTGACTCATGAAACCAACCTACTGACTCTCATATTTTTTAGTCAGATAAGTTATATCTGACTCAAAAAACCAACATATTAAGTCAGATCCAGATGAGTCAGGTGACATCTGTCAGATTTAGACGAGTAATATGAGTTAGGAAAAAATAAACAAGATGTGGGACTCCAAGAGGGTGTTTCGATACCACACGCTAGAGTTGTTATTTTTTAGTTTTACCCTTGGGGAAGGTTATTTATTTAAGTTTTTGTGTAACAAATATTATGACGAACTTGCCCTTGCGGAGAGGCGAAAACCAGGGTTCTAAAAGAGTGTTTGGATATCACATGCGAGTTATCTTTTTTTTTGAAAAAAAAAAGTTGTATTAAAGGAAAAAAAAAAAGGAGCCAAGCCAAGGCTAAGCTTACAAGAGTAAAAATTACAGATGCGATGAGTCTGCAGAATACTTTACGACCAAAAATTGCAGTTCAAAAGACACAAAACCCTCAAAAAGAGTAAAGTAAAGCATGCATTATAGCACATTCAAATCAGACTGTGATGACCGCAGACTTTTCCAGGTTACCATACATGGTTGTAGGTAAGAGCAAAAGATATGCATACCTCTCTATACTTGAGATCAAGTCAACAACATATTTCTGAAACTGCAGGAGCATCCAACCAAAATTGTAAAGCCTTAAACACCCAAAACACTGCCTAACAGAACTTCCAACTATACTACAAAACGAGAAAGTTGAAATTCTAGAAAAGATTATGTAGATATCCTTCGTTACATATGAAAAATAGCTTCCCAATTAGGCAACAAATATTATGACGAACTTGCCCTTGCGGAGAGGCGAACACCAAGATTCTAAGAGGGTGTAGCGTGGCTTCTCCAGAAGCAGGACCGTATGAGTCAATTTTAGTAGTCAGAAGATCAAAATGTGTGGCGTATAAAAAATTAATCTTTTTGTTTCTAGAAGTTGTTTCAAATTTTAGCTCCCCAAGTCCCAAACTGTTACGGTCATGCAAGTGACGCACAATGATTACGCGTTACAGAGTTGCAGGCCAAGTCAGAGTTCCGCCGTAATGGCGCAATGCGAAGCCATAATAGCGCAATGCTCAGCCATAATAGCGGTATGTTGTGTAGTCCGTCAAGCACTAAGATAGTGGAACCCTGCAGGGCCAGTGAAGCGCAAAGGTGGCGCTACACTGTAAACACATTTGGCTAAGTAATGAAGCTTATTGGCCGACACAATGCAGCTTCATTGAAGGATTGGCAAGACATGGCCAAAGTTGACATATGCAACATGCGATGTTGGCATCGATGCATATCCATGGAATTGAGTTGGCCCAAACTCAAGGACGATGCAAAAGTGAAGAATATGCCAGGAGTTGGTCTATGGCATTAGTTCAAGGCTGGCCAAAGCTTGAACAATGCAAACAAGCTAGTAATGCAAGAGTGGCATTGTTATTATCAAGCTAATTGGCGAAGTGAAGCATGTATGACGCATGTTTAACTAGAGTGAGCTTAAGGAGCTGGCCTCGATGAATGAAGCATAAGAATTGTCCGTGCATAAGCTTAGAGTGATAATCATGCAGGGCCAAGAGGGATGAGCATTGGAGCGAGGCAGAATTCAGTAAAGCACAACAGTTGTGCAATACGGCTCAGGTTGGCGGTTACAAGTTGGTTATTGGCTTCACAAGTGTGCCAAAGGTGCGAGACAAGTTGGAAGGGTTATGAAATGAGTTCATAACCTAATTAGAGTGTCCCTAACCGTTAAAGACAAGTGTGGCTTCAATCTGCATGACAACAGAAAAGGTGGCAGTTGAAAAGCAGATTGGCGGTTAGGAAAACTTCCTGTGGACATGTGGCTGTATGTAGGATGTGCAAGCGGTTGCACAGAAGTTTTGGCCTGATCCTAGCATGTATAAATAGCTTATGAATCAATAATATTGGTGTTGTTCAATTGAGAGAAGAACCACTAATGTAGAGATAGTTTTAGGCATTCACCAAGAGGGTGAATGGCCTGTTTTGGTCCATGTGATGGACGAGTTTTGTAATCTTCCTTTAGTGCAATAAAATGGGTTTGTTGCAGTATTCTTTGTGTTCATTATGTTGCTGATGTTGTGTGAGAATTGGTTAAGTACATGGCAGAACCTCTTATGCTTATGGGGGCATGAAGAGTTAGAGAGAAAGAAGAAAAGACTTCCGTTGTGCAATGCCTTATGAGTGAAGGCAGATGCGTACTTTGATGCAAGTATGCAAGGCTGAATGATTTTGGGTGAAGTTGATTCACTGAACCACAATCATTGCCGGTCATGTCCCATGAAAATTTTAGGCGATTAAATGGGCGTGTGACACAAACTAATGCCTAACTTTCTTACTCTAAGAAGTCAAAAAGATATTTTTAATTGTGTATCCAGACAAACTTTATATATGTTTGGATATCAGAAAAACAAGTGCTCCTGTCAATCTTAACAGTCAGAAGCAAATACAATTTCTTCTGTAAAAAGTTAATATGACGAACCGGAAAATTACACATAGCGTGCCAGGGCGCACATGCCATAACTTCTCGATGCGCCATGATAATACTAGTTACCGGGCCTTAAAATTAGGCATATTCATGTTCATTTGCCCTTGCAAGCATGCTTGTTTAGCACGATCTAACTAACTTAGTTTCCACACTGTTCCAACTTACTCTTGTTTTGCAAAAGATCTAAATCCATAAAGGCTGATGTCGATGCATTTCATGCATCACCGGCCTTAGATTCATTTCTAGGCATAGAACATGCATCGAACTTGCGCAAAGGACATTGCATGCCTATTTCCAACTCTTCAATTAGCTTAGGCATTGCTGAAAGTGTTAGAGCACTACTCGGTCAAACTCGCATGCGTTGCTATCTCAAGCATGTTTGTCAATGTTAGTGATCAAAACTATAAGTCTTGATTTCTAGTCTACTTATAGCTAAGTCCCGGACTAGGATAGAAAGTGTAGTTGAGCTCTAGATTCCATGACGATCATCATACAAAGACGAAGAACTACTCAAGGAACTGGTGGATCTTCATCGACTAAAAGGTATGTGGAGACTTGAACTTATCTTTCACTCAAAAGTCTATCTACTCTATCTCCTATCTTGAGACAAAAGTCATATTGCTATATAGACTATGATTATACACATTTGCTATTTCGAGCCGAGTTTATCTCACTTATCTATTTCTCGAAATATGTGTTGGTAAGCTTTCGCTTTGGCCAAGTTCATCTTTACTAGTGACGAAAGTCATATTAAGTTTCAATTACTTAAAAATTGCTTTGACGAAAAATGGTTTGTGAGCAACAACTATATAACGTCCTCTAAGAATGTTTCAATGATTGAAATGAGAGTTTAGAATATATAACCATTGTTGGATATAAACATTGTGTGATAACTCATACATGTATAAGTCCTTATTCCTTGAACCAAAGTATGCGTACTTTGCCGATCAGAAAACCGAACTAAAGTCCGCGTGCCGACAAGACGCGCACCATCGAAAGTTCACGTCCCGTGAAAATCTGCTGGAGTTTGTGAACTGAAAAACAAACTTATTCCGGGTACTTAAGTCCGCGTACTTAGGTTGGTTATTTTCTAAAAACGATTATTCATGAACTTAAACTTATATAAACTAAGGAATGCATATTTGCAAACCGTGGCTATAAAGTTCATGAATCGATTCGAGTGAATCAAATCGTTTTTGCTTCGATTGTATATTGTTTACTTCTATAAGATCTAAGAAATTGAGCAACTCTCTAACTAGTTCATTTAAGTCATTTGAACTAGTTATGGTAAAAAAGAATATGGTTGATATGAAAGTGCTCATATGGCTAGCCATTTGGTTAACTATTGTTGAACCAACTAAGTGTACATGTTTGGGTACGGTTACACAAACCTAAATAAGCGTGCATTTCATTTGTGTGTAACAAGCTAAGTTTCGATCTAACGGTTTGAAAGATATTAGATTGAATCTAATCAGGTTTTCATGTAACAGTGAATATTGAATGCTTTGTTAACAAGGTAACTTAGATTGCAAACCCTGATTTGAAATACTATATAAAGGAGAACTCTGGCAACTGGGAAACCTAATCCCCACAACTCATGTGTGATACTAGTTGTACAAGCTAGAGTCGATTTTCCTTTAACCTTAGGTTTCTACCGAGACCCTGTAGGTTAACGACTTGAAGACTTCATTGGGATTGTGAAGCCAGACCCAACTATTTTCTTTGTAGTTGCGTGATCTGATCTTGCTGTTTCTATCGTAGTAAGTACAATCGTAAGATTGGCTTGAGATTGATTTATCCGATAGGCAAGATTAAAAGAAGTCACAAACATCTTCGTCTCATCGTTTGTGATTCCGCAATATCTTTTTTTGCTAGTCGATTAAGATTATTGTGAGGTGATTGATTCTAGGATGTTCTTCGGGAATATAAGTCCGGGTTATCAATTGGTTCCCGTTCACCTTAATTTATCAAAAGACGGAACAAAAACTCGTAGGTATTTCTGTGGGAGACAGATTTATCTATTACCGTAGACTTTTCTGTGTGATACAGATTTGTTTATTAAAGTATTCGACTTTGGGTCGTAACAACTCTTAGTTGTGGGTGAGATCAGCTAAGGGAATCAAGTGCATAGTATCCTGCTGGGATCAGAGACGTAAGGAGCGCAACTGTACCTTGGATCAGTGTGAGATTGATTGGGATTCAACTACAGTCCAGACCGAAGTTAGTTTGTATTAGGCCAGTGTCTGTAGCGGCTTAATACAATGTGTGTTCAATCTGGACTAGGTCCCGAGGTTTTTCTGCATTTGCGGTTTCCTCGTTAACAAAACTTCTGGTGTCTGTGTTATTTCTTTTCCGCATTATATTTTGTTATATAATTGAAATATCATAGGGTATGCGTTGAATCAATCAATTGGGAAATCCAACCTTTGGTTGTTGATTGAAATTGATTGATCCTTGAACATTGGTCTTTGGTACCATTCAAGTGTTTTCTCTTGTATTCAATTAGACTCGCATATTTCTATTTGCTTGAGTAAGTATTGAATCAAGAAAGAGAGATATAACTCTTTGATATACTTTTATTAAGATTGAGTCTGATTGTCTAGTTGATTCTCTTAAAAGTATATTGGAGTTAGTCCATACAGATTTCTAAGCGAAATATTGGGTGTGGTTGTTGTACCCCCGCTTTTTCAGAAAGCATGCACTTATCTTGTTCGTGCCAAGGGTGCATAAATCAGACTCATGCCATACTTTACTTAGGCTTATGCAAGCTGCGCTAACTTGCATATTGATGTAGATTACTTTCCTGGACATGTCCAATGCGCCATTGGTGCATGCCTACATCGGACGCCTCGATAGGAAATATGAGCATCCAAGGAATAAAATGAAACTTGTCTCATCAAGTTTGGACAGAATCATCTCTTGCATCCAAATACCGAGCCAGATGATATGAGTGACAAAGTGCTGGACCGGCAATGCTGCAATTTATTGTGGCTGCTTACGTACCCTTCCCTATTCTAAAGGGATAAATCACAAACCGTAGTTCATCCTAGAGGAACAACAACTTAAACCAACTCGTTTGCAAGGCCGTAGCTAAGCAATAATGGTAATGGCCTAGTACACGTAGGTCGTTCCATCAAAATGCACAAAGCTTGCACTGATAGACACATTTTTGTGTTTGAGTTTTCCTCAATTTTCTATATTGTTGGTACTCGATTTTGTACTTATTATGGTGTTTTATGTGTTTGTAGGTATTTTTGGGAAATATATATTATTCGTCTCGAAAAATTACTCGGGGAACCCCCAAAGGAAAGCTGTTAAATGAACCCCAGTTTTAGATAAGGGGTGTTAGATCACTGCTCGGTCGAACTCGTAAGCGTTGCTATCTCAAGATTGTTGTCAAGTTTAGTTGCCAAAACTATAAGTCTTGATTTATAGTCTACTTATAGCTAAGTCTCGGATTAGGATAGAAAGTGTAGTTGAGCATTAGACTTCACAATGTTCATCGATTGAAGACGAATAACTACTAAGGGGAGCTTGTGGAACTTCATCAACAAAAGGTATGTGGAGACATGAACTCATCTATCACTCAAAAGTCTATCTACTCTATCTCCTATTTGAGACAAAAGTCGTATAACTATATAAACTTCAATTATACACATTTGATGTTTCGAGCTGAGTTTAACTCGCTTACATATTTCTCGAAATATGTGTTGGGAAGATTTCGCTTTAACCAAGTTCATCTTATATTCTTGACGAAAGTCAAAAGATGATCATGTGAAAATCACCTGGTAACATGTTACATGATTTGTGTGAGACAGTCATTTGATGTAGAATCAGAATGTTTCGTATTGATCATTCGATCACTTGAAAATTGCTTTGAAGCTAATAGTTTGTGTGAGACAGCTATTGTCGTCTTCTAAGAATGTTTCAATGATTGAAATTGGAGTTTAGAACACTTAACCATAATTGGATTATGTGCACAGTATGCGTACATGCATATGTGTTGATCCAAGACCGGAATGTAGTGTTCATAGTAGTATGCGTACTGGCAAGGTCAGGTAAAGTCCGAGAGCTAAAGTATGTGTACCAGTACTGACGAAGTCAGTTGAAGTCCGGATACTATAGTATACATACCAGTACGCGTACTGGATTCAACTGAAACTTGGAAGTGTACGACAGTATGCGTATCCGTTTGCGTACTGGCGAACACAGTCCAAGTCCAGCTACTTAAGTATGTGTACCCGTTTGCATACTTGAGTGGGTTATGTTCTAAAATCGGTTTATTCATGAAATAATACATTTATATATTAAGGAATGCAATCTTTTGCAAACCGTGGCTATAATGTTCATGAATTGGTTCGAGTGAATCAAAATCGATTTTGCCTCAATTGTGTCTTGTATACTTCTATGAGAATATAAACAATTGAACAACTATAGAACTAGTTTCATTTGAGTCATTTGAACTAGTTATGGTTAAGGTTGATGTGAAAGTGTTCATATGGCTAACTTAGGTTAACTATTGTTGAGCCAATAAAGGTGCACACATTTAGGTACGGTTACTCATATCTAAATGAAGTCACTTTTCATTTGTGTGTAACAAGCTAAGTTCGATCTAACGGTTGAAAGATATTAGCTTGAGTCTAATCAGGTTTTCATCTAACGGTGAATAATGAATGCTATGTTACCAAGGTAACATTGATTGCAAACCCTGATTTGAAGACCATATAAAGGAGAACTCTAGCAACTGGGAAACCTAATCCCCACACCTTCTGTGTGATACTAGTTGCGACTAGAGTCAATTCTCCTTTAACCTTAGGTTTTTCAAAAACCTGTAGGTTAACGACTTGAAGACTTCATTGGGATTGTGAAGCCAGACCCAACTATTTTCTCTGTAGTTGCGTGTTCTGATCTTGCTATTTTCTATCATGATTGAGTACTATCTTCTCTAAGATTTGCTCGAGATTTAATCTCCGATAGGAAAGATAAAAAGTAGTCACAAACATATTCGTCTCATTGTTTGTGATTCCACAATATCTTGTTTTGGTACCATATGATTAAGATTATTGTGAGGTGAATGATATTTCTAGGCTGTTTTTCGGGAATATAAGTCCGATATATCAATTGGTTCCTGTTCACCTTGATTTATCCAAAGACGAAACAAAACTCATAGGTTTATATGTGGGAGACATATTTATCTATTCAGTAGACTTTTCTGTGTGAGACAGATTGGTTTATCAGGTATTCGACTTTGGGTCGTAGCAACTCTTAGTTGTAGGTGAGATCAACTCTTAATACAATGTGGTGTTCAAATCTGGACTAGGTCCCGGGGTTTTTCTGCATTTGCGGTTTCATCGTTAACAAAACTTCTGATGTCTGTGTTGTTTCTTTTCCGCATTATATTTTCTATATAATTGAAATATCACAGGTTGTGCGTAGTTCAATCAATTAGATAATCCAACCTTTGGTTATTTATATAAATTGATTGACACTTGAACATTGGTCTTTGGTACCGTTCAAGTTGTTTCACATAATAATCAGGATCGCGGATTTCTATATGTTTGATTTGTTGATTACATTGTGAAACATAGATATAACTCTTTGATATACTTTTCTTAAGATTGATTCTGACTATCTAGTTGATTCTCTTGAAAGTATATTGTAGTTAGTCCATACATATTGCTAAACGAAATATTGAGTGAGGTTGTTAGACCCCCGCTTTTTCAAGGGGTACCTTTACTATTGGCACCCCAAGGCGCTAGATGTTATCCGCACCCCCATCTCTGTTAGGGGGAGGTCATCTCCTACCTTTCAAATTTCAAAATTGGCGTGAAAAGTAACTCTCAACCAACAAAATTAGGTTTTGTGATTTGGGCATATTTTAGGGAGACTAAATTACTGGAACTGATTGGGTCTTCTCTATTGGGTATAACAAGCCTGGTATGGGCGTCGGAAACAATAAACTTGGGCTGGATATCAGATTTGATGATAAAACAGGGATATATACCAGATTTGGTCGGATTGATTTTGGACAAGATTTGGTCACTTGATTTAGATATATACAAGCATGTAATGTCACAACAGGATTGGTAAGTGCTTTTAATTCGATCAGAGGGGAAGATGTCATGTAATCTCGACTAAACAGGGCAAGCACATTCTCGAAAAACTTCGGAGATATTTTGAGAAGGTTTGTGTGTGTTTTCAGCGTGCTAAAACTCTTATGGAGTGTGTATGAGGCTGTTGGGAGTGTACAAAGTACATGAAGACGCGTGTAGGAGATGCAAAAGGAAATTATTCCCGTGACAGGAAGAAGAGAATAATCGGAGTTAGTGAAGATTATATGGAGTTATTATCGATTATTTGAGTCTCTGAAGGGTATATAAATAATGCTGAGGGTGTTGGAAGGGCTACAGAGAGTTTGGGAGAGAAGTTAGAACATCACAGAACCGAAAAACTTGAGTTGCAGAGGAGAATAGTTTGCTGCTGGTGAAGAAGATACGAAGAACATAAAATGCTACAGAATTGTTGTTCATCTACAGTGACAACGACAAAGCGTAGAGGTTCGTAATGCTACAGTGATAGTGACACTACCCATTTCTCGTTCTTTGTAACGGTAATTCTGTAACAATTATAATCGTTACAAATACCCTATTTTAATAATTTCTCACGTTTTCATCATTTGTAAACCACTTCTTGAGCAATGAAATCAACTTTTGAGCGTGTTTCCATCATGATGAGAAGCTAAGTACCTGGTGACTGAGGCAACAGAGGAAACTATTCACTCATGCTTGATTGATAATTTCTTTTTACAATTTCTTTAATTATTTATTTTATTTAATTAACTAGGATTAACATAAAGATAAAAATGGTTTGCTTAATTAGTTGTGAATCAATTTGATGTATTTTATGCTTAGAATTAATTCTTCGATAATTCATACTTAGGGATTACAATTTAATATTTGGACTTCTTAAAGATTAATAGTGAATTAATGACAAAAGAGCTTAATAATAATTTTTGAAATATTAGTGAACCAATCAACTAGAAGGAATAGTGGAATCCGGAGCCTTGGTCTATTTTTAAATCTTGAAATCAATTTTGAATTAAGTTTGCTATATTTTTTAGTTTTAAAATTAAGTCTAGAATCTGATTTCACAAGTCTCAATGAACCTATTACTACAACAACATTGAAATCACACCAATTTTTTGGCGCCGCAACGCGGACTTGTTTTTAAGTTAGAGTTTTTAGATTTTTTATTTTTTATTATTTTTACTTTGTTCTATTTTACGTTTCTTTGGGTATTTATCTTTGTGCTACAACTTTGGAGTTTGGATCGAAAAAAAATTGATCCAAAGACTTTGGAGACTAAAAGACTTGGAGTTAAAGATAAAAGCTAAAAGAAAAGGAAAAAAGACAAAGAATTTTATTTTATTTTATTTTATTTTATTTTTTATTTTCAGATTTTAGTTTTATTTTTTAACTACTTCTAATATTATTATTGGATAAAGAGTATTATTAAATTAACTCGTTGGAAGCCTAACAAGCTAACCTCCAACAACATACTATTATATAAGTTGAACATGTTGACGTGCTAGCCTACCATCAAGCCTCATGAGGAACCATGCCAAGGGAGCCGAAGCGGATAGGGGGGGGGGGTGGGAGTGATTATGTCGCAAGGGGGAAAGCTAACTCTACCTTCCATGTCAAATTCTGTAATATTGCGCCATCGGGGACTCGAACCTGGAACCTCCTGGAGAGCATGAAACCTCTGTGGAACGAGGATGACTAGCTGAGCGAGGTGGCTCGTTTTTTTAGATTTTCTTTAGATTTTGCACTTTATTTTTGGACTGTGGACTTTGAGACATTATTTTTTTTAAAACCCTAGGGAAGGGTAGTATTAAATATAAATTGTTTGCATAGAAGGACGACAACTACGATATTGCCTAGGCCCCTCGGGTTCGTACACTGACATAGGAGTCGGTGGCCCGAGTCGACTACAACGGTTCTTCGCCCGTCTGGTACGGGAGGTAAGTTTATCGGAACACCCGAGAATCCTCTGTGAGCGGGTTAGTGTCTTCCTTCGTATGCATAAATGTTGAGGACTGAAAACGGTTTAATTTTCTAATAAAGGGAAAGGCCTGGCCATATAAGATAAGGGTTCAGATTTCATCACTGTTCTCTTCTTGCCCGTCTTAGAAACACATAACCTATGCGAACCTAAGCTTAAAATACTGACTATAACGAGACCGATAAGATAACGAGCTTAATAGGAAAGTCGTTCGAAAAATATTTGTTGCTCTATTAAGTATACTTCGAAGTTCATGATGGTTAATGTAAGTTGAGAGAGCCGCTCCGCGACCCATAGAAACGTTGCCGGTGAGGCAGGGGTATCAAAGCTCCACTGAGCTTCTCCTGTCTCTATTTAACTTACATTAATTCAGATTAATTCCAGAGAGGATTGCTAAAATTGTAACAAATTTCCTTTTGAAAGAATAAAAGCTGGTCTAGAAACCATCTGAGGGAGCCATTATGCTTGTTGTTTGTTACAAATCAATAGGTTTGCTGTGGTGGAGTCAGCCTTGTGTGTGTTTGCTTAGAACTTACCTTCCTTTTAGGATTTTTCTTTTTAATTTTGTTTTTCTAGTGTGTGCCCGGGGTTATTAGACAGCGGCTTGGAAAAGAGACAATCTAGGTCTATTGATTAGTGAAAAACCTAGTAGTTCTTCTTGTGGAAACGGGGAGCTCGAAGACTCTTATTTTGAGAGCCTTGTTTTTGGAAACTTCAGTTTTGAGAATCTGTCTCTTCGTGAGGAAAGTACCCCTACTTTAGCTGTGCTAGAAATGTCTACTTTGAAAGATTACATGTACCCAACTAGATCCAACCTACCATCATGCATTAAATTTCCAGCCTCGATTAATTATGAGTTGAAACCTGGTATTCTTCAGATGTTACCTATATTCTTAGGAAAAGATGATGAAAACCATTACTTTCATGTTAGGGACTTTGAACAAATTTGTGGAACAATTAAGATTAAAGACCTTAGTGATGAAGTCTTGAAACTTAGGATGTTCCCCTTTTCTTTGAGAGATAAAGCCAAGTCCTGGCTGCAAAACCTACCATCCAAATATATGGAAACATGGAACGAACTTACTACTGCTTTCTACTTAAAGTTTTACCCTAAGCATAGAACAACATCTGTTAGGCAGAAAAGTAGTTCCAGTGTGCAACAAGAAGGAGGATCTCTTTATAGATTTTTAGAGATATTTAATGATCTCTTGTCGCAATGTTCATGGGTTCGAGAAAATGAAACTAGTTGAAATTCTTTATGACGGTTTAGACTATTCGACCAAAGCCATGGTCGAGTCTTTATGCGCTGGTAGGTTCCAAAATAAAACTGCTGATGAAGCTTATTCATTTTTAGAAGAAGTGGTTGAAAAGTCATAACAGTGGGAGTCTTGTGTTGAACCCCCTAAAAGACTTCTGGTCAGTAGAAGTAACACTAATTTGGTAGATACAGGCTTTGGATCAGATGTTAAGTTTGCTTCTTTGTCTAGTAGGTTAGAAGCTTTGGAATTGAATCAGTTTAAACATAGGTCTCTTGTTGAACCTGATGCAAGGAATAGAGCCTCTCAAGTCTCTAGTTGTGGTATAGAGCCCGATAACTCATTTTGGGAGGGTCAGGTTAGCGAAGAGCAAGCCCATGCTATCTATAACAACTCTAGGTTTGAAAACCGTCAAAAGTTTGACCCATACTCGGAGACCTACAACCCTGGTTGGAGAAACCATCCTAATTTCTATTGGTTGAAAGGCCAGAATCAAGGTCAAACTAGTAATTCTTAGCCTCCCCCAAGTTTTGGCTATAATAAGAACTCTTCAGGTCAAGCCCAGTTCCAGAACCCTTCTGAGAATAGAATGACTAGCTTAGAGGAATCTCTTAATATATTAAGAAAGAGCCAGGAAATGTTAGTAAAGAGCCTGGTTAGTTTTCAAAGGAAACCAAGCAGAATTTTCAAAACAATTCAAAGACTCTTGCTAAGTTAGAATTTCAAGTAGGTCAAATAGCTAAGACTCTAAGTGAGAGAGATGATGGAAGGTTCCCTAGTCATACTGATCATAATCCCAAAGGACAGAAATTGTACAATCATGTGAATTCTGTTACAACCCTTAGGAGTGGAAAGAAAGTTGACAATAAGGTTGCCATGCCTGACAGTGAACATGTTGTAGTTCACCCTTCAGAGCCAGAAAATGAAGAGACTGGTAGAGTCTCTAAAGAGACCAATGAGGGTCCTAATGAGTCCGACTTTGTTCCCAGAGCCCCATTCCCACAGCTGCTAGTTCCAACTAAGAGGGAGTCCAACTTTAATGATATATTGGAGGTATTTAAGAAGGTAACTATCAACCTTCCATTATTAGATGCAATTAAGCAGATTTCCGCTTATGCCAAGTTCCTTAAGGATATGTGTACGCGAAAGCGAAAGCTTAGTGTCCAGAAGAAAGCTTTTTAGCTAGCCACGTGAGTTCTATTATTCAGAATATCACTACTCCTAAGTATAAAGACCCAGGTTCCCCTACCATTTCTTGCACAATAGGTAATTACCATGTTGATAAAGTGTTGCTTGACTTAGGAGCCAGTGTGAACTTATTCCCGCACCATGTGTACCTTAAGCTAGGAGTTGGTGAGATGAAACCTACCCAGATGACACTTCAGTTAGCTGATAGGTCCGTTAAAATTCCTCGTGGTGTGATCGAGGATGTTCTTATTGAGGTCGACAAGTTTATTTATCCAATGGATTTTGTTATCCTAGATACCCAACCTGTCCCAGACCCAGAGAACCAGATACCGGTAATTTTAGGTCGCCCGTTTTTAGCCACATCCAATGCGATCATAAACTGTCGAAATGATATTATGAATTTGCCTTTTGGTAACATGACTATTGAGCTAAACATTTTTAATATTAGTAAGCTACCCTCTGAACTATATGACTTGAGCAGAGAACAAGTAAACATGATAGGAACATTAGTCGAGGATTCATTACCAAACACTTTGTTAGAAGATCCATTAGAGAAGTGCCTAGCTCACTTTGGGATTAATTTTGATGATGATAATGTGATTAATGAGGTGAATGATTTGTTAGATTCAACCTCTTTGTTAGACACTAGTAATGGGTGGAAACTTAAGTTCGAACAATTACCTGTTTCTAAGTCTACCCTAGTTCCTTCGTTAGAAGAGCCTCCTAAGTTGGACCTTAAACCATTACCAAATACCCTGAAATATGTGTTTTAGGCCCATCTGAAAATTTACTTGTGATTGTAGCATACGACTTGGATAGTGATCAGGAAAGTAGGCTAGTAACTTTCCTTCAAAACAACAAGGAAGCTTTAGGGTGGACCATAGCAGACATTAAGGGTATAAGTCCTACTGTCTGTATGCATCATATTTATTTAGAGGAAGACACCAAACCTTCTAGGGAGATGCAACGTCGACTTAACCCCAATATGAAAGAAGTAGTTCGAACCAAGGTTCTTAAGTTGTTTGATGCAAGCATTATCTACCCCATTTCAGACAGTAAGTGGGTCAGCCCCGTTCAGGTTGTTCCCAAGAAATCTGGTGTTACTGTAGTCCAGAATGAGAACAATGAGTTAATCCCAACCCGAGTGACCATGGGTTGGCGTGTTTGTATTGACTATAGGAAATTGAACAAGGTCACTAGGAAGGATCACTTTCTCCTTCCCTTTATCAACCAAATGATAGAGAGATTAGCTGGGAATAGTCATTACTGCTATTTAGATGGCTACTCCGGCTATAATCAGATCGTTATTTACCCTGAAGATCAAGAGAAAATCACTCTTACCTGTCCCTTTGGTACCTTTGCGTATAGACGCATGCCTTTCGGGCTATGTAATGTCCCTGCAACTTTTCAGCATTGTATGATGAGCATATTTTCTGACATGGTAGAACGGTTCTTAGAGGTCTTTATGGATAATTTTTCAGTGTTTGGTTTGTCTTTCGATGAGTGCTTGCATCATTTGTCATTATTGTTGACTAGATGTAAGGAAAAGAACTTAGTGCTTAATTAGAAGAAATGTCACTTCATGGTTCGTTCAGGAATTGTTTTAGGGCATATCGTATCTTCTAAGGGTATAGAGGTAGATAAAGCAAAAGTTGACCTTATTAAGAATGTGCAGGTCCAAAAAACCGTAAGAGATATTAGGTCATTCTTAGGACATGCAGGTTTTTATCGTCGATTCATTAAGGATTTTAGTTTGATTTCTAGACCTCTTTGCAATTTGCTTGCAAAAGATGTTAAGTTTGTCTTTGATGATGTTTGTTTAGAGGCTTTTGAGAAGCTTAAGACTTTACTCACTACCACCCCCATAGTCCAGGCACCCAACTGGAACCTATCCTTTGAGATCATGTGTGATGCTTCAGATTATGCTATTGGTGTTGTGCTAGGTCAGCGAGAAAAAAAATTAATTAATGTGATCTACTATGCTAGCAAAAATCTGAATGATGCCCAGTTGAAATATACGACTACAGAGAAGGAACTGTTAGCCATTGTGGTTACCTTAGACAAGTTTAGACCCTATCTCTTAAATTCTAAGGTCATAATATTTACTGATCATGCTGCTTTAAAGTATCTTTTTTCCAAGAAGTATACTAAACCTAGATTGATTAGATGGATTCTCTTGTTACAGGGATTTTTCTTAGACATTAGAGACAAAAAAGGTGCAGAAAATGTAGTAGCATATCACTTGTTGATAGACACATTTTTGTGTCTAAATTATCTCAATTCTTTATATTGATAGTGCTCATTTTTGTACTTATTATGGTGTTTTATGCGTGTGTAGGTATTTTTGGCCAATAAACATTTTTGGAAAAATCGGCTCGAAAAGTTGCGCCGGAGGACACCTACTATTCGACCCTCGCTACGGATAAGGGGTACCCAAATTACTAAGGGGCACCCCAGGCATCACCAAAGACACTG
>JAJJWW010005681.1:0-132631 GCA_023531295.1 Papaver armeniacum | reverse complement strand
TTGATGAGTTTGAGCTAAGATAATACATGACTTGGAGTCGAACAAAATAATTTAGAACATCTTGTTATCGGGATATAAAGGTTAATTATCTTAGCTCAAACTATGTTATTTGTCATAGGCATGTAGAGGTTAATCAATAATTTAAAACACTAAAACATGAATTTTATTATAGTTTAGAACAAAAATTAGGAAAAACAAATTTTAGGAAAAGAGCTTAACCCATTCAATCTCTTGAGATGTGGACGTGCATCCATGTTTGTTTCAATCCAAATGCGGTTATACATTTGGTCCGGTTTTTGATGAGTTTATCATTAAGATAATAAACTCATTGGTATGAACTCAGTTTGATCAAATTCTCCAAGCGGCAACCTGCACGATAATGTACATTATATAACTTTTAACTCGAAATAATTTGTTTCCTTCAAATCCAAAACACAATCACCACCAATGAGATAACCAACCTAGATTTTAATTGTTGGACTCTTATATGAATATTTAGCCTTTGTGAACATAAAATGATATACGACATCTATATTTTTAAACCAAATGTGGGTCGCGGAACTTAAACCGCTTTGGCATCGCCATGTTTTGAATACCAAAATCTACACAACGAATGACACTAATCAGAGGTTGAGCCGGGGCCATAGGCCCCGGTGATACCTAGTAACCATATATTTCCTTACTCAGAATCATAAGAATTATGAATTAACTTGTGACTCATTCCTGGTAATCTCTAACTTTTTACAAAATTTCCTTTAACTTTTACTTTTGGCTAGCTCTGCAATCCAAATTAAGGATGTCCATCCTTTAAGCCTCGGACATTCCATGGATTAAATTGATTAACTAAAGATCTTAGTTTATCTTTGGCTCTAATTTTTTTTAAGCCTCAGACATTCCAGAAAAGAACTCTCATTGAGAAGAATGGATGTGAGAAGATTCAGGACTTCTCATACCTTTAGATTTAACTAAATTTCTTCCAACTGGTTTTCTAGTAGTGATAAGAGAAAGATTTGAGTTTTTACTTTTCACTACTTTACTTACCTCCTTTGCACTTTCGCTAGTAGAAGTAACTTTATTCACCAAATTAGAAGACTGCACATGTGCATCTGAAATTTGCTCCTCAACCACATCAACTAAAACCTGAAATTTGCTAGCAGGTGCAAAAGATTCTAATACACCAAATTGTAAAGGTGGAGAATTGTGATGAGCACTACTAGTCTCCATGCTTTTCTCCGATATTTCAAAATTGCTATGAGTGAAGGAATACTTGTAGCAACATGAATCAATTTATCAGCAGATAAATGAGGAAAATCACTAGAAGAATCAATAACAACAATAAAATTAGAATTTTGATTAGTAGAACATTCTCCTGTAATTGAAATAGGGGGAATTATAGCATCAACCACCTGATCTTCATTTAAAAGTTTTTAATCAACTGAAAGTAATTTATCTTTTGGAGTGAAGCAAATATCAAAACCAATAGGTTTTAGATTAAAGGTTTCTTTGGGTTTATATTTCCAAACCTTCTTAGGTTTTTCCATAATCACAACAATTTCCTCTTCAGTTTGTAAATTTTATTTTCTCTTAGTCTTACATTCAGTAAAAAAATGTCCAACCACCTTACAATGATTAAAAAAACTTTGGAATCTTGGGAATCTGTACTCTCTGTGAGAAACCACCATATTTTGACTTAACCCAAACTTTATCTGGTATAGATTTAGCTAAATCTATTTCTACTGAAACACTTTCATCATATCCAATTTCTTTCTTGAGAATAGTCTCATCAACTTGAACTGGCCTACCTATTGGTCTCCTAATTGACATTACAATGGATTCAGTCCAATATTCAATACTTAAACCAGGGAACTGAGCCCAAACAAAAGCAGTTGAAGATTTTTGGTTCTCTGGTTTAAAATTCTTTTCCCAAAATCTGAGTTTAAGAACTTGAGTACCCACAGTCTAATAACCATGATATATAAGCATCTGATCTTTCTCATTGTCTAACTTAATAATGAAAAAACCTTTACCAAGAGTAATTAGTTTACAATTACCTGAAATTTTCCGTTGGCAGTAGTTTCAGCTGTTTCCAATTTTAACTTCACGAAATCTAATCTCCCGATTAAACTGAATTTCCATTCATCCAAACTTGCATCAATAACATCATCTGGAATGAACAAACAAGGATCATTCCCTTTCTTTCCAATCGGATTTTTTTTATCATCCACTGAAGAAACCCAAATTATTTCTCTTTCATTTGTTGAGTTTTCTAAAAAATTTATGAAACAGATCGAGAAATCGATAGACTCGATGATTCAGACATCATTAATACCCATATTTGAATTTTAGTCCACACCAATCATTGATATAACTGATATGATTTACCAGAAATTATCTGAATTAATGAAGGAAACGGAAAATGAAAAAGAAAAAACTGAAAAAGAGACTGAGTCGATCAGTGATTTTTCAGAGCTTCTCTTTCTTCAACTCAGTCTGACTCCAATCTGTTCTATCGTTTTTCTAATTATCCCTTTTAACACTTGACATAATATGAGTTCTCTTTGGTAGATATTTAGCTGACACAAAACTTGTGTGATAAACTTACGTTTCACAAGATAATGCCCATGTACTAGCTAAATGCATGAGCCGCATTGCCCTCATTTTTAAAACCATGTCCAAACAAAACTAGCAATATAATTCGAGTTTTGACCTCCTTTGGGGTTTGAGGAGGATAGGTGCTTTAAACTGTAAATTATTACTGAGTTTTGAGTTATACATGACAACACATGTGGTGCTATGGTGGCGCATTTGACTCCATATCCAAAGGTTGGCTTTGATTTATGTCAGGTTCAATTATTTTTTTTTAAAGCGTAAGCACAATTCATTAACTAAAAGGAAATTGCAAGAGGAAAAATTATCGTCTCGAGTCATTCAATAAAAAAAAAAAAAGGGTCCAAAGCACTCCCTACTTGATTTGCTTCCCCGAGAATACCTTAAATTGTAACGTGGAATTGAGTGCAATAGACTTATGGTATGTATTATCATCGTCCGTCAGCGCCAGATACCAAGGAGTTTCTTAATTTCTCATGTTGCACCCAATATCCTCGGCCAAAGTGACCAACCAAGTACTTTGCTTACAACCTTACACTTACTCATTGGTATGACCGTATAACCCCATGACCTTATACTGATGGGTATTAATAAAGTTTATACTAGTTCTTATTCTATTAGGTGATCATCTTCGGAGAAAATTTACGAACTAAAGCCGTATAAGAAAACTTTTTATGGGATGACAAGCATTTTTTGATGATACCTTAAGGATGCTGGAGATCATCCATCTAAATACAAAATCTAATTGAGTCTTATTGGTCGGAGAAAAATAAAAAATTATTTATACTATTATGTAATCTCTTAGCATTTTGTATGCTGGGATCCAACTGTGGCTCTAGTATGCTAGTTTAGCTTTTCCACTGAGAAAAACTTCGCCAAATTTCTTGAAGCACCCATGAATGGCCAATGTCCGGCTAGCGTCAATGACTGAAGTTGTTCGACATCTCACCAATGTATACTCTGTTATCACTGCACATTAGACTGGGTTTTTATCCCAAATGACCAGTTTAGTGATTGGTACCTAGACCATCCAAAACTTACAAGAACCAAAGGAATGGTTATTAACGAAATTGGATTTATCCATCAGAGTAACAAACATTGGTTATAAAAAGTATTTAATCAACCGAGGTGATCTCGTATTTATATGACCGTTCTTTCTATTTCTGGTAAACATGGACTATGGAGGCTCAGACATTAGAGCACCTCCAATGGTAACTTGGTGTGCATCTTTTGTGGAAGTTGTTTTTTTCTTATGTAAAGACCAAATTTTCCTTAATTTGAGGAGATGAAAGACTAACATCTCCAACCACACATTGTGTTTCTTTAGTTTTGAACTTTTTAAACCATTGATCCAAATTATATATCTAATCATAACCATTAATAATGATGAGTAGGATGTTCACATCCTCTAAGAGAACCTCTAAAACTTTAGGATAGCTTTGAGGATGCCTACATAACTACCATACACATCATCTTTCCATTCTCCTTTCACATTCTCATTGGAGATGATTTTTTGGTTAAATCCTTGAAAATCCTATGTGGCCTTATATTTAGGATGTTTTCAATGTCTCATTGGAGATGCTCTTAGGACCAATTACATTATCACATTTTCTTTATTATCTATTATTATGGTCTTCTGATTATTGTACCAATCTACACCTCTTGTCTTCAGACTGAGTTGACCTTGACATAGTCTGACAACTCGGGGGTGAGTAACACGAATGAGACTCGTAGCTAGGACTGCCAACGGGTACCTGATTATCCGGAATCGAACCGGACCCGGGTGTATCGATTCCGGTTCCGGATCCTAAGATTGAACCCATTAGTAAAATCACTACCCGACGGGTAGACCCTTTAGGAACTGATAAGTTTTCGGTCCTGACGGGTACCCGAATATTTATCCTTTACGTGTTAATTTTACTTAAAATGGATAATATGGTTTCACTTGATTTTTTTTTTGTTTTGCTTTATTTTCTCACTTTAATGTTAATTAGAACATTTTTATAGATATAATAAATAATTTTATATGAAAAATTATAAAATTCAAGCTAACATAACAAATATAAAAATAGATTATCAAAAATATAGTTGATTTTAGAGGACTTGATAAATACCCGGACCCGATGGGTAATTAAGGTTTTTAACTGGATCGGTATTTGGTTCCGAGTCCATCAATTTAGGAACCGGACCTGATTAAAATTACCGGTTCCGGTTCCGGGTAGTATACTACTTGGACCCGATTGGATCCGCTGGCACCCTAAAGGAGAGTTTCCTTTTACGGCTTCCAGACACCATAACCTAACTCACCTCACGCTGCAATGGAACAAATTTTGTTAGTGTCCTAAATGCTAATAGACAGTAGATAAAACATAACGACTTGAAAAAGATACTTACTATCGAAATCCTATTAGAGATGCACATTCCCGGTTCCCACATAGTAAGTGGACTCCTTTCATGTATATTTGAGATAGTGATAAAATCCTAACGGAACCTTCGGTCGTGACAGGGACGGACCCAAGATTTTTCTTCGGGTAGGGCTGAAGTATCACTAACCAGTTTGCAGGGCAATTTTTTGGGGGCATAATTAGTTTGCAGTGCTAATTCACCTATATAATACTAGATAGATAGACAAATAAAACTTGAAACAAACACAATTAGTAATAAAAAGTGATTAGAGAATTTTTTTTGAATTTAATGGAAGAAAGAAGAAGGAGATTTAAGATTTTAATCTCTCATGTGGGCAAAATATTACAGAGGGAAGAAATTTACTTTGGCTAATTCGACTCACATATGGGCTAAAACTCACATATGTTCTGAGTTTTGTATCATAGATGGTTGTTGCAGAAATTTTTGTTACTCTTGTGTTTCTTAAGGATACGTCAGTTTGCAGGTTTCAGGTTTATTGGTTTTTACAAGAGACAGGACTCGTATAAATCTTCATCAACTATAACTGTTGATCCCATTTTTGTGGATCAACTTGCATTGTTGATCCCACTTAATAGTATCAACTTCAATAGTTGATCCAACTTAAAGGGATCAACTTTGGTTGTTGACACTATCATCTGGAAACATTGTTTCTGAGTTCTACCTTTTGTATCAACTTTGGTTGTTGATTCCATTTACTGGGATCAACTTCAATTGTTGACGCAAAAAAAAAAAAAAAAAAACTGAATATTAGTTAGTAAAGTTATTTTTGAACTTTTGATTTTTTGGATCAACTTCAGTTGTTGACACCTAATTTTGATGGCGGCGGCAGCAGCAGTGACAGCATCAACAATGGTGGTGGCGGCGGAATAGTAATGGCGGTGTTGGAATATTAATGGTGGTTGTAGTTAGTAAGTGGTGGTGGTGCAGTGGTGGTGCCGGCGGTGCTGGTGGTGGTGGTGGTGATGTGAAGTAGTAGAAAAAGAAATTTGTTAATGGATAAGGTTTTTAAATGTAAAATAATATTATAAGTGAGGGTATTAAGGTAATCTATATTTTAATGGATAATGTTTTTAAATGATAGGGGTATTTTTATTGTTGTATAAGGGTATATTTATTGGGTGTCAAAACTAAGGGTATTTAATTAATATACCCTAGTTATTATTGTTAAGGATCAACATGTTCCCTTTTTGACGCTCACAACTATCATTTGGTTGACGCAAATTTTAAACTGAAGTTTCATAAAATATTGCTCAGATATACTAGCTAAACACATGAAGAGTCACAACCAGCAAAGTTTGTGTATGGTTTATGCAGTTGATGAATCATGCAATTGGCTATATTAGCTTGTTACTCTCGTCGATTGCTTCGTAATCTTCTACCTTTCCAACAAAATCTCATCCATTCTGAATGACAAATACGAGAACATAATATTTCTCTTTTAATTCAAAATGTGAACATAACATTTCTGTGCTTATTATGGCCTATTTACGTTTTGACTCTAAACTTGACAATAACTATTCCCCGCACCTCAAACACTAAGAACACTTGTTAGTTGTTAATGGTGGTAGTCAAAGAGAGATTTATTTTGATGACAAACAATTTATGATGTTTGGCCTGAGATATCTAAAATTATACTTCCGTTGGTTTCGCTAGTTTTCTCATTTAGCTCTTCCACCGACAAAAACTTAACCCAATTTCTTGAAGCACCCATGAAAGGTTTGGCCAATGTTTCCCTGGCGTCCATGACAAAAGTTGTTTGGTATTTCTCTGATTTGTTATCACTGCACATTGGACTGGTTTTTCACCCAGATAGTTTATGGGTTTTCACCCAGATAGTTTATTAGTGAAATTTGATTAAAATTCATTTCATAATAGTTATTTACCCATCATAATTAATCGATTAAACGCAAGGGAATGACACAATATTTATTTTCCTGCATCTCCTAACTCCCAATTCCAAACTTTTCCCTCTCCAATAGGGTTATAATAATCGGAAAATGGGTCATTTGTCCAAATATTTTTAAAACCTGGTTCAAATGGACGAGTAAAAATTAGTATGGGTGAAATGGACACTAAAAAAATAGCAAGGATGAAACTGGATTCATCCTGACTTAAACTTAAAAAATAGCAAGGATGAAACTGGAGGCATCCTGATGTAAATTAAAAAAAGAAAAAGTATTTGAAAATGGGTAGGATGAAACTGTTTACATCCTGGTTATTTTTTTATTTTTGTCAATTTAAACAGTATCAAAATCTAGATGTCTTTTTCACCCAGGATTTATTGATTTTGGTCTTTTTAACCAATTTTGTGTATAGTAATGGACTATCTCTCTTCCTGTATTTATATATAAGGGGATCATATTCATCATTCTTATTGCCAACAGGATCACTTCACTAATATTGGATCTGAATTATGTGGTTGACCAAATATAATGAATTCAGTTCTCTCCATAATTACCAGTGCTGCTAATGGGGGGACTGGTTTTGCTTGGGGTGTATCAAATGCTAATAAGACAAAAAATCATTTGCCTTGGGGTTGGTACACCCCCAAGCAAATTGGTACCCCATTAGCAGCCTTGAATTATTACGTGGAGTCTTATCAGTTCTTTTCATCTTTGAAAATATAATTTTATCTACTCTATTCTTTGCAGTGCCAAGTGAGCTTGTTCATCTACATTAATTAAGTCAAGTTTTTGTTAGTTGCGCACATGTGATCACTCAAGATTAGGTAGGCGCTCATGAGCATATTCCAAACACGACTTGAAGACTAAAACAAAGAAACAAGAGTATAAGACTAACATATCATTGTATACACCATGATTTTGCATGATAACGCCAGTTGGATGACTTCAATAGTCTTGGATTTGAATTATTCCACAAGTTGAAACTTATTATTTGGTTCCTAGTGTAATAATCACAACTTCTGTAAAGAGGTGGTGACCCTTTCTAGTTTTGACCTCTTTTGCCGTTTGAGGACAGACCCATTAAACGGTGATAGATTTTTATTACTGTTATCTTAGTGAAGATTAATAGTTCTACATGTCCGCAGAAAGTTTACGAATGCCGTATAAAAAACACTTATCTAATGCAAAGTTCACGTATGGTTTATGTAGTTGATGAACCATGCAATCGGCTATTAGCTAGTTAGTCGAGTCGGTTGCCTCGTAATCCTCTTCCTTTTCCAACGAAATCTTATCGAATTCTGAATGACAAAACATAACTGCGTCTGTTATGGCCCATTTATATTTGACTCTGGGCTAGGACAAGACACATAGTCCCTTCAGGCACTAAGAACACTTGTTAATAATGGTGGTGTAAGAGAAATTTATTTGATGACAAGTAATTTATGATGGAGATCATCCATCTAAATACAAAGCTAAGGAACCTAATTGAGTCCGTTTGGCCGGAGGAATCAAGAATTATAAAATGTCATGTCATGGCTCATCTTGGCCTTCTATATGCTGGAATCCATCAGGGGCGCTAGTTTTGCACGTTTGGCCAATGTTAGATTCCGCAGACGTTAATGTCCGGAGAAATCAGGATTTTAATGATGAATTCCAGCAGTTTGAAGGTCGGAAGTTTATCGCTGGTGATAATAACATTAATCAATCTATTTCTTACATATTCAAATTCCTCAAGATGATTTTCATCATACACATATGTCGAATTACTCATATATGTGATGTTTTACATAGTCCTAAGACTTTGAAGATATCAGAAGGTATTCTTAGAAGAAGTTTAGAATGATACAATTACTTGACATTAATGGGTCGATTTTAATGCACAAATACACTTGAACTTTGTATATAAACTGATTCTAGAACATGGGTATCATTTATAATTGCCATATGTGAATTGCATGATCTTAGTTATTCTGATAATGTTCTCATAATTATCATTACCAAATAACATATCCAATTCAGTTTCCTCCAACGTCCGAGTTCATAGTCTGTTTATTTTTAACTTCACCAAACATCTAATTATCCCTTCTAACACTTGAGACAATGTGAGTTCTTGATATTCATTTGGTAGACATTTATATAAGGATCAATATGTTGGTTTGTCAGATGTTCACATGCAAATAATTCAAGTATCATTTAGTTGGAAGGCTGTTTTTAGGCATACCTAAATCTTTGTAGGCATACTGAATAAAGACAAAAAAGGATGTCAAATAACAAAATCAGAAACCCCCTTAACCAAAATTTTTTATAATGGCAAATCTGCCCTTTGTGAGAAAAAAATTTGCTTGATTCAATGGAGGATGAGGAGGGTCATTCTTCATCTAAAAACCTAGGAAAATACATATCAACTACAACAATGATCCAGAAATGACTGATTTCTTAGATTATGAGAATGATTTTACACAAACTCAAACTCAAGATGATAATTTTTATGAGCAAAATCCATATGATGAATACATAGATGAGGATCCCAATGCTTCTAACACACATGTACACTTCTATTTTATGTTTAATCTCACTTTTGTATCTTGAAATCATCAAAAAATTGTATTTTTCATCATGGTTCGGCGAACCAGGACTATGTTCGGCTTAAAAATATAAACCGAACCCACTAAATTGATGAACATTTCGGCTAGCTGAATTTGTTAACGTTATACGCCGAACCTTCATTTTCCAACTCCCAACTTCCAACCTATTTGCAAGATCCTAGTTCGGCTTATATTAGAGTCTAATAACAAGCCGAACCTATTTCTGAGAGTAGGTTCGGTTTTCACTCTAACTATCTGTTGATGGTGGTTTTTAGACAAAGGGTAAAATCGTAAAACCCCGAATAACCTAATGTCACCGGTGACACATTTATTAGAACATTTAATGCATATAGTCAGTAATTAATAGGGGTATTTTTTCAAATTAGGGTTACAACGAACAAAACCCTAATTCCCCCTCCGTGCCAATGGCAAATCATGCCCCACACCTAGCCCAAGCTAGCCGCGCCATGCCAAGCGCACTCTGCCTTGGCCCTAGCTATGCTAGTCACACCAAAACGCGCCAAAGCATGCCAACCATGCAAGCCGCACCTCCGTGCCAATGGCAAATCATGCCAGCCACACCTAGCCCAAGCTAGCCGCACCTCTGTGCCAATGGCAAATCATGCCAGCCACACCAAACGCGCCAAAGCATACCAACCATGCTAGCCGCACCTCCGTGCCAATGGCAAATCATGCCAGCCACACCTAGCCCAAGCTAGCCGCACCTCTCTGCCAATGGCAAATCATGCCAGCCACACCAAAACGCGCCAAAGCATGCCAACCATGCTAGCCGCACCTCCGTGCCAATGGAAAATCATGCCAGCCACACCTAGCCCAAGCTAGCCGCGCCATGCCAAACGCACTCTGCCTTGGCCCTAGCTATGCTAGTCACACCAAACGCGCCAAAGCATGCCAACCATGCTAGCCACACCTCCGTGCCAATGGCAAATCATGCCAGCCACACTTAGCCCGAGCTAGCCGCGCCATGCCAAACGCACTCTGCCTTGGCCCTAGCTACGCTAGTCACGCCACGCCAAGCCAAGCACTCGTCCTTGGCCCTAGCTACGCTAGTCACGTCACGCCAAGCCAAGCACCCTTACCTTGGCCCTAGCCACGCCATGCCAAAATGGCGCCCGCGCCTAGGCTTGCAAACCATGCAACCTATGCCAAATTGGCCACGCATGCCATTGGCACATGCCAACACGCTCGCTGGTAGCTTATCCTACCAGGACGCGAACCAAATTGGCCACGCATGCCATTGGCACATGCCAACACGCTCGCTGGTAACTTTTCCTACCAGGACGCGACCTAAATTGGCCACGCATGCCATTGGCACATGCCAACACGCTCGCTGGTAGCTTTTCCTACCAGGACGCGACCCAAATTGGCCACGCATGCCATTGGCACATGCCAACACGCTCGCTGGTAACTTTTCCTACCAGGACGCGACCTAAATTGGCCACGCATGCCATTGGCACATGCCAACACGCTCGCTGGTAGCTTTTCCTACCAGGACGCGACCCAAATTGGCCACGCATGCCATTGGCACATGCCAACACGCTCGCTGGTAGCTTTTCCCTACCAGGACGCGACCCAAATTGGCCACGCATGCCATTGGCACATGCCAACACGCTCGTTTGGTAGCTTTTCCTACCAGTCGTGACCCAAATTGGCCACGCATGCCATTGGCACATGCCAACACGCTCGTTGGTAGCTTTTCCTACCAGGCCGTGACCCAAATTGGGCATGCCATTGGCACATGCCAACACGCTCGTTGGTAGCTTTTCCTACCGGCCGTGACCCAAATTGGCCACGCATGCCATTGGCACATGCCAACACGCTCGCTGGTAGCTTTTCCTACCAGGTAGTGACCCAAATTGACCACGCATGCCATTGGCACATGCCAACATGCATCGCTGGTAGCTTTTCTTACCAGGACATAGCCCTAATGCCCATGCGTGCCATTGAAACATGCCAAACACACACGCTGGTAACCTAACTTGCAAACCGTGCAACCTACCACCAAGGCATTCCGCACACGCCATTGGCACTTGCCACACACGCCACTAGCGGCCTCCGGCATTGCCACTTACACTCAACGTACAACCTACCACCAAGGCATTCCGCACATGCCATTGGCACATGCCACGCACGCCACTAGCAGCTCTGGCATTGCCACTTGCACTCAAGGTGCAACCCAACAAAGGCATTTCGCACATGCCAGTGGCACATGCCACACGCGCCCACTAACGAGCGCCACTTGCACTCAAGGTGCAACCAACACTCGAGACATCAACACAAAGTGAGGGATGCTTTCTAGGGTTTTGGTTTGGCGATCATAGTATGCAGCGTACACTACACTCACATTAAGAAAGCGTGAATAGGAATAAAGCGGTCAAATAAATGAGGAAATAATGGTGAAAACGTTTTCACCCATAAACACCATGTGGTTACCACCTCCTCCCATTATTTCCACCAGACAACAAGTCTCGGTCAGGAGAAAAATACAACACTCTCAGAAAAGGCAACTTTGCAAGCTCTCCCGAAAGCTTCCATCTCTTCAAGCTTCCTAAGCTTTCACTTTCATACAAGTCGAGACACTACTCTCCCAGTTATTCTGGTCTCAACACCTTTCTTTGCTTCCCTCCCCAAATCAACCCTTCTCCTCCACTTTGTGACCGAAGCAAGTCTGGAACGACCATTTCTTGGTTTAGGCCGGACTTGTACTGATGATCTCTCGAATCTATAAAGTGCTCACGTGCAACACATTTGTTTAGGGTTTAAACTAGTTTCTCACTCACCTACCGAATTTACCGAAATCGGTGGAAACGATTTTTACCCATAAACAATTGGCGACCACAGCGGGAGGTTCGATCTTTCGGTTACAATGTCAATTTTCAACCAGTGATCTCATTCTTCGACCCAGATGTCAAGATGGTAGAGGAAGGAGATCCACTCCGACTCGGCTACCCGACGACTAGATTATCAGTCATGACGCGACAAGGGATGACTGGGGAATTTCCATGACAGTGTTCCCAGAGGATAGAAGTAGACGATCCGCCCAAGGATCAATGGCTCGGTTATCAGACAGCTCAGTAACGACTGGGACTTTCCACGACGGTGTTCCCAGAGGATAGAAATAGACGATCCGCCCAAGGATCAATGGCTCGGTTATCAGACAGCTCAGTAACGACTGGGGACTTTCCACGACGGTGTTTCCCATAAAACTCGGTTGTGCACCCGGAAGGTTTCCTTTTCATCAAGAGACCTAAAAAACCAAGTAAGTCCTACCTAGACAAGATACATGGTTCGCTCTTTCAAGTTTTCACGGAAATGATAAAACCAATAGCCATGTTATGTTTCACCCCATGTCATCTACCAAACACACGGTTCCATGGTTTTCCTTGGATGCTTGCAACACTTTCAATCATAACCAAGACAACATCATTTCCAAATACAATTCATTCCAAGAGAATAATCCAAAACCATCAAGGTAACATTTATCTCACAACCCCAAAAATCCGAGAAAATCAAAACCATAAACCAGGTATTTCCATTTGCCTTTCAAAAAAAAAAAAAAACCTAAAAATAAGAAGTTCAAAAGACAGAAATGTATTCAAGGAAAGTTTTCCAACAACGGCTTGATCCTCTTAGCAAAGGCCTCCCTCGTGCTCTGGAGAGCCGCCCTTTTCAACTTCAAATACCTGCACAATTTTTTGAATTCCACTTCCCGCTTCTTCACCATGTCTCGGAAGGACCTTCGAATATTTCGACCCGAAACTTCTCGACCTCGAGAAACCTTCAACGAACCAAAGAACGTTGAATTCAAAGTTTACACACATGTCACGATAGAACCTCCATTTCGAGATTACATCCCCATAAACGGTATGACCAAATCCACGTTGCACATGTCGTAAATCGAAGACAAAGCTTCCTCCACCCGCTTACCAGACGCGCTTACCAGATGCGCATGCCAGACGCGCATACCAGACGCGCATGCTAGGCACACATGCCACACGCGTATACCACCACAATACCACACCTGCGCTAATGGCTTGCATCCTTCCGGCGCTAACATCTTGCACCCTTCCAAAGACCATCTCCTCCGCTCCACAACCATCCAAAGCAGCGCCATCCTCACCCTTCGAAAAAATGCCATGGCTCGAGCACTCGTGATCAAAACTGTGCCATCTCTGCGCGATACACTTGCGATCACGTAACCAGAGACGCTTCCGCCACCCAACGTTTCTTGAAGCACGATAGCTCCAACCGTCACCGGAAACGCTACTCCACCATCGGGGGCAAGGTCTTTGGAAGAGCCGGAAGAAGCCTACCTTTTTTACCATTGTTGATTTAATAAAAAGACAAAAGGCACTTCAGCAGGACGTGCGTTTATAGATGAAGAGGCTCGCGTTGCTCTTGAACGCCCAATAGAAGGGAATCAACAATCCAATTTCATCACACGTAAAGATCGGGAATGACTTCTCCAAAATCGAGGCAAAGTTATGTGAGATTCTATATTTTCCAAGGCGTAGCGTCAAGGCATATTTGCATCCCTCAACCGCACTGCATCAGGAAAGCATCTTTTCCCAGCCAGGGAAGCCGTTCCCAAACCTCAACCTCTCATGGAAAGCAGATCGATAGATGGAATTGGGGACTCCTAACCAATGTATTGTAACCGTCAAGGCTCTGAGAGTTTCAAGGCGCCGTTTTGACGTTCTCTCCGGAAGTGGCTCCACTTCAACGTTCTCCAGCAGCGGCTCCGCTTCAACGTTCGCCGAAAGAACCGCTCCAAGCTTCAACGTTCGCTCCAGCCGAAGCTCCGCTTCGGCGTTATCTCCATAAGCTCACAGCATTTGGCTCTTTAAGTTTCAACGTCCTCTCCAAGAGCCGGGCCGCTTCAACACCACTCCTTCTTGCAAAGGGTCGTGCCACCACGCTCCCCACGTCAAGGATCATGATCGCAAGCCAGCCAACCTTCGTAGTCGTGGCCACCTTTTGATCCACCCGCCAAACACATCCAGCAAGATGCATCGGCACCGAAGTTTTCTCCCAAATGGGAAGGGTCGTACATGATCACTAAAGCGTATGACAGTGGTTACTACAAGATTATCAAAGAAGATGGGGGAAAGCTAGAGGCAGTCATCAACGGAAAGTGGCTTAAGGCATACTACGCCTAATCACTTCCCTGCAACATGCTACATCAAAATTAGAGGAGCCTTCAAACTTCGTGATACAAGTCAGAAAAGCCCATCTAATAAATTATAATCCCTACAAAATATCATCTTCAATCGACCATGATATCTTTCAGTCCTACTCTTCAAGTCTCGAGTTAACTCTTCAATCCTCGGAGACTCCAAGGCCAAAGATTTCTCCTCTTCCAGCATGGCTTTTGTGGCAGGAATCACACCAGCAAGAATACCAGCTTTGTCGACCTTCACAATATTGAGACGATGCCACAACCAGGCTAATATTAAACTCCAAGGATTCACGGGAGGACACCATGTTCTCCCACCTTTGAATGGCGACTCTGCAAAGCAGCACGGATGGACATATTCTCCATCTCAAAGCAATCATTGGCAAAAGACAGTTCACTACGGAAACCAAGGCGGAAGAACAAAGACTTTACTACTCTCCTGGTAGCGATATGACCGTATGTCTTCCATATCCTCGTATAAAGGACCATGAATTCTTTCCACACCAGGAAACCTCCAACATTCCGATAATTGGAGGAGAGACACCTCATACGAGTCCCAAACGATGAACCTGCATAGGGATATTCATGACAAGAGAGCCCTAAATCAGCGTTCTCCAAGTCTCACGATCAACAAGGTTGGATTTGAAGGGAGGGGAACGACTAGGTCATCCTCGTCGATAACAATAACGCATGCTCCAACGGGATATCTCTCGCACAAAAGAAAAAATTTCCATTCATCAAACAAGCGGTAAAGCGTACGCCGGTCCACCAAAGAAGAAGAAAAAAACATACCGGTATGATTTTCTTAACCCGAATAACCTTTGTTGGGATGCTCTGCCCGGAGTCGGACCTCGCGCCTTCACTCGGAGAACTCCTGACTGGTTAGAAGATGGTTCGTCTCTGTGCGACATGACAAAGAGAGAAACTCAACAAGAAGAACCCTTTCTCAAACGAGGGAGATGATGCAATTACGTTGGGTATGAATACGGAACCTTAAAAAAGGAAAGGAAGCAATGAGGGACATAACGCTTCCAGATTTTAGCATGGATAATGCCCTGATTGAAGCCGCGCGCGTGAAGGAAGGCAAAACAAGGAAACTTTGCTATCTGTAGAAACACCTAATCCCTCATTTTTTACACCGGTCCCGCCAGCTAGCACAATCATCTTCCCCACCTTGCATCGGTCCCACCAGCTAGCACGCTCAGTTTCCCAACTCACGCCTAACTTCCCAACGTCGCCCAAGTTGCACCGGTCCCACCAATTGAGCCAACTTCCCAATGACCGCCCAAGTCGCGCCAGCCTAGCACACTCGCCTTTCCCACCTTGCGCCGGGTCCCGCCAGTAAGACGCTCGGTTTCCCAACTCACGCCCAAATTCCCAACGTCGCCCAAGTTGCACCGGTCCCACCAATTGTGCCAACTTCCCAATGACCGCCAAGTCACGCCAGCTAGCACACTCGGTTTTCACCACCTTGCGCCGGTCCCCGCCACTAGCACGCTCACTTTCCCAACTCGCGCAACTTCTCAATGCCTCCCGACTTCACCGCCTCTCAATGATGCTGACTTCCCAATTATGCCGGCCTCCCAGGATTTGTGTAAAAGCGCCGAGGCAAGGATTCCTAATCCTATTTACAAAAGGTCAGACAAGCCTCCTCAATTTTCTTTACGATTTACTGTTGATAGTTTGTCACCATCTTATGCTTACCTCGCAACAAAGCTCCTGTTCCGAGCTAAGCAGTGGACTTAATGTTGATGGTGGTTTTTAGACAAAGGGTAAAATCGTAAAACCCCGAATAACCTAATGTCACCGGTGACACATTTATTTGAACATTTAATGCATATAGTCAGTAATTAATAGGGGGTATTTTTTCAAATTAGGGTTACAACGAAAAAAACCCTAATTCCCCTCCGTGCCAATGGCAAATCATGCCAGCCACACCTAGCCCAAGCTAGCCGCGCCATTCCAAGCGCACTCTGCCTTGGCCCTAGCTATGCTAGTCCACCAAAACGCGCCAAAGCATGCCAACCATGCAAGTCGCACCTCCGTGCCAATGGCAAATCATTCCGACCACACCTAGCCCAAGCTAGCCGCACCTCTCGTGCCAATGGCAAATCATGCCGGCCACACCAAACGCGCCAAAGCATGCCAACCATGCTAGCCGCACCTCCGTGCCAATGGCAAATCATGCCCGCCCACACCTAGCCCAAGCTAGCCGCACCTCTCAGTGCCAATGGCAAATCATGCCGGCCACACCAAAACGCGCCAAAGCATGCCAACCATGCTAGCCGCACCTCCGTGCCAATGGAAAATCATGCCAGCCACACCTAGCCCAAGCTAGCCGCGCCATGCCAAACGCACTCTGCCTTGGCCCTAGCTATGCTAGTCACACCAAACGCGCCAAAGCATGCCAACCATGCTAGCCGCACCTCCGTGCCAATGGCAAATCATGCCAGCCACACTTATCCCGAGCTAGCCGCGCCATGCCAAACGCACTCTGCCTTGGCCCTAGCTACGCTAGTCACGCCATGCCAAGCCAAGCACCCTTACCTTGGCCCTAGCCACGCCATGCCAAAATGGCGCCCGCGCCTAGGCTTGCAAACCATGCAACCTAGGCCAAATTAATACGCATGCCATTGGCACATGCCAACACGCTCGCCGGTAGCTTTTCCTACCCGGGACGCGAACCAAATTGGCCACGCATGCCATTGGCACATGCCAACACGCTCGCTGGTAACTTTTCCTACCAGGACGCGACCTAAATTGGCCACGCATGCCATTGGCACATGCCAACACGCTCGCTGGTAGCTTTTCCTACCAGGACGCGACCCAAATTGGCCACGCATGCCATTGGCACATGCCAACACGCACGCTGGTAACTTTTCCTACCAGGACGTGACCTAAATTGGCCACACATTCCATTGGCACATGCCAACACGCTCGCTGGTAGCTTTTCCTACCAGGACGCGACCCAAATTGGCCACGCATGCCATTGGCACATGCCAACACGCTCGTTGGTAGCTTTTCCTACTAGGACGCGACCCAAATTGGCCACGCATGCCATTGGCACATGCCAACACGCTCGCTGGTAGCTTTTCCTACCAGGACGCGACCCAAATTGGCCACGCATGCCATTGGCACATGCCAACACGCTCGCTGGTAGCTTTTCCTACCAGGCCGTGAAATTGGCCACGCATGCCATTGGAACATGCCAACAGGCTCGCTGTTAGCTTTTCCTACCAGGACGTGACCCAAATTGGCCACGCATGCCATTGGCACATGCCAACATGCTTGCTGGTAGCTTTTCCTACCAGGCCGTGACCCAAATTGGCCACGCATGCCATTGGCACATGCCAACACGCTCGTTGGTAGCTTTTCCTACCAGGCCGTGACCCAAATTGGCCACGCCTGCCATTGGCACATGCCAACATGCATCGCTGGTATCTTTTCTTACCAGGACATAGCCCTAATGGCCATGCGTGCCATTGACACATGCCAAACACGCACGCTGGTAACCTAACTTGCAAACCGTGCAACCTACCACCAAGGCATTCCGCACACGCCATTGGCACTTGCCACACACGCCACTAGCAGCTCTGGCATTGCCACTTACACTCAACGTACAACCTACCACCAAGGCATTCCGCACATGCCATTGGCACATGCCACACACGCCACTAGCGCTCGGCATTTCCACTTGCACTCAAGGTGTAACCCGCAACAAAGGCATTCCGCACATGCCAAAATGGCACATGCCACACGCGCCATTAACAACGCCACTTGCACTCAAGGTGCAACCAACACTCGAGACATCAACACAAACTGGGGGATGCTTTCTAGGGTTTTGGTTTGGCGGTCACAACATGCAGCGTACACTACGCTCACATTAAGAAAGCGTGAATAGGAATAAAGCGGTCAAATAAATGAGGAAATAATGGTGAAAACGTTTTCACCCATAAACACCATGCGGTTACCACCTCCTCCCATTATTTCACCCTTTACTCTCTTCCTTCATGAGGCCAGGTACGTTTCAATCTCGACTTGTATAAATAGGTCTTACCTATTTCCACCAGACAACAAGTCTCTCAAGAGAAAAACACAACACTCTCAGAAAAGGCAACTTTGCAAGCTCTCCAAAAAAGCTTTCATCTCTTGCAAGCTTCCGAAGCTTTCACTTTCGATACAAGTCGAGACACTACTCTCCCCCAGGACTATTCTGGTCTCAACACCTTTCTTTGCTTCCCTCCCCAAATCAACCCTTCTCCTCCACTTTGTGATCGAAGCAAGTCTGGAATGACCATTTCTTGGTTTAGGCAGGACTTGTACAGATTGATCTCTCGAATCTATAAAGTGCTCACGTGTATCACATTTGTTTAGGGTTTAAACCAGTTTCTCACTCACCTACCGAATTTACCGAAATCGTCGGAAACGATTTTCCCCCATAAACACTATCGTATCAGCCGAACTATATATTTTTCCAAGTTCGGCTCATATTCGAAAAATCACATCAGACGAACATGATACTGATTTTCCATGAAACACATAAATTCATACACATTTAGGGGTTAGGATTTTTATTACATATGTTTTCTATTGTGCATCCTTTTCATAGGATGAACCAAACAAAAAAAGTGGAAATTACTAAAAGTGTTAAGAAAGTGAAGTCTAATGATGGAGAATACCAAGGTACATATTAAACTCATTAAAATCAATGAGATCTTATCTTTAACTTCAAGAGAATGAAAATACAAACACAACGCAAAAAGAATGAGGTCATTCCGACATCGGACGAAAAAGTTATGGACAAAACAAGATCGAAAAACTTGAGTGTGCAAAGAGAAGGTTCGGCTGATAACTCAACAACACGAGCTAGCCGAACCTAGAGTCTGCAAATCAATATTTTTGAAGTGTTTACAGAGAGAGGTTCGGCTTGAAAGTTATCTAATCGAGTCAGCCGAACCTGACAACCACCTGGGGTAAATTTCACTTCTCAGGTTCGGCTGGGAAGGTTTGCAAGGTATTAGCCGAACATGACACTGTTCTGGGACGTATTTAATACACATTTTGGGGTTCGGCTAAAAATTGACATTTACAGTTTAACCGAAATGTTCATAGACACTTTTAGGATGAAATTTCAAGAACAGTTCGGCTCAAAACTCAACTCAATTATCACCAGAACCCGCTCTATCAGAACTGGTCAAAACCTTGAGTTTTTAGCAATTTAACCTATTCAATACATGAAAAACAACAATTAAAGATTGAGTTTGTAGGGAATACCTTTTTATCTTCATTTCAGTATTTGGAGCTTCAAATGGTTGAATTTCCGATTCAATTTCTGGTTCAATTGTAGTTTTTACACCTTAATCTTCAATTGGTTCTTCTTCTTTAATTCATGGATTGGAAGAGGATTTAGAACACTTGACGTTTGCTTTTTTCTTTGTACGATCCATTATATAGTTCAATTTAACCGATGATCGAATTTTCAAGAATCGATAATTAATTACGGTGATGAAAAAAAAATTCTCAGAGAAAAGGAAGGTGGTTTGGATGGAGGAAAAAGAAGAGATGTTTAGGATAGTTTATTTTTTGATTTTAGGTTCAAGGGTATATATGTAATTCAATAGACACCCCTTATAAGGTCACCTAGGATGGGAAAACTATTTTGTATGCCTTGAAAGTTTTAGGGAAGCCTAAAAACGGCCTTCTTTAGTTGACGCAAAATTTGTGTGATAAACTGAGGTTTCACAAAATAATGCCCATACACTAGATAAATGCATGAGTCGCGTCGCCCCATCTTTAAAACCATGTCCAAACCCAACAAAATAATTAGGAGTTTTGACCTCTTTTGTGGTTTGAGGAGGACATGCCCTTTATACGGTAATACATTATTACTAGATGACCGCTGCCACGGTGGGACGGCCGACCGAAAAAATTGACGAAACCACCACCTTGAATAATAAATAATACTAATCTGTATTATCAACTCTATGGTTTTTACTGCCGTGTGATAAAACCATCAAAAACTGTTGTTGTAGAGAAACACCAATGCTTGAACCGTTGCCTCCTACTTCTGCATCTTGACCTTTTCAAACACCGGCTATACCAACCACAGGCTCCAGCTTAGCCCTCGAACATAACCCATCAAGCCCAACTAATGGACCATCGCAGCAGAAAGAACTGAAACTCTCACAAACCTTGCCACAAACACCTTGTGTGCGCCTTGCTGTTGAGTGAGGAATAACTTTGATTTGTTCTTCTAATCTAATACCAGTTTGAAGTTCTTCCCTGCAACACATGACCGTTCACACACAAGCGCATTTAGTAACCTCAATTTACAGCATTGAAGGGATCATCAAAGATTGATATTCATTCACCATCGGACTCTAGGAATAAAACAAATTATGCCCATCAATCTAATTGCAGAAGCTGTAGTAGTTGAGAAAGAATCCTCCTCTGTAGGGAATATATTCAGTTTCGACAAAATGTTTGATGTCCGTAAAATTTAATGGAATGTGAAAGTAGTGCAAATGACAACTAAAAGTTCTTATTGGCCTGGGGAACTATTATATGCTGCTTGAGAAGGTCTACAGGGTAACCTTCATAAAGAAATAATGCATCTCACAAATTTAAGTATACCAATAACTAAAAGTATAACATTTTGACTAACACAATGATCCTTCTGATACATTAATGAAAAAAGAATAATTCTTTTGAAGATATGACCGACTAGAGAAAGTTCATCACCGATTATTGAAAGTGAATAATCTCTATATAGCGACGGTCATGGCCAAGGTAGAAAATTTATTGGGTTTTAAGTTCCTCGAGTTTGATGGGATTCACATGCTTTTTCTGTTCTTATCAGGTCTCTTAATAACGACATACATTTTTATTCCTACCACATGATGGATATGTTAACAGGAGAATACCTTCAAGTTCTTGATCTCCCTAATATCTGAAACATGGGTTCCTCCATATGGACAGCCTGGACTATTCCCCATTTTCACGACTCGAGGTGTACTACTCTGCACAAATTACAAATTTGCGAGTTGCGAAAACAATAACATTAAATTTTTTTTTTCAAAACTCAAGCTAGAGTAATGCATTTGAAATGGGAATGAAATAAGTAACGATGTATTATGAGCTCTGACCTTGGATATGTAATCATGAAGGGACCCGCCGCATAACTCTGAAGCTTCTTCATTCGAAAGAACAACAACAAAAAACTATAGACAGATGTTTATTTGTTAATGATATTGAATATAATACTACATGTTTCTAGTAGAATTTGATGCAGATCTTTCCTCCTTTGGATATTAACGCATCTACCTCAAACTTCAGCTCCTTTTGTTTACTTTGCAATTCATTTTGGGGAATTATGCCTTTATACTCAACAAATGGCCTGCAAATGTTAACATCTTACTATTATAAAGAAAAGGGGGAGTTTTCAACCGTGACCCCCATTTTTTACTAAACTATCCTCGCTTGCTTTCCGATCACAACAATGCAATAGAGGGTAGTATTGTAACTTGAATTTTTAATACAAAACCAGTTCGTTCTTTTATCTGTATCTCAACTCTCTTCTTCGTGAAAGCACTCTCTCCACCTCCATGAATTCTGAAACACCTCCACCATGAAAGACGCACAACCGCTACGACAACTCTGAGACCTAACACCGTATTTTAATCTAGGTTTGTCAATTTTGATTCAAACTATATTCTGATTCTTATTTAATTTTGGGAATTTCAATCACTCATTTTTTTTTTTGACTTAAATTTTTAGTTTTGCCTTTCCAATCTCAAACGTTTTTAAATTGGACCTTATAGAAATTTGGGTTTTTGGATCATACATATATCATTGAATAATTTGTGAACAATGATTTGGAAAACAACTTCAAGCTACATAAATCCTTCGGTTGAACATCAGCTTTTCTTGACAGTGTGAATTCGGGTTTTATTCCCCTAAATCAGGTCAGTATTAAACTAATTGAGTTACTAATTTGAGATTTTTATTGGGAATAACTGTTTATATGATTGGGTTAATGTTAGTTTTAAATTATGTAGACATACAAAATTTGAATGAAGTGGCTATTTGTTGGTTTTGAATTGGCACACAGATAGAGTTTGTGCAATAGTTGCTTTCTTTATTGGGTTTTGATGATTGAGGCTATACATGTTTAATCATATGATTTGTTAGGTCACGTACACACAGGAATGCTACTAAGTAATATGGAGAAGAATAATTTCGAGTTAATGCTTATTCCTTAGACAGGAAAATGATTGGGGTTTTGTTAGAGTGTTATGCTCAGGAAATAAGAATAAAACAAATGGAAGATATTTTGGCTGGGTTGTGTACATACAAAATTTGAATGAAGTTTTGAATTAGGACACAGTGTGTGTAATAAAAACTTTATTTATTTGTCTCGATGATTGAGGCTATACATGTTTGCTGCATCTTTGTAGTAATGGAAATCAAGGAAGTCTTCGTTCCCTGTCATATCCCTAGAATCACAGGGCAAGCTCGAGTTCGGGAGCTGATAGAAACATTGACGGAATTGCAGAGCAAGCTCGAGTTAGAGAGAAGCTGGATATGAAAAATGAAAGGAGAAGACAATGTTTCCATGAATTAGACTCCCATCAAAGATCTAATCTGCTACAGCAGCGCCGAATTCTTAAAAGAGTCGAACAAAGCTCAATGACAATACATGAAAGGGAAGCTTTAAGTTGATCAGGATGGAGATATAAAATCCTAATATATAAGACTGTTATAGGTGAAGTTCACAAAACATTTTATATGAAACAACAAATAGCAAGTGTATATCAAAACGCATTAGATAACCAGTCACAAACTGATTCTGCCGGGGCTGCAGTTCCTTACGACCATCATGGCATCTACATGGGGGGGTGCTTCAGACTTTCTTCACTAGAATGACCCACTGGTGGAGGTGGTGGAGGCGCATGCTTTTAGGGTGGGCAGTAATCTCAAAGTCCTCAAATGTTCAAAACCTCATTTTGCAAGGTAAATCTCTGCGCATAGTTAAAATCTTTCACCATAACTCCTCTGATATTCCTTGGTGTTTAAGAGACTTCATTAGTGATATTAGATGACATGAGAAGCAAAGTCTTATAATAGTTTGTGAATTCCACCTAATTGCTTTAAATTGATCAAGATTGAGATATCAAATCCTTTCAAGTATGTAGTTCTTTCTCATAGGAGGAATCGATTATGTGATTTGATGTAGGTTGATTAGTATTAGACTGTTAGTAATTGATCAACTATGATCTTTTAATAAGTTCCGTTTTGTGGCTGCTGTACAGGAGGCCTCATTCAGGGAACTTCTGTCTTTCGTACCACAATGAGAGGCTGTTAATTGTTAAATGTCAAGTCTATGCTTCAAAACTGTAGCATATATTGTCAAGTACAAATACAGATGTCATGGGTCATAGTAACTTCTCTGGATTACTTTTTGGTTTGTCATGTGGAAATGTAGAGGAGGTGGGACTTAACCTGTTTCTCTAACATTGTTAATTTTTTATCGACCGGGACAGGGGTTCATACTGTGTAAGCATTTTGTTGTTGTTTTTGAGTGTAGTAACATTCTTGGTTTACTGGCATGATAAGTATCAATATAGTAAATAACTACATTTTCTTGACCATTTTTGAATTTCAGACCTGCTTCTTATATTCAGGAAACTCATCCACGAGCATAGGGTTTACGAGAAGTGTGTCCAAGATTTGGATTTAGAGTGCTTTTCTTAATTGGTCACGTATGAGCTTATTAATTCTTGCTGTACAAAGCAATGTATTCGTTATTGTAAGTTTAGGAACCATGTACAACACTGTTTTAACAATACAATGTTTTAATTCCAGGAAGCAACTAATCTTAACGACAAGTTGGCAGGTCACTTGATGTAGTACTGGGCTTCTCATGCTGGAGAACAGCACACGCTCCATTTTTATACATTGGGACCTTCATTTAGTGCAAGGGAGTAACTTAATGTCTTGAAACTGATATTAGTCACATCTACTGCAACACATTATTGTAAATGGTATTCTGAATTTAAGTTATACCGTACTAACTACTAAGCTACTTAATATTTTGTCGAATATAATTCTGTTGGAAACTACCAATAGTTGGTACTTAGTGGTATTGATCTAGGTGTGTATCCATGGTGTCAGAAAATGTTAATAAATTCTATTTATTTGGAACGGAACGGCAGGTGCATCGCGCGTGCGTCTTATACTAGTTACACATAAATGTATGAATCTGATTCGTTAATAACAAATGTTTTGTCTTCTCAATTTTGTGTCACAAACAAGCAAATTATGCATACCTTAACTTCCTGTTATAGCTTCTTCTCCCATGCCAAGAGTCGCTCCAATGTGGAAAAGTGACTCTTCGGACCTTGTTCCACAAGCGCGTCGGTATCCAATCGATACTTAATCTCCAAAGGAGGTTTTGATGTCCAGCTTGAACTCAAATTTGTCGAAAGACTATTCGAACAGTTTCTGTTCATCAAAATGTGAAACCCCAATCAATCCTAAACCCAAATAAACTTAATTGCAGCCTTATTCAACTGATAGTCAACACCCCATGGTGGGTATAGGTTTTTCCGAACCAGTAATACATGTCATTTACTTAATCAGACCTTATTGCTATTCAGTTATACTATCTGACTGCTTGTTGTATAATCTTACCTTCAGATCAAATTTGGGGCATCTATGGGAAAGTTAGTAGTTACACTTAAGGTGGATATATTAGCCATCCGTAGTCCAATCCTAACTTGTGTGTGATGCAGAGATTAAATTTGTGGTTTGTTCAAAGATGGTCGAGTTATGGCTGCTGCCACATCTCAAGCCTTGTACCATGAACAACTCATTACTTGTCCATAGTCCTGGCCTAGTAGTAAGAGCCGCTCTTTGTACAGTAGAGATCGATAACAGTAGTATAGAGGAATGGATCAAGTCTTAGATTTAAGGTGTTGCAATCATAACCAAACCCATACCTGATGTAATTCACGCCATAATTTACAAACCCAAAAATCCTAAACCCAAATAAGCTGTAATTCAATAATACCATCCTCTTCTTGTTGGTTTCAACACAAAAATACCGCATTTAGGGACCCTAGGTCTCAATTTCATTAAAGCCATAATCTGTAGAACTCAATGGTACAAAGAGACCAAAACTTAACCACATACAATTCCTACAACTTCGATTTAAACACACCCATGAAATAATCATCAATTCATACTCGATTTCAAATTAAAAGAAAATCAAATAAGAAACCCTAAATTACCTTTAATTCTGAATGAAATTGACTCCACGATAACAATTCCACATCAACCCTTTCATTCTCCATCCATTAGAAACTCAAAACACCTATGAATTCAATAAAATCTCATGCAGGATCGATCTCTTCTTATTTCAATCTCGAAGCCTCCAATTAATCTTTGGTTGATAAAGATTGTTTTTCTCAGAAGAAATCGAGAGGAAGAAGAAGAAAGAAAGGGAAAAAAGAAGGAAAAAAAATATGAAAATTTAGAGTTGGTCGGGTTCGACCCTCTAACCTCTAGCTCGTTTTCTTACCAAAACACCCTCAACAATAAACATATTTCCAACCTCCATGTCCTTTTTTTCGATCTGCGAAATTTACGCCATTACCCTCAGTTTCTGTTGTATTTACGCCAATTTCAGAGGTGATTGAAAATATGGAGGGTTACTTTAGTCCTTTCATTGTTGATTGAAATCTGTTTGGGACACCAAAATCCAATCTTTTTCTTCAAATTGGAAAAAAAAATCATGAGCCATAATGACACAAAGTCACCATATATAGAGTCCTCCCTCGCTTCACTCGGTCGGCCTAATTATTGAGTTTTAAGTAATACGCGACAATATCTATGGTGCTATGGTAGTGCATTCGACTCCACTAAAGCGACAAGTACTTGCATGAGAAATATAGCACTTACTCATTGGTATAGCCTTATAACCATTCCGTGATTTCTACAATAAAGGAGATTGATGGGATCTTTTATTTTTTGTTTTGATACAAAGATTGATGGGATCTTAGTAAAGCTTAATAGTTCTTCTTCTGTTAGGATAATCATCTTCCAAGAAACCTTACGAATTAACGTCGTGTAAGAAAAGCTTTAATGTTTTGAGTTCATGTATGATTCATGTAGTTGATGAATCATGCAATTGGCAAATAGCTTGTTTGTTACATCGATTTCTTCATAATTTTCTTCTTGTTGTTTTTTGTGGCCCATATACGTTTGACTCTGGGCTTGGACAAGACACATAAACTAGTCTTTTCAGGCAATACGAACACTTGTTAATTATGGTGCAAGATAAATTTATTTGATGAGAAGTAATTTATGATGATAACTTAAGGATTATGGAGATCATCCATCTAAAGACTAAGTCAAGGAACTTAATCGAGTCCGTTTGGCCGGAGAAAAATCAAAAATTGTCCTCAAATGGTGTCGCGAGTTTGCTAGTTTTTTTTTTTTTTCCTTCTTCTTACTAGGAAAGAAACATATGTTGATATAGTGAGAATTAGGCTAAATGGAATTTTCTATTATATTTGGATATTTAATCTAACCATGCACATGATACATTAAATCTTTTATTAATACTATTATATTTAGCTGATTTATCAGCCCACTCATTAAAATTTCTACTCACTTACTTAATTTTTGCATAATCAAAATCACTAAGGAGAAAGAGACGATCCTCTAAAATGGAACGATTGAGTCAGCTCAATATTATTAGAAAAAAATAGCATTCTTAGCATCACTTATGAGACATATGTTAATACAACCTCTAGCTTTGACATACTTCACAGCTTCAATTAGCTATTCAAAGACCACTAATTAAAACTAATATATTGCAATTCAAATAAACTAATTTACTATTATGCAAATCGTCGCCCGGAGGTAAGTGACCTTAAGAATTATTAGGAATTTAATTTACTGTTCATATAAAAAGATTCTTTCATATAATAGTGACAGGCTATCTTCCCAACAAAAATTACTACTTTTGCTTTTATCCGCCGCTGTGCTGCACAATATTTCCCCAAACTTATACAAGGTACCACTAACATGACGGCTATATACCTGATGCTCATACGGGTCAACACTTGACCTATATCAGATATCATTTTGCTTTTATTCAATTTCCTCCACCGTCTCGGTTCATAAACTGTTTATTTTTAACTTCTCCAAACATGTAATTATCCCTTACACTCGATACAATATGAGTTCCCTATGGTAGATATTTATATAGGGATCAAGATGTTTGTTTGTCGACGCTCACATGCAAATGATTCAATTATCATTAGTTAACGCAAATATTGTGTGGTAAGCCGAGGTTTCACAAAATAATGCCCATATATTAACTAAATCCATGAGTCGCATCACCCTCATCTTTAAAACTATGTCCAAACAAAACCAACAATATGATTCGAGTTTTGAACTCTTTTGTGGTTTGAGGATAGGTGCTTTAAACTGTAAATTATTACTAAGTTTTGAGTGATACATGACGCATTTGACTCCATGTTCGAAGGTTGCCTTTGATTTATGTCAGGTTAATTCTTTTTTTATTATTATTTTTTAAAGCATAAACACAATTCATTACCTAAAAGGAAATTGCAAGAGGAAAAGTTATCGGCGTGGAGTCATTACAAAGATAGAGGGCTCAAAGCACTCCCTGCTAAAAATTTGTGTAAGATCTTGTTGACTGCTATAGAATGCCTTACACTGTGATCTGGAATTCAGTGTAATAGAATGATGATATCTATTATCATTTCCGCCAAATACCAAGGAGTTTCTTCATTTCTCATGTTGCACCCAATATCTTCAGCCAAGTACTTTGCTTACACTTACTCATTGGTATGGCCTTATAAGCATTCAATGATGCAAAGAATTCTTCAATAAAAGACATTGATGAGCCTTAGTAATGTTTAATACTAGTTCTTCTTTTGTTAGGGTAATCCATCTTCGGAGAAAGTTTACGAGCTAAAGCCGTATAAGAAAAACTTTTTATAGGATAACAAGTAATTTTTGATGATACTTTAAGGATGATAAATCTAGTTGAGTCCGTTTGGCTACAGAAAAATCAAGAATTATATTATGACGTTATCTCATGGCATTTTGTATGCTGGGATCCAACTGTGGCTCTGCTAGTTTAGCTTTTCCACTGAGAAAAGCTTAACCCAATTTCTTGAAGCACCCATGAAAAGGTTTGGCCAATGTTCGTCTGGCGTCAATGACTGAAGTTGTTCGGTATTTCACTGATGTAATGTTATCACCGCACGTTAGACTGTTTTTTTTTACCCCAAATGACCAGTTTAGTGATTGGTACCTAGGCTAGACCATCCAAAACTTACAAGTACCAATGGAACGGTTATTAATGAAATTGGATTTAGCCGTCATAATTAATCAATTAAAGATTAAAGATAGAAAGACAATAGTGGCATGTCACTCACTTTAGATGACACACTATCTTTTCTAATCCACTCCCTTCATTTTTTTTTTTCCTTTCTTTCCATTTACATTTTGTAGATACTATTTGGGGCTACTTCCATAATCTATTGAAGATGCTCATCAAATGAAATTCAAAGTACATTATCCAATAGCAATACACGAATGTGTTAATCAAAACGATTTCCATCACACACATATCTCGACAAGTATCGTTCACGAGTAACAAACATTGGTTACAACAAAGTATTTGTTCAGCCGAGGTGAGCTCGTATTAGGATACGACAATTCTTTCTATTTCTAGTGACAAGGACTATGGAGGCTCAGACATTAGGTCCAGTTATATTCTCACATTTTCTTTATTATCTACTATGATTTTCTGATTATTGTACCAACCCATACCTCTTGTCTTCTGACTGAGTTGACCTTGACATTGTCTGACAACTCGGGGGTAAACGACACGAATGGGAGTTTCCTCTGGCGGCTTCCTGAGACCGTAACCTGACTCACCTCACGCTGGAATAATACAAAATGTTTTAGCATCCTAGATGCTAATAGACAGTAGATAAAACATAATGACTTGAAAGAGATACTTACTACAAAAATACTATTAGAGATGCACAATGTTGATTCCCACATAGTTAGTGGACTCCTTTCAAGAATATTTGAGACAGTGATAAAATGCCAATGAAACCTTCCCGCGCTATGCAACTGGACTTGTTCAAGGTTCCACTAGCATGACGCCTATAAACCTGATACTCTATTGCAGGACTTGTATCTGCTGCAATTTCCCTATTGCAGTTTATGCATCTATAGGATCCAACGACGGCTGCCCTCCTAACTCCCGGTTTCAATTCTCTCTCTCCCCCAACATGGTTATAGTAATAAATTTAGTTTCCTCCACCGTCTCAGATCATAATGTGTTTATTTTTAAATCTTCCAAACAGTTTGTTTTAACACCTAAGACAAACTGCTTACCACAACCAAAAAAAAAAAAAAAAAAACACTTAAAGACAAACTAAAGTTCTCTATAGTTATTATTGGTAGATTTTTATACCAGGATAATGGTCAACATGTTCCCTTTTTAATGCTCACAGTTATCATTTAGTTGACACAAATTTTAAACTGAAGTTTAACGAAATAGTGCTCAAATACACTAGCTAAACGCATGACGAGTCACAACCAGCAAAGTTCGTGTATGGTTTATGCATTTGATTTTTTTTTTTTTTTTGATCGGCAAAAGTAAGTTAAATAGAAAGCACACAAACCGTGTGAAGGCTATTACAGCCGAAGGAGGGCAATAGTTGCCCAAACAAAAGAAAAGACATTCGAAGATCTCTAGGTATGAAAGGAGGTCAACAAGAGAATAACCAACTTGACATACCTACAGACAACACTTTTAAAAACAGGCTATAATTAAACAAATCATAATCATTGGATGCTATCAAATGGGAGACTCCTCCTCATCCTCGATAGTTAAACCTTCGTGATTTTTCCTAAGTTCGCTTTACATTTGATGACAATCTGTCTTCGAAGAAGGGAAGCCAAATCCCATAAGAGAACTTAACTCCTTGAGACTAGGAGCTGAAATCTTATTAAGATCGCTGAAACTTTTTGGAAAGATGTTCTTGTTTGTACTTAGAGATCCATTAGAAAATAAGCCTGTAGCTTTAGATTTCAAGCTCAATTTTCTAATTGATCCGAAATTTGGCTCCTTTCTGAAACTTCTATTTGTAATTGGGATGTAGCCACTTCCTCCTCTTCCCCAGCCTCTGGAATCTGATCAGTTGGGGTAGTACTAGACGCATTTGTTTGATCTCATCAAAAAAAGGTGTTTCCTTGCTTTTGTTTGATCTCATCCAAATAAATTCAGTTGAGGTTTATTTATTTTTTTGATCGTTCAAAAGGATAGATTAAAAGGCACACAAGCCGTGTGCGAGCGTATACAACTGAAGAGCGAACTGCCCACAAAAGAAGCAACAAAACAGAAAAACAGCTAAAACAAAGTTGCAAACAACAAAAAAGACCACTCGCCTATTGGCGAAACGATAATGACCACCACTGCCTATTGACAATGAGCAAACTCGTCAACATCTTCTATAATTAAGTCATCGTGATTTTTTGCGAGATCTCTAAACATTTCTTCACGATTAGTCTTTCGAGGTGGAAAATCTAAGCCCCATAAAGAACCATGCTCCATTAGTTTATCTCCGAGATTTTGTTAGGAACTTTAGTTTTAGGAAATTTTTTCTTTTTTGAACTTGCAAGAGTACCATTTGAGGTTTATGGTACAAAAATCATCACAAAATTGGTTAAAAAGACCAAAATCAAAATTTCCTGGGTGAAAAGGACAGTCAGATTTAGATACTGTTTAAATGGACAAAAATTTAAAAATAGGCAGGATGTAACCGGTTTCATCCTGTCCATTTTCAAATATTTTTTCTTATATTTATTTTACACAGGATGCATCCAGTTTCATCCTTGCTATTTTTTAAGTTTAAGCCAGGATGAATCCAGTTTCATCCTTGTTATTTTTTTTTTGTCCATTTCACTCATAATTCAGTTGAGGTTTATGCATTTGATGAATCATGCAATTGGCAATATTATTAGCCTGTTACTCGCATCAATTACATCGTAATCTTCTACTTTTCCAACAAAATCTCATGGATTCTGAATGACAAAATATAAGAATATAACAAAAAAACAATTGATTTAAAATGAGAACATAACGTCTCCGTGCTTGTTGTGGCCTATTTAAGTTTTAACTCTGGGCTTGGACACGACACATAAACTATTCCCCGCACTTCAGACACTAAGAACACTTGTTAGTTGTTAATGGTGGTGGTCAATGAGAGATTTATTTTGATGACAAACAATTTATGATGATGGAGACCATCCATCTAAATACAAAGTCAAGGAACCTAGTTGAACCTGTTTGGCCGGAGATATCAAGAATTATACTTCCGTTGGTGTCGCTAGTTTGCTCTTCCACCAAGAAAAACTTAACCCATTTTCTTGGAACACCCAAGTAAAACGTTTGCCAATTCGATTCACTAGAGGCAAGCGTCAGTGACAATGTTCACTTTGTTCTGTTATTTCAACGATGTGCTCTCTGTTATCACTGCACATTTGACTGATTTTTCACCCAAATGACTTTTGGCATTTATTAACGATGACACCGGTTAGGGAATGGTACCTAGACCAATGGTTGACCATCCAAAACTTACAAGAGCGAATGGGATGGGATTAAAATCATCACAAAATTGGTTAAAAAGACCAAAATCAAAATTTCCTGGATGAAAAGGACGAAATGATTTAGATCTTTGTTTAAATGGACAAAAATTTAAAAATAGGCAGGATGTAACCAGTTTCATCCTGTCCATTTTCAAATATTTTTTCTTATATTTATTTTACACAGGATGCATCCAGTTTCATCCTTGCTATTTTTTAAGTTTAAGCCAGGATGAATCCAGTTTCATCCTTGTTATTTTTTTTTGTCCATTTCACTCATAAAAATTTTTACTCGTCCATTTGAACCGTGTTTTAAATTTTTTTGGACAAATGACCCATTTTCCGTAAAATCATTTCATATCATTCTTGTTGATGGTGGATTTTCGTTTAAGGTTAAATTTGTAAGTAACCAGAAAAATCATGCGCTGACATCTTGTAAAAGATAAAGCCATTTATAAGTGACGGATACTCCTCACTTAATTCACCAAGAATGGAGCATGTAGCAACAATCCCATTCTGTGAATACATGAAATTCCTCCAGGTTGGAGCATGTAGCAACAATCCCTTCCTGTGAATTTCATATCGACCTTGTATTTCCGTACTCATTATCGAGTGTGGCATGACGACCGAGTGTTACTCTTACAGTAACACGAACCTCCAAGCACTATAATGAATCATTATCGATGTGGCATGACGACCGAGTGTTACTCTTCTGAGTAACACGAACCTCAAGCACTATAATGAAACCATGTACGAAATACCCGTCAGCCGATTCTCGGTGTGTTATACTAGCCCGAGCCCTCTCGGTGTGTTATACTAGCCCGATTGAGCCCTCTCGGTGTGTTATACTAGCCCGATTGAGCATCCCACCGACCATATCGGTCCGGATATGATCCGATCGCAGTCATCCAACTCCACAAGCATGATTGGACGACCCCCAGATCAATTCCATCACCCCCAAGTAGGTATGGAATACACACGGCCGACCCCGCATGATCGACCATTGGCCTTTGCTTGCCAAGAAACCGTCCATACCAAGCATTATGGGCGGAAAACCCTAAATTAGGGTTTGCGGCATATTACATGTGCCGCAAAACGGTCTCAACCATCCATCTTCGCAGGTATATATGGAGGGTGTAGATGTAGACTCAAAGAGCCCGGAGCATGTCGACACAATCACCATGTGACCGCCTACACACTTGACCAATCGGTCAAAACCAACCATGGTTGGTTATAACACATTCGCCCGCCCGAAAGAGCATGGTCGCACGCCTTTGCAAGCCAAAATTAGGGTTCAAGCCATCACGCGCGTCCATCTTCTCCGGCACGAATGGAGGGTCACAGATCAAATCGAGCAGGTCCGGTCATACCAGCATGACCACCGTGGGCCCATCTACCTCCTCATGCGGTCGGCCGAGGCATATCATGCCTGGCCAATCCAAAACGCCCGCTCAAACATGCGTGGTTACACTTCCCAAATTGCAAATCGATCTCGACCACTCAACTTCACCGGACGAATTGGGTGGCTTAGATCGCGTTTTCATGGGACGGTGAGACATGGGCGTGAACATCAGCCTACCATCTTCACGCCAAACCAACCGGCCAAGACCGACCAAGTCAGGTCATCTTGGAAAACACGCCGGAAAAGGGTATGGTGCGCGACTCCTTGCGGCATCAAACTCCTATCGCAAATCGATCTCAACTACTCAACTTTACCGGTCAAATTGAGTGGCTTAGATCGCGCCTTCTTGGGAAAGTGAAGTATGGACGTGCACACCGGCGTGTTGTCTACACACATGCCCGGTCGGTCCTCTTCAAAACCCTTCCCATGCTTGGTTTCGACCAAGTCAAGAGTGATGCTTGCACACCTCTTTTAAAACCCTAATTTCATCAATCGGTCGCAGATGAGTGTCTCAAACATCATCTCATCCGTCCGACTTCACCAGCCTTGGTTATACAACCCCAGTCGGGAGTTATTTGGTTAGTGAGGAGTCATTACCCATCACCTTACCACACCGTAATGCACTCACATAAAATACACACGATACTTCACAAGTATCGACTTTCCAATAACGCAGTTATTCAATTCAGATTACATGCTATCTTTCGTGGATCCACGATCCACATTCCGTACATCAATCATGTCACAAACTGGGGGATACATACTGGGGTATTGTCCGGCGGTTTACAGGCGTGCGCAACGTGCAACGCGCCATCACAAGAACGTGTTAGGAAGTCATGGACGGTTAGAGATGAACAGGAAAAGTGGGCAAGACTGGTCGTGTGTTACTGATACACAACTCCACTACTCCATCATTCCACTACCTCCACTTCCCACGAGAAACGTGAATGAGGCTCAATGACTTGTATAAATAGGTTCTCCGCCCTATTTCCAACAACAAGGGAATAACGGAGAACAACACAAGTTCGACGAGACGAGAAAAACCAAGTGTTAATACAAATCGTATTCAAACACCCCGAGCACGTTTGCATCAACCGCAAGCCTCGCTCATCTTTCTCCTTACAAGTCATAAGCAAGCCAACATCTTCACAATCTCAACACCTTCTTCGCTTCCTCCCTAAGATCAACCCCATCTCCTTCACTTTGTGACCGAAACAAGTCTGGAACGGCCATTTCTTGGTTTAGGCCGTACTTGCACAGATTGATCTCTCGAACCTACAAGCACTCACCGCGCAGTGCATTTGTTGAAGGTTTAGATTCATTCCTCATCCACACCCCAAATTACCAAATTCTGCAGGAGTAGTTTTCACCCATCAACAATTCTTTATATAAAAACAGAGTTTTTTCGAGTGACGTGGTTAATCGGAGCTTCTGGTTGATTCTGGGCCCACCATTTTAAATTTCAACTAATAGAATTCCAATAGAATCTTTTGGGCCCGCGAATATTTTTTGGCCAATCACATATTAGAAAATAAATTCCTAAATTTACTAAATCTTATTTAATCTAAGAAACATATCAAAAAAAATATAAGCAATTTAAACATTACCAAAAAAAAAAAAACCATCAAATAAGATAAAATGTTCATCATGATTTCATTGTAAAAATAAATCAATCATATCATATGATTAAAAAAAATAAATCATATAAATAAATAAAAACAAATCAATGTCCAATGTCCATTTACAGTTTTTGTAATAAAATTCCCCTAATTACATCTCCAAACTACCGGTAAAAGAAAAATACTTGCATTTACCTAAAAAAAACAAAAGCATGAACCTGATTAAAAAAAGAAATTAGATCGGCGATTAAAAGAAAATACCTGATTTGTGGCAGTTACGCGTGAATGGAGTGAATCCTGTACAATAAAATTAATTCAAAATCATTAGGACTATGATTTCCAAAGAAAAAAAACGTTAGCAACAACAAAAATAAAATGAATTCCTATACAAATAAAAAAAATACAAAACCATTCCAAAGAAGGAAAAAAAAACGCACCAAAAAAAAATTAAAAAAATAAATGAGAATATAATTTTGAGATATACCAAAATAAATGTGGAAAAAAAAAGAAATTTGAATATAATTTTGAGAGATACCAAAATAAATATGGAAATCAAAATAACAAGGAAGAAAATTTTGGAATATGATATCAACATGAATGTAAATATCAAAGTACTATATTATTTCCAAAAAATGGATATATAATTTTGAGAGATACCAAAATAAATGTGGAAATAAATAATAACAAGGAAGAAAATATTGGAATATGATATCAAAATATTATATTATTTTCTGAGAAGAATTTTTTTTTGGAATTTTTTGGGTTTAGTAGCTCACTATATAAGGCCAAATTCCCAATGTTTTTGCTGAGATAAAAGTCTTTATTGTTTTATTGCTTTGATTCCAAAAACAGGTTTATCTTTTGGATCACCAACTCTAGGCTACATCACGGTGAGAAATTTTGTTTTTTTCTACTATTCCCTTTGTTTTTTCTTAGGTTTTCTTGCGATAAAAGTCTTTATTGTTTCATTGATTTGATTCCAGAAACAGGTTTATTTTTTGGATCGTGTACCCCAGGCTACATCACGGTGAGAAACTCATCACTTTTGATCTATTGTTTGTAATACCACGATTTTTTTTTTTCGATGTTCAATAATAAGTCGCAAATTGATCGTGTTTATCAAACGATCCTTTTGATTTCATATATGAAACTAGCTATGGATATAGATCCAATGACTCCCGAGAAGGCAAGGGTGAACCGTATGAAGCATAAGGGCGTGATACTTGGGAGAAAAAACAAGAAAATATGTCGACTGCTCGAAAGTACGGATGCAGGTACATGCATATTTTAACGATTGGGATCACATGATAAGATCACGTTCCAAAACATTGTTTGATTTTATTTTATTGTTATTTTTAATGCCTACAGAAGTTCACAGAGATAGCGGTGCCGGGACAACCAAGTTGTGAACTGAACAAGCTTGGGTGAATCGCCAGAGGCGTAAAAGTATAGTAATGGAAAGGAACTCGCAAAATTTATTTCCGCCGATGATTATATACATAATTTATTTCTCTATTTAATTCTTTTTGATGGAGTTGCATCTCGTTGATGGCTATCGGTGAGTTGACAACTAATCTTGTGAAATTTATATTTGTTGTTTTGTACTTAAGGGTGCTTAAGAGGAAAAGGGCATTAGAGGAAAGTGGTCTTGGATCCCCGAGTGGATCAATGGACATTGTTGAACATTCTACGGGTTAGTTAATATTTACCGAGACTCGTATGCTTTTGTTTTCCTATTTTGTGGAGGTATTGTTAAATCAAATGTTTATATTGAGCAAGAAAATTGATTTATGATTTGACGTGATCTGCTATAAATGATAGTAGCTCGTATTGGTATTGGATATGATGTTCTTAAGCCGCAATTCAAGTATTTTTCATAATCCACGAGTTTTTTTTCTCGCTCAAATTCTCCACTTTTACAGATCACCATTCTTTGGGTTTTTTTTTTGTGTATGTATCTTTAGATCTACCATTTCTGGCATTGAGTTTTCCATGTTCAAGGGACACCATCAATGTAAGTGTAAGTTTTCAATATGTTTTTTTGTTTTTGTTTTGTGTATGTATCTCTACCATTTCTGGCCATGAGTTTTCCATGTACAAGGGACACTGTCAATGTAACAGTAAGTTTTTAATATGTATTTCCTGATTTTGCGTACTGGGCTCTTTATAAAAAGCATATTCGAGCAAAGGCCCGATCATTTTTTCCACGTTGCTTCTTTCTTCAACTATTTTGTTCTTCTTTGTTTTTATCTTACCACGGTGGTGTTTTGGTGACTCGATTTACTACTTTTGTTTGGTCTGCAGTATCCTCAAAAATGTAATCGATTGACACTAAATGCTAAAATATTTCTCTAGGCTAAGATTTTAACTTTTAAGTTTTTATTAAGTCTCTTTTGTTGTTTCAATATCTCATGTGCTCGATATTCATCTTCTGTGTTAGGGATTAAATTTTTTTTGGTCGGTAAAATTATGCAGTGATGAGTGATAGGAATTAAATCACATTTAAAGAAGTGAAAAGTGCACTCGAGAAAGTAAATGACATATTTTGTGAAATACAAAAAGATTAATTAATATGAACAAAAATCAGAAGTTTGTTAGACGAAACTGCCATGAATGGTAGCGATTGACCATGCCTTCACTTGATTTATCAAGAAGGGCTTAAACAAAAAATTGTATCATATGTAGGTTTTGTTAAGTTATATCCAGTTTTGGTAGTGAGTCAGTGTTGTATTACCTTCAGTGTAGGTATTAGATTATAACATGAGTCATGACTATTTTGGTTACTGATTGTAGGTTATCTCAGTTTCACGTGATTTACCAGTTGGAGTTAAAAGATGAATCGGTTCTTAAGCACCCGTAGGCTATAGCTTTTCTTTTTTTGAAAGATTTTTAGTAAGTTACAAGGCGTGACATGTACTAGAAAAAATAAGCAAAAAAAAAAAAAAAACTTAAGGAAGACGTAATTTTTTTTTCCGTATAATACGGAAAAAGAAGTTAAGTGGTCCTATATGAAACGGAAAACAACACTCAATATTTTATTGACTGTAAATAAGATACAATACAGTCCTAAACTACTCTGGTGACACCAATTAATACTTTCATAAACTTCATCCGCGAGAATGAAAAGAAAAATGGTGCAATGGGAGTCCCATTAATGATTAATGTGAGTTGTTATATGGCCGAGAATTTTCTTATTCTGGAATGTAACCCATAGATAGCGTATGTCAAGAGTGGCCTCTAGAAAACGGGTAGAAGGCCCCAACCTACAGTGAGGCAAAGCGGTTAGTTATTACTCCATGTAATGAACAATGGACGATTTTCTACCGTTTCCTTAATAAAATGTCGAAACAATGTCGAAGGAAGTCGTGCCAAAAGAACTTGCTGTTTCTTGTGGTACGTTATTACGACGACAGGTAAGATTAGCGGGAGAACTTGCTAGCTACGGTCTCGAATGATCAATTTTCTACATGTAAGATAAAATTTAGATAACTTAAGAGGTCAGTAAGATAACTTAGCCTAGGAAATCATAAATAAGAATTATGCGACAAATGTACCCTCCAGGGAGGTAATTGGAAGAAAAACAAAAGTTGTCCGCTTGAAAAAACGCATATTATCCGACTACGAAGTTTTATCATTGGGTATTCTTATCACTAAAGTATTCTAGATAGCTTCTTATTAATTCTGAACATGAGACGTTTCAATATCTCCAATCAATACCATGGTGCTAAGGATGTCATAATTATGTTCAAGAATCGCTAATCCTTTAATTTAGCGGCACATTTACACGCACTTAATATATTTAAGATGTCCATCTTATAATTATAGGTACATACGCATACATACATACACTTGCTAAATTTGTACAGTATATAATCACTTCATTCCTTTTATTTTCTCTCTCACAAATGAAACATGCGTTCCTTCATAGAGTGCATATACTGAGATGAGAGCATAGTTTTATGAGTCACATGAAAGCAAAGACAAATATATAATTCATAACTCACGAGTTTAACATACTTTCATGGGAGGAATTTTTTTGTTGTTGTCTATAAAGGAATAAAAACATGCTAAAGAGGACACCAAGAAACTAGAAGAAAAGAAATCAATGCAACAGTTCTGAGAATGAACATTAGTGTTTTTTCTCTTCGTTACATTTGTTTGCTTTGTTTTTTTTTTTATTTTAAAAAAGCACTTTATAAAGCTTTTTATCTAATTTTATTTTTTAGACAATTTTAAGTAGCTAAGTTTGAAAGTATTTTTCACTGGGATAATGGATTTATGAAAATAATATATTATTTATAAAAGTCATGCAATGGTTTGTTAACTTTAGTTTGTGATTCTTTGACATAATTCAAATTTTATCATGTTACGTGAATCAAAAATCCAAATAAATAAAACCAAATATTATTATATAAATTATACGTATGATAATATATAATAATTATTTAACCTTGATAACAATTATTTAATTTTGGGTGATTCTAAACAAACCGAGAAATCAGACCACACAAAAACGTAATGTAAACTTTTGTCTCACAAACTTTTTGATGTGGTCCCGGTGGGCCCCGCGGAGGACAGCAGGAGGTCCCATGTTTTGGGTTTTGGTGTGTCTAGCGGTTTTAAAATGGTTTAATCACACTGTTCGTTTAGAATTTTTGTTTAATTTTATAGTGCACCTTTATCTTAAAGACAAAAGAAACTCCAAAATCCATTTTGAACCGACATCACAAAGTGAGCAAATATAACTATTTGAATACCGATACATTCGAGATAAAGCGAATGTACTTCACAATTTCCCCATTAACATGCCATCAAAATTCACATTTGAATATTACAGTAATTGCCCATAATTCTTCTGAAAGTGGATACACAAAGACCATTTTACCGAAACCGGTAGTTGATAACGTATGTCTTATAGATCGATTTATTAGCGACGAAGAACAATTTCATTTTAGAATTTATACTTAGGCCATTTATTTATTAGCAATACTTGTGTTTAGTTTACCTTTTACTTCTGTTTAGTTTACCGATAATAATTTTATTTTTTCTTTTGAGGTGGGATTTTGAGAGTTCAAAATTTAATTATTTACCTCTGAGCCTTGAATGAGCAATCAAATCCTTGAAATTATGGGAGCAACAGAAACATACTTTCTTTTCTTTTTGGAAATGTTTTACTTTAATATTGTTTAGGAATGAAATTTGCCAGTTTATAATATCAAGAATTTTTTTTATGAAATTTCTGGATTGTGAATTTTGGATATGGGGCTTATTCATTATGAATCAATACCCAAGGGGCTGGTGGAGGTTCAATACGCCTATGTCCATTATGAATGTAAAGGGCTTATTCTATCGAAAGTTCACCACGCCAATGTCCATTATGAATAAGTACATTTCCAAAAATCTGAGTCCGTGGGCACAAACCTAAGTCCGTTTCCGAAAATGGATTTAGATTAAAAACTATATATACCTCTAATAAACTAATAGACTGGAACCCTAATTTCATATTACAAAGCTAATAGAATAGCTTATCTGCTGTTTTTACCTTTTTTTCTTATAGTCGTGGGTAACACCTAAATTAATACTTTATTTTGATACTGATATGCAGAAAGAAGCATAAAATATGGCTGAAGAACAAGAAAATGCGAGCATGAACACAGTCGATGTAGCTTCTTTTACGAATGCTACAGATTTTTTGAACACTTTGGAGTTCGACAATGTCCCACAACATCTTATTAGACTCCAAATAGGCATGATAATCGGGAATGAGAATGGTATGGTTTTATTCAACCAACCAAAACAAGTTTAATAATCGGGAATACAACTAAGGATCCATCAAAACCATAGACGACAATGAATGTTTGCTATTTTCGATCAATTCTTTGTTGGTTGATGAATCAAAAATAATAAAATTTTATTACTATCAATATTTTGGTCCTTTTTTGCATGATTTATAAAGGGGGATACCAGTCTTATTAAGTGCTGATACCATTTCATATAGGACAAAAGAATCCCATCAATCCTGGCCGTTGGATCGATGAAATGGTGTCAACACTTAGTAAGACTGGTATCCCCCTTTATAAATCGTGCTTTTTTGTTCATTTTTTTATTTTCTTGCACACTTTTTGGGATTACTTTGGTTTTGTGATATAATTCTCTATATAAAAAGAGCATTCAATATTCCACAAGCAATAAACAGACCCGTGCATCGCACGGGTGACAATCTAGTAAGGTATAGAAAGACAATAACGGCATGTCCCACGCACCTTAAATGACACCCCATGTATTCAATGATTTCCCTGCCATGTACATGGAAATGCGACTTCTTTCTCATGAATACTTTCACCTTTTCCTTACCTGGCATGGATTATGGATGTTCTTAGGATAAATTAACACGGAGATTTTCTGTCATTTGGGAACTTTTATTGATCATGCATTGTGCACTCACAACAAGATTCTTCATCATTTAGACACTTCGAGATCACTGACTGAACAGTATACATATACTGTCCATACATGGAGAGAGATGGATAGGGAGAGGTACCTATCCATATGCGTAATGGAAGAAGAAAAAGAAACTGACTCCACACCCACCGTCCTGCATTGATGAAACCTCTTAACCCCCTTCTTTTGTTGTCATCTTTTCCGATATACAGCCGTCATGTTTCTTTTTCCATTTAAACTTTTACTCCATATTAGTATTTGGGAGTCGGGATTACTTATATAGTCCATTGATGACCGATGCCATCAAATGAAATTCAAATCACAAAAACACTAAACTAATGCGAGGTTCCTGAATGGCATATGTAGTTCATGAATCATGCAATTTTAAGCTTCCAACAAAATCTCATCGATTCTCTTTTTCTTCTTCTTTGTGTTTGTTGGGGCCCATTTACGTTTTGACTCTGGGCTTGGAAAGGACACATAAACTAGTCATTTCAGGCACTAAGAACACTTGTTAATTGTGGTGCAAGAGAAATTTATTTGATGACAACTAAATTTATTTGATGCAATTGGCTATTAGCTGGTTAGACGAGTCGGTTGCTCCGTAATCCTCTTCCTTTTCCAACGAGATCTTATCGAATTTGAATGACAAAATATAACATCTCTGTGTTTGTTACGGCCCATTTATATTTTGACTTTGGGCTAGGACAAGACACATCGACTAGTCCCTTCAAGCACTAAGAAGACTTGTGAATAATGATAATGGCGGCGTAAGAGAAATTTATTTGTTGACAATAATTTATGATGGAGATCCATCTAAATACGAAGTCAAGGAACCTAATCGAGTCCGTTTGTCCGGAGGAATCAAGAATTATATAATGTCATGTCATGACTCATTTTGGCCTTTTTTATGCTGGAATCCATCGGGGGCGCTAGTTTTGCACGCTTGGCCAGTGTTCGATTCAGTAGAGGCAGGCGTCAATGGCTGGAAAAATCAGGATCTTAATGATGAATTCCAGCGGTTTGAAGGTCAGAAGTTTTCTCTGATGATAATAACATTAATCAATCTATTTCTTACATATTCAAATTTCTCAAGTTGATTTTCATCATACACATATCTCGAATTCATATATGTGATGTTTTACCTAGTCCTAGCAAAACTCGAACGATAATTGATCGCAGAAAAGACTTTGAAGATATCAAAAGGTATTCTTATAAGAAGTTTAAAATGATACAATTACTTGTCTGATGGTCATTAATGGGTCGATTTTAATGCACAAATACAATTGAACTTTTGTATATAAGCTGATTATAGATCATGGGTGCCGTTTAGAATTGCCAATCCGACATTTTAGTTATATTACACGTTGAGGTGCCCTACTTCTATAATCTCTTGGTAGACAGAACCGCCGGTTAATAACTGACTTTGTAATTTATTTGATTGGGATTTTGATAATATTCTGATAATTATGATTACCAAATAACATATCTAATTCAGTTTCCTCCACCGTCTGAGTTCATAATCTGTTTATTTTTAACTTCACCAAACATCTAATTATCCCTTTTAACACTTGAGTTCTTGATAGTCATTTGGTACGCATTTATATAGGGGTCAACATGTTCGTTTGTCGACGCTAACATGAAAATAATTCAATTATCATTTAGTTGACACAAAATTTGTGTTATAAATTGAGGTTTCAAAAAAATAATGCCCGTATACTATCTAAATGCATGAGTCCTGTCTTCCCATCTTTAAAACCATGTCCAAACACAACAAAATAATTATGAGTTTTGACCTCTTTTCTAGTTTGAGGAGGACATGCGCTTTAAACTGTAATACATTGTTATTTCTGAGTTTTGAGTAATACGAAACAATTTCTGTGGCTTTAGCGTATTCGACTCCACTAAATCCACCAATTAAGTACTTGCATGAGAAACATTACACTTACTCATTGGTATAGCCTTTTAACCATTCAGTGAATCCTACAATAAAGGAGATTGATGGGATCTTTTTTTGTTTTGATACAACCAGCTGGGTTAAGGAAAACCCAAAACCAAAACAAAAAAAAAATGAAACAAAGGCACAAGCCTCAGAAAGAAAAACACAAAAACCTACCTATCTCCAGTGAATTTTGCCACTACTATCCTCTAGGAGAATGAGTCTAAACTCAAAACTAAATTGTCCGAGTGACAATCGAACAAAACTACGAATTAGGATGCCGGCTAGCCAACCAATCAGAAGCACGATTAGTTTCTCTAAAACAATGACTAAATCTAACTCTTTGAAATTTACCCAGCAAAGCACAAACCCTTCTTCACAGATGAATTAGACTCCCAGGTGGTTTAGGCCCAGTCTTGTTCGGGAGCAGAGAAATAACCATAGAATCAACATAGACATGCACTTTAGGGAGCTAATTTTCGATAGCCTAATTAAGACAGCTCCACACCCTGCAACTCATGAGCAGCAACAAAAATTGGCTCACAACCACCAATAGAACAATCAATAACACCACCTTTATGGTCTCTCAAAACAGCTCCAAACCCAGCAATTGTCTCTTTAAGTTAGCCATCTGTGTTAATCATGACTTCATCCTCCTCTAGACCCAGCCAACAACATTGCTTCCAAATTTTGACAGTAAAAGTGCACTCAATATTCCAGTTTTGAAGAAATATTCTATTCTCAGGGGTATCAGTGATAGTTCTTAGATGAACACTCAGTTTCAATTGGATATCTTGAACAATAAGAAGACTGACCTGATTGGGAGATTTTCTTTGAGCAACAAAGGTCCTGTTATTCCTCTCTCTCCAAATCTGGTAGATAAACCAGTAAAAACAAGTTTGTTAATGGAACTGATCAAATCACTTCCCTCAATGAACTCAATGAAAGTAATACACCACTGAATCTCAACCTCCCAATAAGTAGAGGGACCTCTATTATAACTTATTTTAAGTAAAAGGCCAGACCATATGAGTGCAGAAAAATGGGACTCATGAAAAACATGAGCTTCAGATTCTTTTACATTATCACACAGGACATATTTATCATTGTCACTGATTCCACATCTCAACAAGTTTATCTTTGGTCTTCAGCCTCCCATGAAGAGCCACCCAAGCAATGAAGGAGTGTCTATGAATATGCAGCTTGAACCAAACAATGGAGTGCCAAAAAATAGGGTCAACATAAGGAGAAATGGCCATGTAAGTATCTTTCATAGTGAACTGCCCTGATGGACTGGGTCTCCATATTACTAAATCTTCTTCATTAATATTAATATCAATAGCAGAGATTTGAAGAAAAGTAGTGAGATCTAGGTTTGAACAAGGAGAAGGAAAATTCCAAACACCATCAACTAAAAATTCTTAAACTAAAGCAGTACTATTAGAGAAGTATTGATTTACGATCTCAGGATCAACCCAATCCAATAATTTACCGTTGGGGTGCCAATTGTCCTGAAGAAACAAGGTACTAGTACGATTACCAATCACAGTACCACGAAGCTGCTTAGCAATAAGCCTGTGTTCAAGAACTCTCCTCCAGCACCACGATGAATCTTCAGGTGTCTTCAACACCCAAAAATTCTTATTTTTAATCAAGTTTTCCTTAACCCATTTAGTCCAGATAGAATTTTTTTTCAACACCAGATCCCAAATACGTCTCAAATTACAAGCTATATTAGAAGCAACTAATTAAATCCATAATACCAAGTCCTCATTCTTAAAGAGGTAAACAAATAGTACTCCAACCTATATGATTGTGCTTCTTACCCAAATCAGAGCCTGACCAGAGAAATCTTTTAAATATGCTAGCTAGTTCAAAAAGTGCTCTTTGAGGAAGAATGAAGCAGGATAACCAAAATTGGACCATTCCAGTAATAACAACTTTTATAAGTCTAACTCTACCAGGAAAAGCTAAATGCTTAGCTTTCCAAGAGTTAATTCTTGCTCTAACATTATAAATAATAGGTAAGCAGTCAGCATAAGAGAGCTTAGTAGAAAGTAAAGGCAGCCCAAGATACCTAACAAGAATATCACTAGAATATCAGTTGAGACAAACAGTAATATCAGAGAGCAAAGAAAATCTACTACAGGGGCATAAAGATCAGTCTTCTAATTATTAACTTAAAGGCCAGAACAACTACTGAAATCATCTAAATAGCAGTAAGTTTTCCTTTGAAGAAAACCAAAATATCATCAGCAAAACATAGGTAAGTGAGTTTAGTTAGAGCACACCTAGGATGAAACCCATAATTTCCTTGATTCACATGTTGTTGAAGACTTCCATAACAATAACAAATAAATAAGGGGACAAAGGGCATCCTTGTCTCAAACCCCTAGAAGCTCCAAAGAAACCATGAGGTAAGCCATTAATAAGAATTGAATATTTAGCAGTAGACATACAAAGAAAGATCTAATGTAAGAACTGACCAGGAAACCCCATCATCTTCATAATGTCAATAACTGCCTTCCACTCACAAAAGATCATAAGCCTTCTTAGGATCTATCTTCAGAGAGCATCTAGGAGTTCCAGAAGTCCTATGATAATTTCTCACTACTTCATATGCCACCAATATATTATCTTGAATTGCTCTTCCAGAAACAAAATCAGATTGATTGGCACTAATGAAATCTTGCAAAACTCTCTTTATCTTAATAGAAAAGATATTATCTATGCATTTATAAATAACATTACAGCAGGCAATAGGTCTAAAATCAGTGAATCTAGTTGGATTATCACATTTAGCAACCAAAGTTATAAAAGTGATATTTACCCCCTTTAACATTCTGGACTTAACAAAAAAAAAAATTTGGATAGCAGCCACAAAATCATCTCCAACAACAAACCAACAATGCTTGAAAAAATGGCTTGAAAACCCATCAGGACCTGGAGCTTTACTAGACCCAATGGAGGAAAGAGCAACAACAATTTCATCCATGGTTACTTCCTTAATAAGATCCTTAGCAACAAAAGTACTAACCAAAGAATTGAAATGTAGTTTATCAATGAGGTTACTATTACAAAACTTAGTACCATATTCATCAAATAACTCAGAATAAAAATCAATGTACTCTCTAGCAATAGGACCATCTTCATCAAGAACTTCACCAGACATAGAAGTCAACGTCAAAATATTATTCCTGGATCTTCTTTCTTTAACAGAATTGAAGAAAAATGAAGAATTAGAATCCCAAGATCCAACCACTGCACTCTAGATTTCTGCTTTAACATAGACTCCTCATATTTGACTAGAGTGGCATAATTAAGAACAACATTTTGTTCATTTCTAGCAAGCTGAGGACATAAAGGAGAATTCTGAACTTGATTTTGCACATTCTGCATTTCCTGTTTAGCTTTTAGAACTTTAGCAGACATGTACTGAAACCTTTCCTTTTTCCACTTAATAAGAACCTTTTACAATCTTATCGGTTTAGTAACAAGAACAAACATAGGATTACTGAAAAGACGAGGGTACCTAAATACACCACAATCTTTTATTTATCAACCTATAAGTCCTCTACCGAATGTGATCGTTCTATGTATAGAGTCACAATACGATAATTCGGTTCACACTTTGTGTAATCGTCTATAGATACGAGATCGAGACAATACAAGAACAAGAACATTTGTGTGATTGACTATGGATACAAGATCGTGTACTTGATAATAGGTTCGGCAATAACCGAAACTCTATGGGATCAATATCAAGTATGACGGAGTTAACGTACTTGTGTATTTTACTTAATTATAATAACAATTATAATGCGGAAAAAAAAAGACACAACAACATTTTGTTAACGAGGAAACCGCAAATGCAGAAAAATCCCGGGACCTAGTCCAGTTTTGAATACTCTCAGAATTAAGCCGCTATACAAAATCTTATGCCAACTTTGTATAGTTGAGACCAAGCAGACTACCCCTAGCTACTTAGTTCCCTCAGTATCCTCGCGCCTTCGAATTCTATAGTCACGCACATGAATAGCAAGTCCTTTGGACCGTATTCTAAATAAAAAAGGAAGAATCTGTTTGGTAACCACTCTAATCAATCTTGCTAAAGATAATGATGAGTCGTTTGAAAAAGTCTCTTATGTCTAATATAATAAACTCCTTTGTCTGGTTAGATCAATCTATCCAATGACTACCGAAATAATCAAGTTTAGATTCGCACTCAATCGATATAGATCTCGATGAGAAACTATAGAGAGTTGCCGATCTCACGCAACTAATAAATAAAATATATCAAAGATAAAATGATTCTAGTTGGATCCCGGACGATCAAGGTTTGTACACTAATCCACAAGATACAAAAACTAATAAGAATTCTTCTCCGTCTTCAAATCTTCTATTGACTTCATAACCTGCACAACAACACTTGAGTCTTCTTGTGATCAATCACACACAGAATGAAGTCTGTTAACAAAAGATTATCACAAGATGTCTTTAGATTCGAAGATGGTTCTAAAGATCTCGTCGATACTTTGATCTGGTCTGAGTGAATCTTATATCAGAAGAGAAGATTCTCAAGAATAAACAAACTAGGTGCAATCAAAGTTTCAACAACCGTTTGTCAATCAAATTAATAATCTAAAACTAATAACACTGCAATTATCTAGTTTCCCACCAATGGTACTCGTAGAACTTCTTGATCCCACCAAAGTCTTTAAACGAGCGATCGTAAGAGGTTTCACCTAATTAGGATACTTTCCTCTCCAATTAGACGGCTCCACCAGAAACAACAAGAAATGAATGTTGCCTGGCTCTTAGGATAGTTTTCTAGAAATGAAAACTTAAAAATTTATAGACCAAGGTTGTTTGGACACCAAGGAATTTCCAAAACCGAAATTATTCTTAAGATATGCAATGAATTCCAAAATTCGGTTTTCCTAATTCCAATAAATTAGTCCAATATTTTCCGGAATCTCTCATATAAAATCTCCAATTAGTAAATGCACATGACTAATTTCTCTAGAGCTATGCATTAATTGCTAGTAATTAAAGTATATAAAACCAAAAACCTTAATTAAAAGATTCTCAATTTATTTCGGTACAAGATCACCTTGAGTACCAAGGAATATCTTTGCTATGTAAAGATGTACAAAAAAAATAAATAATGCTCATGTTCAAAGTATGTTGACATCTTTACACATCAAATCATAAAAAAATATGTAATCATGGAAAAACGGATTTGTATCTTGGAATCGGTTCTACCACACTTTCAAACAAGTTTAGAATTGGTTCAACCAAAATTCCAAGACTACTATGTGATTGGTCATACCAAGTCACAATGGTTAGTTTTGATTGGTCCTACCAAATCACATACATGGGTTCAGATCGGTTAACCGATCACATGGATTGGTTCTACCAAAACATGGTACCTACTTGTGATCGGTCATACCGGTCACTAGGATCGGTCATACCAATTACAAGGATCGGTCACACCAATTACCAGAATCGGCCACACCAATTACAAGGACCGATCATACCATCTCATGGTGATTACTTAGGATCGGTTACACCAATTACCAGAAACGATCATATCAAATCATAAGTCTAGGTATTGTGATCGGTTATTCCAAGATACATAACCTGAGTTAAGATCGGTTCTACCAACTCACATATATTGGTCATCCAAATAATATGAAATGAATAGATGGACCAATATGCCTATTTATTTCCCTTTCAATTCATGAAACAAGTTCACGAAGAGATTTTACCTATAATCAAACAAATCGACGAAGAAACTTAATTCCATTGTTGAATCAACTGCGTATGCACAATCGCCTGTTTCGATAAGACCAAAATACAGATCAGAATTAACTTTAATATTTTTCTCATCAGGCTCTAATTATTCAGACAATAACTTAGACCTTTCCCTTTAGACAAGACAAGACACTAGGTCAGTTAACTAGTTTTTCTTGTCAAGGCGCTAGTTAGGTTGATTATCTTTGAGGTTCTCCTATTCTAACCATGGGGAGAAAGTTTCATCACACATTACCATGATTGTTTTAAAAAAAATGTATCTTTAATTTAGTGGTGAAATATATCCAATTTTAATCTATTGGACCACGATATTTATTTATTTATTAATTGGTTGAGTTGATGCACTATTGTGCATGCAAGATTTAAATAAATTCATTTCTTCAGCTGTCTCATATTGCAAAGCATATGGAGACACAAGTTGAATATGGTGTAAAATACAATCATAGTACTTGCAAAAGTATTAAAATACTTTAAGACACAACATAATTGAATTGAGTTGTGTCAATGGTAGTTTTTCAATAAAATACCAAATTACTTCTCACAAAAAAGAAATTTAAGTTCAAACTCAAAATATGTCATATACTTTGCTAGAAGAGCATAATTTTTACAACGTTAAACATTTCCGACATAATGATTGATTAGTATCAATCAAGAGGAATTGCTCGTTCAAGTTTTGGTAGACGTACCAATACAAGAGCTTATAACTATCGTATATAATAAATACTAATCAGAGAGCACACTGATAAAGTTTACATTGACAATTTTTAATGACATCTATAAGCATGGGTGAGTTAAAATTATTGATTATAATATTATGATGAACAATTCGAAGAAAAAAGTTTTCGGATGACCTACTTGGATCCAAGGTCACTCTCCCATAAAATAGTTCACATGAATACAACTTGATATGATGAAACTTCTTCCATTAGAGGGAGGAAAGCAGTCGCTATAAGAACGTCATGAATTGGTTTCATCATAATTCTTGCACCAATTCGGTATAAGGTGGAGAAGTTATTCATGTCACTATGATATCCTTGAAGTATTTTATTCTTACAAGAAGAATAATCAAATCTCATATGTTGTTGCATGTATTTTGGCATTAGTTAATGTCTCTGCAGGGCATGCCATGACTTAGCAATAACTGAGTCGTCTGCAACTCATCAGAATTATTGATGAAAAACATATATATTCCTTGATAGAGGAAGCCAATCACGCTGAATCACAATAATGCTCTTGGGGAGGCTATTGATAATGTTCTCAATGAGACTATCTAACTATAATCTTTGATTCCTGGGCCATATATACCTCCTAAAGAGGAATTCGTCTCTTAGTGGAAAAATGGTGTCAGTATTGAAGAATAATTTTTATATACGTACATAATCGTAGTTATTATCGAATATGTATTCAGAGTAGCTAATAAAAACATTAAAATTGATTATGGATAATATCATTTTCACGCAGAATGCAGTGAAGTATCGCAAATGTTTAAGATTGGCTAATATGGGTGAAAGCCATCCATATTTAGTTGTTCCTTCACTAATGTACATCTTTTTTGAGATCAATACAAAATTGAGAACCCGGAAGGTTACAAATTTAATGTTTAGTTTACATGAGGGTGTCACGAGAGGAACAAGGGCGCTTATTACACAAATATGCTCCTGGCATCTAGTTTCTTCAGAAACTTGAGATATGTGAAATTACATCAACTAGTCTTAAATGATTTGAAAATATACAACACTTTGGTTAGTATTATGTACCCCATTGACAGATGAATTTCAACGGAAATTATTATTTGTCAGTTTTACATGTCATAATATGACATAATTGTTTATTATCAAAGATAACATTCTTTTAAACTTCTAAAAGGTTGTCACAAGTTATATTTGCTTATTGAGAAAATTCAAGGTAAAAGATCTCGGAAGCATGTCTTATTAAGCATCATAATGGTCGACCATCATTTTGTCAACTTCGAAAAGTGCTGACATGTTTACATGGATGGGTACATAACCTCCTAATAAAACTTGTGTAATAACAATCTACTTTCATCTCATTAACGGGTATGTAGCACTTTCTTTGGTTTGTATTACGTACTAATTAGATGGTGTTTTTGTGCTTGATTTTATATTTAACTTTATATGTTACACTTAAAATTGTTTGGTAGTGAATTTGCTTGCTAAACTTAATTAGCACTAATATAGAGGCATTGTGTATATTGGTTTTTGTGGTACCTCTAACATTTGACAATTGAGACAGAATTGCCAAAAAAACGTTAAAAAAAGTTTTTTTTTTTTTTTTTTTGTGGTACCTCTAACATTTGACAGTTGAGAGAGAATTCCCAAAAAACGTTAGGAAAAGAAAAAAAATTAATTTATTTGATGCTAGTTTATTGTAGTAGTAAAGGACAAATTTTAAAAGAAAAATTGTTTATTATGAAGAGTTTTACTTGAGAAGAAAAAGAAACGATTTTGTTGACGGAGAAATTCTTATAAAAAAGTTGATGAATATATGTAGAGGGATTCTAAAATTTTGCTCAAATAATTGCGCAATTATCTAATTCATTCAAGAATTTGTATAGAAATCCTTACATCGAAAAATATCTGGAGAATGAGGTAAAAACAAGCGCATTCTATCTTTATTATTCCTTAAGGATCTTCATTCCCCATCTTTTGTTCATATTTTGCTTGCTCATTGGTTAATTTCTATTCAATCTTTTCAAAGATTAAAGAGGGATAACTCAATATGCGGCCTACAAGTTGATTCAGTAACCACATTGGCAGACCTTCTAGTTTCCAGCAAGATTGTACACCATAATTTTAGATTTTTTTCAGTGGTAGAACTTGGAGACTTTCGATTGGTGTCAAAGATATTTAAGGTGCCTTTGTGAGATCCTTCATTCATTTAATTACACCTTCACCAATCAAAAAAGAAAAGAAAAGAAGCCTCAACTCCTAATATCAACTTCCAAAACTAATGACATCACTCCATCAACACTAGCAGATGGTTTTGATGTGGGTGAAGCCATTTACAATGTTTCAATTCCATAGGCGACATCAACTTATATGTTCAACCTTCTCAATGGATTATTCCCCTTTGTTAACATGCATGTCAAAAAAATCTTTTTGTTTCTATAATCTCACCACTCAGCAAGTTAGTCTATGGAGTACTACCTCACTTATGTTACAAAATAGGACTATTTTTCCGTGCTATGGGTTCGAGTTTGATCCCAAAACCTTGAAGCACAAGCTACTGTGCATTTTGGATATCTTTAGAGATATCCCTAATTGTGGAATTATAACATGACAATTGAATATATGGTTGAGGTTCTGACTATCAGAGTGAACCGATGGTGTAAGATAGACCAATCTCCTCCATGTAAGCTTTATGGAGCAACAGTTTTTGCAAATGGTTAAATATACAGAAGGAACCCAGGTTATAACTATTTCCCAACACTCGATGCTGAATTTATTGTGGCTTGTCTTGCACGTTTTTGATATTCTACTTGAAAATAAAAAATATATGGAGATGCAAATATTTAATTTATATAACAAATTAGTTAGTTGAAATGATACAATGTGTTGATCAACTAATAATAATGTTGATTACTTTATAATGATGGTGATCATGATGTTGACAAACAATCAAGATATTCTTGATTTTAATTATGATGTTTTTGATAATAATAATAATAATGGTTAAAATGATAATATTCTAAATTATGAAGAATGTTGGAGATAATTCAAAATATGTTAATATATTTGTGTTAGGTTTATTGTTGGATTCATTATCGATGTCATTGTAGTACAGGGTAAAGTTATTGGGTAATAATACCACTGACCTTAATTTGCAACTCGTCACCACCAATTCTTTACCTAATCAAATAACTAGTTAATCATATAGTTTAGGAATGTTAAACATGTTACGTTAGTGAAAATTAATGTCAACTAATTTTGGATTTAATTGTTACTTGGGTTTTGATTAGATATTTTAGGGATTGTGTGATTAATGCAAGCCTATAAAGGCCTAACTATTATTTATGAAATATGCAAAAATTTTATCGATGTCTTTTTTTTTTTTTTTAAATTATTTGGTGTTTTGATTCAAATCTCTATCTGTGTTATGTTGGATTTCCCACAAAAATTGTCTCCTCAATACTATTTTACCCAATCTTGGGTTTATTCTTCTGTGGTTTGATCAAGGTAAGAGGTGCACAACCGAATTATTAGATTGCTACTTGATAAGTTATGCTACAACTAGTTCATTTATGTTACTGAGTGGTAAGAAAGAAAGAAATATGGGTATCATTCAGGTTCCCTGTCTCAGGAGCCAGTTGATCTTATGTTGGATAATGATGGATTTCCTATATCCTGGAGAAGTCTAATTTTAGGTTTCTTCTGAAAGAAACAAAGGAAACAAATGAACTGAATTTTGCGAAAGAAAATAAGAAATTAAGAAGGTGATTATGCTTATAAATGTTAACAATATAAGAGTCTTTTATGTAGGTTCATTGTAGTTTGAGGTAGGGGTTGAATCGAATGAGCATGACCTCATTTTGAAGATTCAGCTAGACGTACTCTTGTGCATTTTTATCTCGTGATGAATTTTGGACTATGTTAGGGTCTACATCAGGATTGACAACAGATTATTCTCGCCTCTTGTATTTCAAGATGCTAAGATGTGTTGCAAACCATAGAGATTGTTAGACATTGAGCGGTCGAACTCACAAGTGTTGCTATATAAGTTTTTTGTCAAATTTTGTTGTCAAAACTATATATTGATTTCTAGTGTACTATTAGTTAAGTCTCGATCTAGGATAGTGGAGTTGAGAAACGAGCCAATCATCATTTGCGTTCTAATGTTTGAAGGGGAAGATCAACCGAAGCTTTTGGAGAACTTCATCGACAAAAGGTAAGTGAAGACTGAACCACCTATTTCTCAAGTTATATTCACCTTTATATCTTTGAGATGATTGTCGCATAAATAATTATACTAGATTGCATAGACAAGAATTTCGAGTCGAGAACTAATTATTTAGTTTACGAATTTCTCGAAATATAAAGACTAAGCTTAATGAACATTTTTTCATACTTGATCAAATTCGGTAGAGAATAATTTATTGTTCGGAACCAAATCATGATTCAAGTTTATCATTCGAAAATAGTTTGGAACAATGATATGTGTCATTAATGTTATTCAGGAATGTTTCGAATTGATTTAAAGAAATATAGAACTACTATATTCAGAATAAAAGACATTGTTATCAGTCTTACAAACTGAGAAAACTGTTATATGTCTGAAGCCGTGTTACATGTATTCGTACACGTAGCGGAGTAGCTATATATCGACTTTCAGATTTGTGTGATATGCATATTCATATGTACATCATGGGAAAATTTATTTGTTTCGTGATCTGGATAGGTATGTATATTCATATACAAACCATTGTGGAACTGTGATAAGGGAACCGCGTTAAAACAATCAAACCGGTATGCGAGCCAAAATAGTTTTATGTTCTAGAATAAGTTTAGTACCCAAACCGGTACGTAAGCTGAATGTTCTGTGAACTCTGGAACCGACAAAGGTCTTAAGTTTGCAAACCGATACGTGAACTAAAAAGTACTGTTGACTCCGGGACTTTGAGTTGGTTCAAAGTTTGAGTTTATGAACTAAAAAATTCTGTTGACTCCGGAACTCGGTAATTGCATATAAGTTTGCAAACCGGTCCGCGTACTATGACTCAGCCGATTCACGACCGATTCAAGTAATTGTACTTTGTACATTTACAAACTATGTCGATTATAATTCAATTGCGATTAAATTATTTCTATGAAGTAATTTGTGATGAGCGCACAATTCTTATATATTTACCACTCAAATTCATATTTATTAGTTCCCGTTTTTGTACATATTTAATAATTTTGTTTATTTTTGCAGTGTTTTAATAAATAAAGCTCGCTTGGACCAAAATGTTGAACTTTGCTGGTAAAATGGAGGAATGGATCAATATATCTCAATACACAGATGGACGAAAAAGGCTAACCAAATAGTCAAAGCACAATTCGCGTTGTATAAATAAATGGGTCAGTGACATTTAGAAATTTCGGAGCTAATGGATTAATAATCTTGATCAGGCTAAATAACCATTAATAGACATATATGTAGTGTGCGAGCAGAACCTTAAGTTAAGGGTGAGCATTGGCTTCATTGTGTGTGGAACGTAAAAAGGATGGAACATTAATTATGGTTTGGAAATGAATAAACATATGGAGAAAGTATACAATTGGTTGGGTCCCTAATGGTGTCAGACATGTGGAGTTGAGAAGATGGCATACACCGTACTTCAGAAGAAGCATGCGTAGAATTAAACAATTAAGGAAAGTGGAGATTTGGAGATCAACTTCCAATATTAACCATTCAAGCACGTGAAAGGAAATGTTCATGTCGACATACATGAATTCTCCATATTTTGTTCCTTATGACCACTTAATACGCTAAAGAGAGTTAGTGGACCAATAAGATGTAAGGAAGTGGACATTTGTCACCCCTTCATTGGTTAATGATGTGAGGAAAAATTCAAAAGAGGAAAGTTACATTTTGGAACTTCTATAAGTACGATGAGAATATCAGTTTCTGAGGAGGGTTTCGGGAGGAGGAGCCGACAACACTGCAGTTTTAGATTATTTCTTTTGCTTTCATTTTTGTAATGGAAAACTAACCCTCTCTACCGGGGCTAAGGAGGAAGCCACTAAATTGTGTAAGAAATTCTAATAATCTTTAAATTAATATTCTTTTGGAACATAAATATTTTAATTAATCTCTCTTCATACTTAGCTTCGTTTTAATTGTTTTGGATAGTCTTCGATTCATAGATCTTTTATAAGCGAAAGGAGGTTATATCGTTTTGGTACAACATAAAGTTGTAATATTTGTTTTAATCGTTATATATTTAGAGACATGAGATTGTGTTCGATACTGTCTCGAGTTATATCAAGAATATTTTTAAGGAGAATGATTATTTTACACAATTTATTTGGTGGAATCTCAAACCCTGGTCTTTTCTCCCATTAATCATCTTAGCAATTTTTTCTTTAGTATTTTTCTTTTAATCTTAAAACCAAATCTTTAGAAAATAGTCCAAGCAACGAATCCTATTCTTACCACTGTTAAAACTGCATCAGTTTTTGGCGCCGCCGACGCGGACTGTATATAAATTAGGTTTTAGATTATACATATATATATATATATATATATATATATATATATTTTTATTTTTTACGAATGAGCAGTTGGTATCCTAGCCACAAGCTGGGCACCAATACCTTTCTGAATAACCAAACCAAATCTATGAAAAAGAAAACTACCATGACCACCAAACCTAATCTAGTTTTTTTTTTTCTTTCTATTTTACATGTTTGGGTATTTTTTTTCTTGGTGTGCAAATTTTTCTTGAAATTAAAAGTGGAAAGTGGAATAAGCAGCCAAACAGGTAAGTATGCAAGACTTTATTTTTGTTCCCTTTTGTAAATATTTATTTTTGAAAAAATTCTGATTTTTTAGATATTTTTTTTATTTGTACATATTATTTTTGGATTCTTTTTATTTTTGTAATTTTTTATTCTTTTTTTTATATATAAAAAAAACACGTTGCACACACCAATTACATCGGTAGACAAACGATTTTAGAAAAACCCGTTGTTGATGGGTGAAAACTACTCCTGCAGAATTTGGTAATTCGGGGTGTGGATGAGGAATGAATCTAAACCTTCAACAAATGCACTGCGCGGTGAGTGCTTGTAGATTCGAGAGATCAATCAGGCAAGTCCGGCCTAAACCAAGAAATGGCCGTTCCGACTTGTTTCGGTCACAAAGTGAAGGAGATGGGGTTGATCTTAGGGAGGAAGCGAAGAAGGTGTTGAGATTGTGAAGGTGTTGGCTTGCTTATGACTTGTAACGAGAAAGATGAGCAAGCTTACGGTAGATGCAAGCAGGCTTCTGGGTGTTTGAATACGGTTTTTGTATTAACACTTGGTTTCTGTCGTCTGAACTTGTGTTGTTCTGTCCTGCCTGTTTGAAATAGGGCGGAGAACCTATTTATACAAGTCATTGAGCCTCATTCACGTTTCTCGTGGGAAGTGGAGGTAGTGGAATGATGGAGTAGTGGAGTTGTGTGTCGGTGATACACGACCAGTCTTGCCCACTTCTCCTGTTCATCTCTAACCGCCCATGACTTCCTAACACGTTCTTGTGATGGCGCGTTGCACGCTGCACGCTGTAAACCGCCAGACCAATACCCCGTATGTATCCCCCGCCAGTGACATGATTGATGTCTGGAATGTGGATCGTGGATCCATGAAAGATAGCATGTAATGCGAATTGAATAATCGTTATTCGGGGAAGTCGATACTTGTGAAGTATCGTGTGTATTTTATGCAAATGCTTGCATTGTGGTGTGGTAAGGTGATGGGTAATGACGCCTTGCGACCAATTGACTCTGACCGGGGTTGTATAACCAAGTCGGTGAAGTTGGACGGATGAGATGAGCTTTGAGACACTCATCCACGACCGTTAATGAGTATTAGGGTTTTTGAAAAGGTGCGCAAGCATCACTCTCCCCGCCTTGGTCGAAACCAAGCATGGGAAGGATTTTGGAGAGGATCACCATACATGCGTGTTGACAAGATGATGGTGTAGGCGCCGTATTCCGTTCCCTCATGAAAGCGCGATCCGGGCCACTCAATTTGACCGGCAAAGAGGAGTGGTTGAGATCGGTTTGCGGCAAAATCTCTTACCGCAAAGGAATTGGTAACCGCGTGATATTCCCGCTCACGTTCCAAGACAACCGTCCTTGGTCGGTCTTGGCCTGGCCACTCTAGCGTGTAGGTGGTGGGCTGGTGTTCACGCCAATGTCTCACCGTCCCATGAAAACGTGATCTAAGCCACCCAATTCGTCCTAGGTGAAGTTGGGTGGTCGAGATCGATTTGCAATTTGGGAAGTGTATCCACGCATGTTTGAGCGGGCGTTTTGGATTGGCCGGGCGTGATATGCCTTGGCCGACCGCATGAAGAGGTAGATGGGCCCACGGTGGTCATCTTTGGTATGACCGGACACGCTTAATCTAATCTTGTGACCCTCCATTCGTGCCGGAGAAGATGGACGCGCGTGATGGCTTGAACCCTAATTTTGGCTTTCAAAGCCGCGCGACCATGCTATTTCAAAGTGACGAATGTGTTGTAACCAACCATGGTTGGTTTTGACCGATTGGTCAAGTGTGTAGGCGGTCACATGGTGATTGTGTCGACATGCTCCGGGCCCTTTGAGTCGCATCAAAACCCTCCATCTATACCGCGAAGATGGATGGTTGAGACCGTTTTGTGGCACATGTAATATGCCGCAAACCCTAATTTAGGTTTTCCGCCCATAATGCTTGGTATTGACGGTTTCTTAGCAAGCAAAGGCCAATGGTCGACCATGCGGGGTCGGCCGCGTGTATTCCATACACCTTTGGGGGTGATGGAATTGATCGGGGTCGTCCAATCATGCTTGTGGAGTTGGATGACTGCGATCGAGATCATATCTCGCAAGCTAAGGCCGTGGGTATTCCATACCATGCTTAGGGTGATGGAATTGATCTGTGGTCATCCAATCATGCTTGTGGAGTTGGATGACTGCGATCGGATCATATCCTAGAGACTGATACGATCAAGTCCGGATGCTCAATCGGGCTAGTATAACACACCGAGAGGGGCTCAATCGGGCTAGTATAACACACCGAGAGGGCTCGGGCAGTATAACACACCGAGAATCACTGTACGGGTATTTCGTACATGGTTTCATTATAGTGCTTGGAGGTTCGTGTTACTCTGTATGAGTAACACTCAGTCTCATGCCACACTGATAATGATTCATTATAGTGCTTGGAGGTTCGTGTTACTCTATAAGAGTAACACTCGGTCATCATGCCACACCGATAATGAGTACAGAAATACAAGGTCGAATTAAGTGAGGGAGTATCCAACACTTATAAATGGCTTTATCTTTTACAAGATGTCAACAGCATGATTTTTCTGGTTTTTTACAAACTCAACCTTGAACGAAAATCCACCATCAACATTAAGTCCCCTGCCTAGCACACAATGGTTACACTATTGTATGGTAGGCATGAGATGGTGACAGTTAAAGATAAAACTTATGAGACAATGTTAGATGTTACCAGAGAGACGGGTCGTCTGTCCTTCGAGCATGTCACGTTCAAGAGACGCCCGTAAAAGTGTTCCCCTAGCATGATGTCGGTCTTTCTCTGCTTCGATCGACCTTGCTATGATCGCTTGATCGAGAGGGCTATTGCGCCGCTTCGTTCAATCGTGGGGATGTGCCTAATCGACCGACCGTTGCGCCGCTTCGTTCGTGGGGTTACTGCGCTGCTTGATCGAACGTGGGCTTGTTGTGTTCTGCTTCGGTTGAAAGTGGGTCTACTGTGTACATGCTTCAAACGTCGGCCATGTGCTTCGACCGAAACCGACCTCGCCAGTGTGCGCCTATTATACCAGCCTTATGACTTGAGCAATACCAGCCTTTGCGACTTGAGCAATACCAGCCTTTTGACTTGAGCAATACTAGACTTGAGGCTTGTATCGTACGAAGCTTGATCAATGCCAGACTTGAATGATGTTTGGACTGGCCATTGTGTGAGTTGTGTCTTGCCGTGTGTGGCGACACTTCTCATATGCCTTCATACAAGTTCTAACTCCTGTCTTTTATTTCATTGCGGTAGAAAGAATCCTGTTGAGATGTCTTCCGGAGATAATGCTTTGGTGTCAAGTCGAAGTGTTGATAGCTTCAAAGATATGCCGAACGTTGATGATGAGCTGTTCACCGCGCCCTTTCAACTATGAAAATATTCGTTCCACCGGATAACCCACCTCATATCGACTTTAGGGTTCTTCATGCTCACTGGGTCCTCATGAAGGATGGATGAGACGTACGTTTAAGCAATGAGTACATCAAAGATAACTTAGAGTGCAGATTATTGATGTAGCTTGAGTGTTGAAACGACTCGAGAGGATGTTAAAGTGGTTTAAGCGCGAACGTTGAGGTAGATCCTGGAGAGAGTGTTGAAGCGGATTCGAAGCGAACATGGGTCCCTGAGAGAGCATTGAGGCGTCTCTTGAATAGACTATTGAAGCAGCTTCGCTCAGGAGGGAGAGTTGAAGTGGCTTCCTCTCCAGATTCGATTTACCCTTGCGAATTCCATGATTCTTGACGAACCATCTTTCTCGTGTTGAAGAAGTCCTTGGTGACGGTGAAGGAACTTCATGCCGAGCCTCGATCCCCAAGCGTGGTTTACATGGTTTGTTCGTAGTGGTTTTTGTCGAGCCTGGCATGGAATATCTCGAACGTTGTTGCATCATTGCGGGATTCGTACATGTGGCACCGGAGTTGGAGTTGGCGGACACGCAGATATTGTATCTCGGTGGTTTTCCCTTGTCGCTTCGAGGAACCGCCACGAGGAATTTGAAGGTTGTATCGCTGTTGGTGAGATATATGCTCTTGCGTCACGCTCGTACATCCTTATCTCGGTTGTAGCCGCTACATCCATCCATGGAGGAGAACATGCCGTGTCCGCTGGTTGCATCTACTAACATGTCGATGTTCGATGAGGAGAATCGCTTTTGGAGCATTCCATTGGGCGGAGAGACGGGTGTCGGTCTCTCCCGCTAATTGCTAACAACGACGCCAGATATTGTCTTCCCCTTCTAATCACGTCTTGCTTCGAAAGTGCGTCCCCTTTTGGTGTGAGTATGGGTTGAGGCTTCACCGTATGTGCCGGGTCTGGTTTCCTTCAAGTCCGTCATTGTGGTGGGATGACGCACAATCTTGCATGGGCTAAACTTGGCCGTCCCCGAGAGTCTTGAGAGAAATCACAATGGAAGATGCTCCCGTGTCGACGAGGGCCCTCCCCGAACTCGAACCCTTGATGTGTGCGGTAACATGTAGGGCCGGTCGTGATCTTTTTCGCCATCATGTCGTCTTACAGAAATGTAACATTATTTATAGGTGTTTTTGATGCGATTAAGACTTACGGACGTGAAGGAGTCGGTGTACGTCCGAGCTATTTTATTAATTACGAAACATCTATGCACGTTGATTCTTTGAGAGGCGCAAGAGTTCACACAAGCTTTCCACTAGAGATGCCGCTTCCTAATCCACTGGTCTCGATTCGTAGTAAATCTGGTTGACTCGGGAGGATCGTTGAGGATCACCCCAGTGTAGGAATCTCCATGACAGGACCGTTCATATCCGATGTCGCTCATTTTATCGGGTCCACGTAGGTCCGCGCGGCTGAAATACCTCTTTACGAGTTGCGGCCATATCCGTTTGAGTCTTAGCAAGAACTTCCCGCTTCTCCATCAAGTCTCGAAATGGTAATGGATGGTGGTCCTCCTCTCGTCCCTCCGGCTCCTCGTCCCGATGCGGGAGTGAAAGTTGTTGCTCCGGTGACTACCGGAGGCGTTACGCTGAGGAGTTGTCGGGATTTGCGTGCTGCTCGACTCGGTGACGGAGGTGTTACACTTACTGAACATCTCCTGCTACGCTGGCACCAGGTGGTAGAAGTGACGGCTACATAAGGTGTATTGACCACGGTAGCTCCGAAATTATAGGACGGAGCCCCTTCGTATCTTGTGTTACTCGCCGAGGGAAGAAGAGGTTGAAAAGTTTCCTAAGGAATTGAAGTCAAAGCGAGGTTGTACTTCAAAGGATGAAAGTCTCTCTTGCCCGGAAGGACGAGTTGCTTTCTTTGAAGGACTTTCCTTGAAAGATCGTAGCTACCTACTTGTCTTTTTAGATGCTCTTGTTTTTGAGTGATAGTGAGGATTCCTTTGACTACCGGTTTTGAATTAATAGGTAATTGAATTGGTTCATTTTGAGATAGTTTGGTGAATGATTTTTTCTGAAAGAGGTTATTTTAAATGAAATTTGCATCTTGGTCATGAATGATTGCACATGTCACATGAAGTTGCAAACGTTGTGTGAAAGGAAAACATGAATGAAACAGGACACGGTGTTTGATTATCGAGCCTCTTTCTCCACGTGTGGGATGCTAAGTCCCAGTGAATTCTAAACTATCTTTCTTGTAAAATTGTTGAGTAGAACTTACTTGCTTTTGAAGCCTCATTTGTATCAAACCGGAGTAGCCTCTCCAAGAAAATCCTCCGCACTAACTTCTCAAAGCTATCCCTCTGAGCCAAGATTCTCCTGAACAATGCGCTTCAAAGCGTTGCACTCACCGGTGGGGTGATGAAGGGACCGGTGGTAATGACAAGTACCTCGGGTCCATTACTTCTTGACCGATGAGGTGGGCGCCGTATCGGGGGTAGCTTTATCTCTCCGTTTCGTACCCACGTCTCCAAAGTAGCTCCGAATCTTCTTCATTGGGAAGGGGAAATGTAAGTACCTTGTGTCCATCTTTTCCCCGTTAGTGGGCGTTGCGATGTCTCCCCGTGGCTTTGATATGGAACAGGAGATGAAGTTGGAAGACTTGCGAGCGCCATCATGTCTCGGATTGTCTTCCTAAGTAGAGGGATGTAGAGGGTGTCGTAATGTCACTGCCGAGTGACCGGATTGAACGCTCCCATCCTCTCGTATTCGAGGCATTTCTTGATTGATTTCTCCTTCCTCAAGCGTTTCTTCGATTGGTTGGAAGGCCGACGCGGATTGGACGATCTTCCGGGCTTCGGCAAGAGCTTTGAGGTATAAATCCTCCGGCAAGGCTCCATAGGCTGCGGGTTCCCCTTCTTTATCTGCGGACATCGTAGCATTCTCGGATAAGTCTCCTCTCCCCGTGGAGTTGCATCGGGTCTCCATTGTTGACCGGACCATGTTGTTCATCTTCCCTGGGTCTCCTGCGGTTGCGCGCCCTTTTGCTTCTCCACCGGTAAAGATGTGACTCTGGTTAAAGATTCTCGCATTGCCCGAGTGGATGCGTGTCGATGCTTCTTGCAATTGTGCCGCCATATGATGCGTGTCGTAGGTGCAATCAAATTAATTCAAAATTTCCACTCAATTAAAAATAATATAATGGAAGTCAAGTTCGTTCCCACGAGGAGCAAGAGATCTTAGTTGTAAAAGTTGTCACGAAAGGGGGGTGTAAAAAGCAAAAGAAAAATAAACAAAGCAATTAAAATCGAAAGTTGAAAGATGAAAGCAAATAAGAGAGAGAAGATCAAGGAATCCTTCTTCGTTACGAAACAATGAATCAAGTTATGTTCTATTCTACTTGTTATTAGTCACAAATTATCACCAACCGTAGGTAAAGCAGCTAGCTCAGTGCTAAACCCATAAATCCCTTGTATCACCGGACACGGAAGTTCTCGACTACCGGATTCTAATCACCAAGCCACCTAGAATTAGCTCAACCTAGATGTAACTTGGCTCATGCATTAAGTTTTATGAATTTCTTAGGTTGATATTAGTAGTTAGACTCTTAGCTCAAGGTCCACTTGCTAACGTTGTTTCTACACACAATTGCTCCACGGAATCCCTCCGCAAGGTCTCGTGTTTGCTACTTATGTAAAGAGTCAAGAAACGATTACTTATCTCCTAACTTTCACTAGCTTTAGATCAAATTAACAAATTAATTTAGCGTGCACTCCAAACAATCTATCAATCAATCATGAATGTCTTTAAGATCATTCCTATTAGTAAAAACAAACGATAATTATGTGAAAAACTTCAAGATAGAATTTTAAAACAAAAACTTAAATCATATATTAAGAACTAGGAATTCATCCTCAATCAATAAGAAAATTAGCTACTCATGCTTTTGAAATTCACACAAATAATAATAATTAAAAGAAGAATTTTCAAATTCACACAAGTAATTAAAAAGAAAAATCTTAGAAAAGCAAGCAAAAACACAAGTGATGTGTGTGTAGAGAGGTGTGTAGAAGTTGTAGAAAACTTCTCTATTTATAGGCTTCAATATTCTCCAAATCTTCTAAGGAGTAGAATCCTTTTCCTTTAGCAATTCAATTTCCAATTCCAAGCTTTTCTCAACTCTTCCACCTTCTCTTTCCAAATTTGAGTCCAATTCTCCATCCAATTCCAAGCCCAAGTCTTCACACCCATGAGAGAAGTCCATAGAAAATTTCGGAATTTTTGGCTCACGGAAAAGCGGGATTGTGGCCGGAATTTGGCCGGAAAACGTCACCGCCGGTCGCCTGAAAATTTCTGTCCGTCGGGAGAATATTCGACGGAATATTCCGTCAGTCCACCGTTAGGACTAACGGTCAAACAGGTCAACCGTCAGTCAAAGGTCAAGGAGAAGGAGTGAGTCAGACTCGAGTTAGCTTCGACTCGGCTAATCGGGCTTACTCGGTGAGTCAAAATCGAGTCACCGCTTACTCGGCTGACTTAATCTAATTCAGCTAACCGGAATCGGTCACTGAACTCGGTTGGGATCGGTCATCGGGATCGTCCGGATCGGTCCGAGTCGACTCGCCAGAAGGATGATTTGGCCGAGTTTCGTTTATTTCAGAGCTTTCCCGGCCAATTTCAGGCCTCTACTTCATCAGTTCCTGTGACATTCCTAAGCATTCATCTAGTTTCACCATTTCAAGCTTCAGCACATACCCAATTGCTGCTTCAGATGGCTTCAAATCATTTCATACTTGCAGTCAACACCATCTTCGTTATCAATTCAATCCCCTGCAACAGCACCACCATCTTCGTTATCAATTCCTTCCTTTCTGTGTTGTTCAACAGCAGCACATCTTCTCTCTGTGGCATCAGACCATCTCCAATTTCTGTATTCTTGACATCACAGCAGCTCAAGCAACCTGAATTTGATTCAAAACCCATTTTCTCAGAGAGCTCATCTCATCAATTACAGCTACATCTGTCTCAAATGTAGAGATTGCCAACCATTATCAAATCTCTTTGAGCAAAGATCAACACTTCATTGCACCCATCAGCTCTCCCCCGAACTCATTGTTTCAGCGTTCCACACAGCACCAAAACCCTATTTTCTTCTCAGACTTTACCCAGACAAACACCCACACTCTGTCTCTCGATCTCTTTCAGGGAAACCCATTGTTTGATCTTCTCTCAATTTCAGTCTGGCAGCGACTTCAAATCTTGATTCAATCTCTCGCCTCAACAAAGAGCCTAGCCTTTAACAACACCAAAACCCATCACCGTGTTCTTCTCGATCTGATTCATCTCTCTTCTTCTTCATTCTTCCATTAAATTCTCTCCCCGAGTCCCCGAATCTCCCGTGTTCTTCTTCAATTCTTGATCCGAGAATCGACACCCATATCTTCCGAGCTACTTGGATCCCCTAACTATACTCAAATCGAACCCGTCTTCACAGACCTTGCATCATTAATAATTCTTCTTGGATTGATAGCGAAGAACGGCTTTTTTTTTATCTTTTCTCTCTTTCGTAAAAACTAAATGATTGAAAGAACTCGGAGAATATGTCGATTTAGGGTTGGGTGATTTGAGGTTGGATTCGGGCATGGATCCGAGTGCGGGTGTGGAGCGGGTATGGATATGGGTCGAGTTTAGGGTGTGGGTGGATTCAAACACCCACCATAAGTACACCCCAATTGTGCTATTCTCACTCCCTTCTTTTGGATAAGGGGCAACTCTTTGACCTCCCCTTAACCTTGGCTGGGCTCCATATAGTATTCCCTCCTTGGTGAAATGACAATTTTACCCTTTTGCTAAAATATGGTGATTTCTTCTCCTTTTCCTCCGTGTGACTCCATAGTAGCTATAAAACTCAAAACAAGCGTAAAATACATAATTTACAAGAAAAATAGCAAAGAAAGCATAAACTCTAGATAGTAAATACGGTGTATTCTACACCTATCAAATTCCCCACACTTAGACTTTGCTAGTCCTCGAGCAAATCAAACTAAAAACTCACAACTTCAAAGCGTTCAAGCGTCACAAGCATCCAAAAAGTTATGAGGACATAGAGTTTCTGCATGCTAGTAATAAGAAGTTAGAAATACTAAAGAACATATTCTCGTTCTTAAATGTTGAGTGAGAAATAACCACACCATAATGAGAGAATGCGTGTTTGAGAAACGATCAATAAGCATTTCGCCTCGACTTCTGCCTCACCAAATAGGATTTTATGATAATTGCACTCAAAAAGACAGCTTTTTTATGGTTCTCACATGTGTGCAGGTAGGAACGAAGAGAGAAATCCTGCATCATGTTGAATGGTGGGAAGGATAACTTCCGAAATATTTTTAAAAACCCACATCTTTTAATATTTTGAAAAAAACCATTTTTCTGACGATCTCTAAGAAAGGAAATCAACCATTTATATTGAGGATGAGATTACTTACTTACCTTCACATCCGATCGCCAATTATGATAACACCACTCTCACGGCATCCAATAGAAACGTCTTCCGCTCCTCGTCTTGATCTTCATGGTCTTCGTCTTCGGTTTCAACTATTGATGATAAACCCTTGAATTTCATAAATCATTAACAATTTGTAACTCTTTTACCTTAAAATCCTTGTCGCTTGAAACTACCTTATAGATTTTCCTTCCCCACGGCTCATTAAATAAGAACAAATATTTCTCTTGTTTTTCTCTCTTTTTTTTTTTTTTTTTTTTTTCAATTTTTTTTTTTTTTTTTTTTTTTTTTTTTTTGAATAACAAGAGAAATTAAATACAAAAATAAACCATGGCCGTGGGAGAAGTATTTTACCGCTTGATTTTTCACAACTTGAAATCATAAACTTCAAAAATTCTCACCTTTTAATTTTCTTCGCTTTCATGAATAAGTCTTCATACTTGGATATAAAATTACCTCGTTGTATTGTAAGTCCTCAACATATATGTAAAAATCCGCTCTTTGTATGTTGCTTTACTTGAATTTGAAATTTGCTCTTTTTCTCATTCCGTTGCTTGTAAACCTTAAACTTTTCCAACTTTCCTTGTAGATTTTGATGTCGCTCCTTGTTGATGATGAGAATGTTTCTATGGATCCGTTGTTGTCGAGAGAGAGAATGGTGCTAACTGCAAATCGAACTACAAGAAGGAAGCTTTCATCCATGGACGTCACCCTCATGATTGACAAAATTAGCACTCAAGAGATCAAAGAGTAGTGCTTCTATTGGTGGGAGGTTGGGTAGCTCACCATTCTACCCGGAATTTACGTACGGTGACACACACTCACAAGAAGCTCTTTAGTAGATGGAAGATTTCTGGTCGGTGCCTCACATGATATGAATACGGGTAGTCTCCACTAATGATTGATCAAAGCAACTCTAATAACGCATTTCTCCTCGCACCAAATTCGCATCACCGGCATGATTAAATCCATTATTTAACACTCAAACAAACAAGAAATCCGAATGTAGTTCTCTAACATTTCCAAGTTCAATTATGTCGGTCAAAATCTCTATGTAAACATACCTAGAAGTATGCTAGTGACTCTAAAATCTTTAAAAGTTGGAATTTTTAAGTAAAACTTTTTTTTTTTTTTTTTTTTCAAAATTTTTTAATTTTTTTGTAATTTTTGTTTTAAAAACATGCTTAACCACTCCCCCACACTTAAACCTTACATTGTCCTCAATGTAATTGAATCCTCCTAGTAAAGTCAAGGTGGGAAATTTTAACATGATAAGAAACAAGAAAAAGAAATAACAAAAGCAAAAGGATAAGAAATACAAAACCGATGGGTTGCCTCCCATTAAGCGCTTGTTTTAAAGTCGACGGCCCGACTTAGCTCTTGCGGCACATTACTCCTCCAGAGGGAGTGCATCTCCAAATGAAAGTTCATCCAAATTCACATAAGCGATGTTCTCATAGTATGGCTTCAACCTATGGCCGTTGACTTTGGAAACCGAATTGTCTCTAAGACTAGTAATTTCAACTGCACCATGAGGAAAAACATTAGTAACAACATATGGTCCAATCCAACGGGACCTTAACTTTCCAGGAAATAGTTTAAGGCGAGAATGATATAAAAGGACTTTTTGTCCCACAATGAAACTTTTACGAGAAATCATCTTGTCATGAAAAAGCTTGGTCTTTTCCTTGTAAATCCGGGCACTCTCGTAAGCATCATTACGTATCTCCTCTAACTCATGTAGTTGTAACTTCCTTTGTTTCCCTGCTTCATCATACTCCATGTTGAATTTCTTTATCGCCCAATAAGCCTTATGTTCAAGTTCAACCGGAAGATGACAAGCCTTGCCATAAACCATCCTATATGGAGACATACCAATCGGTGTCTTATACGCCGTTCTATACGCCCAAAGTGCATCGTTGAGCTTAAAGCTCCAATCTTTCCTTGTGGTATTCACCGTTTTCTCAAGAATGGACTTGATCTCACGATTTGAAATTTCCGCTTGTCCACTAGTTTGTGGATGATAAGGCGTACCAATTTTGTGTGTTATGTTGTACTTCTTGAGGAGAGCGTGGAAAGCCTTCTTGAAATGTGAGCCTCCATCGCTTATCACCACTCTTGGTGTACCATGCCTATTGAAAATGTTTTCCCTTAGAAAATCACAAACAACTTGAGAGTCATTAGTCTTGGTGGCTCTAGCTTCCACCCATTTCGAAACATAATCAACGGCAAGAAGTATATAAAAATTCCCATTCGAATTGACAAAAGGGCCCATAAAATCAATACCCCACACATCAAAAATCTCAACGGTGAGAATTGGTGTGAGTGGCATTTGATTTCGAGCACCTAGATTGCCCGTTCGTTGACATCTATCACACGATTTACAAAAACATATGAATCTTCAAACAAGGTGGGCCAATAAAATCCACTCTCGAGAACTTTGAGAGCGGTACGTTTCGAACCAAAGTGGCCACCACAAGCAAAAGTGTGGCAAAAGGAGAGGATGGATTGAAATTCGGAATTAGGCACGCACCTTCGCATTATCTGATCAACGCCATATTTCCATAAGTATGGTTCATCCCACACATATTGCTTAGCTACCTTCTTAAGTTTCATCTTTTGGAAATTAGACATTGTACTAGGTACTTTCCTTGTCACCAAGTAATTCACTATATCCGCATACCAAGGTGTTGATTCTTCCATGGAGAAAAGTTGTTCGTCCGGAAAGCGGTCATGTAACGGAAGTTCCTCTTGAGACATAACAAGTCTACTAAGATGATCCGCAACGGTATTCTCCACACCCCTCTTATCACGAATTTCTATGTCGAACTCTTGTAACAATAGGATCCACCGAATTAATCTTGGCTTAGCTTCTTTCTTCTTTATTAAGTGTCTTAGTGCGGCATGATCGGAATACACAATAACCTTTGTACCCACCAAGTATGATCGAAATTTTTCCAACGCAAAAACTATAGCCAATAACTCCTTTTCCGTGGTAGAATAATTGATTTGTGCATCATTAAGGGTCCTAGATGCATAATAGATAACATGGGACAACTTGTCCACCCTTTGACCCAAAACGGCTCCAACCGCATAATCACTAGCATCACACATTAATTCAAATGGAAGATTCCAATCCGGTGATTTGATAATCGGCGCACTTGTCAACATATCCTTTAATTTGTCAAAAGCATCCTTGCATTCCTTGTTGAAGTCGAAAGGTACCTCCTTTTGTAATAACTTGCACATCGGCATGGAGATTTTGGAGAAATCCTTGATAAACCGCCTATAGAAACCTGCATGGCCAAGAAAAGAACGAATTTCCCTCACCGAAGTGGGATATTGTAAGTTTCTTATTAAATCTATCTTTGACTTGTCCACTTCGAGCCCTCGAGAGGACACAATGTGACCAAGTACTATGCCGTGGTTTACCATAAAGTGACATTTCTCCCAATTAAGGACAAGGTTTGTGTCTATGCATCGTTTAAGAATTAGTTCAAGGTTATTTAAACAACCATCAAAAGAATTGCCATAAACACTAAAGTCATCCATAAATACCTCGATGATGCGCTCCACATAATCCGAGAATATACTCACCATGCATCTTTGAAAAGTAGCCGGCGCATTGCAAAGGCCAAACGGCATCCGTCTATATGCAAACGTTCCAAACGGACAAGTGAAAGTGGTCTTCTCTTGGTCCTCCGGTGCAATAACAATTTGGTTGTATCCCGAATAACCATCCAAAAAGCAATAATAAGAATGCCCCGCTAACCGCTCCAACATTTGATCAATGAAAGGTAAAGGAAAGTGATCCTTTCGGGTTGCGGAATTAAGCTTTCTATAATCAATACACACTCTCCAACCGGTTTGAACTCTTGTAGGAACAAGTTCATCATCTTGATTTCGAACAACCGTGACTCCGGATTTCTTTGGTACCACTTGAACCGGACTTACCCACTTGCTATCGGAAATTGGGTAGATTACCCCCACACTTAGCAATTTGAGTATCTCTTTTTTCACAACCTCCATCATGGGAGGATTTAGCCGACGTTGAGCATCACGTACCGGCTTCACGTTTTCTTCCATTAGAATCCTATGCATGCACATGGATGGACTAATACCTTTGATGTCCGCAATTGTCCACCCAATAGCCGTTTTGTGCTCTCTCAAGACTCTAAGCAAACGGTCTTCTTGTACCGGTGTGAGGTTCTTAGAAATAATCACCGGAAGCTCATCTCCATCTCCCAAGAAAGCATACTTCAAATGGTCCTAAGCGGCTTCAATTATAGTTTGGGCGCCTTCACAATAGATGGTACAAGTACTTCATCATTCAAGGGTAAAGAAATATATGAAACATTACCCTTTTTAGCTTCTTGCAATGTCGCCAAAGCACCACACATCTCCACCAATTCCTTGGAGATTTCAACCTCCAAGTTAGACAAGCCATGGACGTCCAATTCAATGCTCTTTGCAACACCACATCAAGTTCATCCTCTTGATTCAATTCCACCATTTGTTGCGCTAATGAATCAACCACATCAATGGAGTAAACGGAATGCACATCACTTGGGTAGTGCATGGCTTCAAATATGTTAAAGTGTATTATCTCCTTGTCGAATTCCATAGTGAGTGTACCCTTATCAACATCAATCTTCGTCTTTGCGGTCTTCATGAATGGCCTCCCAAGAAGTAAAGAAGTAGATGCTCGGTTCTCATTGTTGTCCATATCCACCACGAAGAAGTCCACCGGAAAAATAAGCTCATTTACTTGCACTAGCACATCTTCTACAAGCCCCTTTGGATATATGTTAGACTTGTTTGCCAATTGGATAATAACTCTTGTCTCTTTCAAAGGTCCAAGATTCAAGGAGTCATATATTTCGGCCGACATCACACTAATGGAAGCTCCCAAATCAAGTAAAGCATGTTCAAACCTTTGCTTACCAATAGTAATTGGCACCGTGATACCACCGGGATCCGTGCACTTTGTAGGCATCTTCTTCAATAGCATAGCCGACGCACTCTCGCCAACTTTAGTAATTTCATTATCAAGCAACCTATCCTTCTTGATGCATAATTCCTTCATGAACTTGGCATACCTTGGAATTGTCTTAATAGCCTCAATGAATGGGATGTTGATTTCAATCTTCTTGAAGATATCCATAAGTGCCTTGTCTTGAGCTTCTTTCTTGGATTTAGCAAAACGACTAGGAAAAGGAGGTGGAGTAGTGAAAGTAGGAACCGGTTCCTTGGATTGGTCTTTTGGTGTGGAATTCTCCTTTGGTGCGGTTTCCTCCTTGTTATTGACTACCTCTTCACTAACTTCCTCATAATGACTTGGGCCCTCCACTTGTCTTCCACTTCTTAAAGTAACCGCATTAACATTCTCTCTTGGATTCACAAATGGTTGTGAAGGAAGTTTTGTGGATGCTTGAGATTTCAATAAATTCACATCGGTTGCCAATTGTCCCATTTGAGTTTGTAAGTCCTTGATTGCCGAATCGGTCTTTTGTTGGCTTTGTTGGCTTTGTTGGAACATAGAAGTAAGACCTTGCATACCTTGCATTAGCGCATTGAGCTTGTCATCATTTAAAGAATCACGCTCCTTGACTTGTTGTGGTTGAAATTGTTGTTGAGGTTGGAAATGTGATTGTTGGAAACCACCTTGTTGTGCATATGGATTAGGAGCCTCCGCTTGCTTGTTTGCATAACTAAAGTTAGGATGATCCTTCCACCCGGGATTATAGGTATTGGAGTATGGATCGTACCTTGGCCTTTGATTTGGATATAAAGCGTTCACTTGTTCGGTCTCACAATCCGGAATAATTACCGCGGCCATCCTTTGCATCATTATCTCCATGTTACTCATCCTTTGATCAAGATGTGATGAATCACTAACTTCATGCACTCGCCTAACCATTGGTTCATCCCTTGTGTAGAATTGTTGCGAGTTTGCCGCCATACTTTCAATCAACTCTCTAGCTTCGGTCAAAGTCTTGTTCATTAGTGCACCACCACCCGCGGCGTCAAGAAGAGACCTATCACTTGGGTGGAGAGCTTCATAGAAGTATTGGAGTATCATAACGTCGCTAAATTGATGGTGTGGACAGCTTGCCACCAACCTCTTGTATCGCTCCCAACATTCATACAATGATTCTCCCACTTGTTGTTTCAATCCACAAATCTCCTTGCGAATTTGAGTAGATTTGGATGCGGGAAAATATCTCTCGAGGAAAAGTTTCTTCATCCCATTCCATGTTGTGATACTTCCGGAAGGCAAATAATATAACCATTCCTTAGCATTACCCGCCAAAGAAAACGGGAAAGCTTTCAACAATGCTCCATCCGCATTAGTCTCCGGTGGAAGCATAGCCATAACTATGGCATAGAAGTCCATAAGATGTTTGTTTGGGTCCTCATTCACCATGCCATGGAACTTTGGTAACTCTCTAATCAACCCCGGCTTGATCTCGAAGGTTGAGTTAGTTTGGATACACCATTGTTGTGTATCAAGCTTGTGAGAAGCTAGGTCCTTTAGTGTACGATCAGCCATTGTTTCTTCCTCTTTGTCCGAATCACTTGATGAAGAAGGAGAAAGTGGAGTGTTAATCGCACGAATGAAATCCTTTAATTGAGTGCCGGATCGAAGACGTATTGGACTCGGTCTACCCCCTTTAAGCATTCACCAAAGGTATAACACCTGAAACAAGATTCTCACAAACTAAGTTAGATACGGTATAGAATCTAACAAAGCAAGAATAAAGCAAAAAGAAAAATAAAAACAACTAAAAATCGCCCGTTGCTCCCCGGCAACGGCGCCAAAATTTGATGCGTGTCGTAGGTGCAATCAAATTAATTCAAAATTTCCACTCAATTAAAAATAATATAATGGAAGTCAAGTTCGTTCCCACGAGGAGCAAGAGATCTTAGTTGTAAAAGTTGTCACGAAAGGGGGGTGTAAAAAGCAAAAGAAAAATAAACAAAGCAATTAAAATCGAAAGTTGAAAGATGAAAGCAAATAAGAGAGAGAAGATCAAGGAATCCTTCTTCGTTACGAAACAATGAATCAAGTTATGTTCTATTCTACTTGTTATTAGTCACAAATTATCACCAACCGTAGGTAAAGCAGCTAGCTCAGTGCTAAACCCCTAAATCCCTTGTATCACCGGACACGGAAGTTCTCGACTACCGGATTCTAATCACCAAGCCACCTAGAATTAGCTCAACCTAGATGTAACTTGCCTCATGCATTAAGTTTTGTGAATTTCTTAGGTTGATATTAGTAGTTAGACTCTTAGCTCAAGGTCCACTTGCTAACGTTGTTTCTACACACAATTGCTCCACGGAATCCCTCCGCAAGGTCTCGTGTTTGCTACTTATGTAAAGAGTCAAGAAACGATTACTTATCTCCTAACTTTCACTAGCTTTAGATCAAATTAACAAATTAATTTAGCGTGCACTCCAAACAATCTATCAATCAATCATGAATGTCTTTAAGATCATTCCTATTAGTAAAAACAAACGATAATTATGTGAAAAACTTCAAGATAGAATTTTAAAACAAAAACTTAAATCATATATTAAGAACTAGGAATTCATCCTCAATCAATAAGAAAATTAGCTACTCATGCTTTTGAAATTCACACAAATAATAATAATTAAAAGAAGAATTTTCAAATTCACACAAGTAATTAAAAAGAAAAATCTTAGAAAAGCAAGCAAAAACACAAGTGATGTGTGTGTAGAGAGGTGTGTAGAAGTTGTAGAAAACTTCTCTATTTATAGGCTTCAATATTCTCCAAATCTTCTAAGGAGTAGAATCCTTTTCCTTTAGCAATTCAATTTCCAATTCCAAGCTTTTCTCAACTCTTCCACCTTCTCTTTCCAAATTTGAGTCCAATTCTCCATCCAATTCCAAGCCCAAGTCTTCACACCCATGAGAGAAGTCCATAGAAAATTATGGAATTTTTGGCTCGCCTTGAAAAACCGGGATTGTGGCCGGAATTTGGCCGGAAACGTCACCGCGGTCGCTTGAAAATTTCTGTCCGTCGGGAGAATATTCGACGGAATATTCCGTCAGTCCACCGTTAGGACTAACGGTCAAACAGGTCAACCGTCACTCAAAGGTCAAGGAGAAGGAGTGAGTCAGACTCGAGTTAGCTTCTGACTCAACTAACTGGGCTTACTCAGCTGAGTCAAAACTGAGTCAGCGCTGCTCTACTGGCCGACTTAATCTAATTCAACTAACCGGAATCGGTCACCGAACTCGGTTGGGATCGGTCATCGGGATCGTCCTGGATCGGTCCCCGAGTCGACTCGCCTGAGAAGGATGATTTGGCCGAGTTTCGTTTATTTCGAGCTTTCCGGCCAATTTCAAGGCCTCTACTTCATCGGTTCTGTGACATTCCTAAGCATTCATCTAGTTTCACCATTTCAAGCTTCACTCATACCCAATTGCACGTTTCCGGATGGCTTCAAATCATTTCATACTTGCAGTCAACACCATCTTCGTTATCAATTCAATCCCCGCAACAAGACCACCATCTTCGTTATCAATTCCTTCCTTTACGTGTTGTTCAAAGCGAGCACATCTTCTCTCTCCGTGGCATCGGACCATCTCCAATTTACGTATTCTTGACATCACAAAGACTCAAGCAACTTTGAATTTGATTCAAAACCCATTTTCTCGGAGAGCTCATCTCATCAATTACAAACTACATCTCGTCTCAAATGTAGAGATTGCCAACCATTATCAAATCTCTTTGAGCAGCATCAACACTTCATTGCACCCATCAGCTCTCCCCTGAACTCATTGTTTCAGCGTTCCACACAGCACCAAAACCCTATTTTCTTCTCAGACTTTACCCAGACAAACACCCACACTCTGTCTCTCGATCTCTTTCAGGGAAACCCATTGTTTGATCTTCTCTCAATTTCGGTCCTGCAACGACTTCAAATCTTGATTCAATCTCTCGATTCTCAACAAAGAACCGCCTTTAACAACACCAAAAACCCATCACCGTGTTCTTCTCGATCCGATTCATCTCTCTTCTTCTTCATTCTTCCATTAAATTCTCTCCCGAGTCCCCTCGAATCTCCCCGTGTTCTTCTTCAATTCTTGATCCGAGAATCGACACCCATATCTTCCGAGCTACTTCGGATCCCTAACTATACTCAAATCGAACCCGTCTTCACACCTTTGCATCATTAATAATTCTTCTTGGATTGATAGCAAAGAACGGCCGTTTTTTTTTATCTTTTCTCTCTTTCGAAAAAACTAAATGATTGAAAGAACTCGAGAGAATATGTCGATTTAGGGTTGGGTGATTTGAGGTTGGATTCGGGCATGGATCCGGGTACGGGTGTGGAGCAGGGTATGGGTCAGAGTTTAGGGTGTGGGTGGATTCAAACACCCACCATAAGTACACCCCAATTGTGCTATTCTCACTCCCTTCTTTTGGATAAGGGGCAACTCTTTGACCTCCCCTTAACCTTGGCTGGGCTCCATATAGTATTCCCTCCTTGGTGAAATGACAATTTTACCCTTTTGCTAAAATATGGTGATTTCTTCTCCTTTTCCTCCGTGTGACTCCATAGTAGCTATAAAACTCAAAACAAGCGTAAAATACATAATTTACAAGAAAAAATAGCAAAGAAAGCATAAACTCTGTATAGTAAATACGGTGTATTCTACACCTATCACCATATCATTCAAAAGGCGAAATGTCTCGCTCTGCCTTCTGGTGATACCGACTTGATTTGCCAAGACATCCTCCAGCGTTCTAGCTATGCTTCCCATGATATCTGAACCACCTGTGGTTTCCTGATGAGGATGCATCGTGAGCCGAAAACCGAAGAATTGAGAATTCAATTTTGTGCAACCGATAGATCAACCTCCCACTGTGGTCGCCAATTGTTGATGGGTGAAAACTACTCCTGCAGAATTTGGTAATTCGGGGTGTGGATGAGGAATGAATCTAAACCTTCAACAAATGCACTGCGCGGTGAGTGCTTGTAGATTCGAGATATCAATCTGTGCAAGTCCGGCCTAAACCAAGAAATGGCCGTTCCAGACTTGTTTCGGTCACAAAGTGAAGGAGATGGGGTTGATCTTAGGGAGGGAAGCGAAGAAGGTGTTGAGATTGTGAAGGTGTTGGCTTGCTTATGACTTGTAACAGAAAGATGAGCAAGCTTACGGTAGATGCAAGCAGGCTCTGGGTGTTTGAATACGGTTTTTGTATTAACACTTGGTTTCTGTCGTCTGAACTTGTGTTGTTCTGTCCTGCCTGTTTGAAATAGGGCGGAGAACCTATTTATACAAGTCATTGAGCCTCATTCACGTTTCTCGTGGGAAGTGGAGGTAGTGGAATGATGGAGTAGTGGAGTTGTGTGTCGGTGATACACGACCCGCCTTGCCCACTTCTCCTGTTCATCTCTAACCGCCCATGACTTCCTAACACGTTCTTGTGATGGCGCGTTGCACGCCGCACGCCGTGTAAACCGCCGCACTGGGTACCCCCCAAGTATGTATCCCCCCAGTGACATGATTGATGTCTGGAATGTGGATCGTGGATCCACGAAAGATAGCATGTAATCTTTGAATTGAATAACTGCGTTATTCGGAAGTCGATACTTGTGAAGTATCGTGTGTATTTTATGCGGTCTTTGCATTGTGGTGTGGTAAGGTGATGGGTAATGACGCCTTCATCGACCAATTGACTCGACCGGGGTTGTATAACCAAGTCGGTGAAGTTGGACGGATGAGATGAGCTTTGAGACACTCATCTGCGGCCGTTAATGAGTATTAGGGTTTTTGAAGAGGTGCGCAAGCATCACTCTCCGGCTTGGTCGAAACCAAGCATGGGAAGGATTTTGGAGAGGACCGACCATACATGCGTGTTGACACATGATGGTGTAGGCGCCGTATTCCGTTCCCTCATGAAAGCGCGATCCAGCCACTCAATTTGACCGGCAAAGAGGAGTGGTTGAGATCGGTTTGCGAGGCAAATCTCTTACCGCAAAGGAATTGGTAACCGCGTGATATTCCCGCTCACGTTCCAAGACAACCGTCCTTGGTCGGTCTTGGTCGGTCACTCTAGCGTGTAGGTGGTGGGCTGGTGTTCACGCCCATGTCTCACCGTCCCATGAAAACGTGATCTAAGCCACCCAATTCGTCCGGTGAAGTTGGGTGGTCGAGATCGATTTGCATTTTGGGAAGTGTATCCACGCATGTTTGAGCGGGCGTTTTGGATTGGCCAGGCGTGATATGCCTTGGCCGACCGGATGAAGAGGTAGATGGGCCCACGGTGGTCATCTTTGGTATGACCGGACTCGCTAATCTAATCTGTGACCCTCCATTCGTGCCGGAGAAGATGGACGCGCGTGATGGCTTGAACCCTAATTTTGGCTTTCAAAGCCGCGCGACCATGCTATTTCAAAGTGACGAATGTGTTGTAACCAACCATGGTTGGTTTTGACCGATTGGTCAAGTGTGTAGGCGGTCACATGGTGATTGTGTCGACATGCTCCGGGCCCTTTGAGTTCGCATCAAAACCCTCCATCTATACATGCGAAGATGGATGGTTGAGACCGTTTTGTGGCACATGTAATATGCCGCAAACCCTAATTTAGGGTTTTCCGCCCATAATGCTTGGTATGGACGGTTTCTTGGCAAGCAAAGGCCAATGGTCGACCATGCGGTCGGGCCGTGTGTATTCCATACCGCTTGGAGGTGATGGAATTGATCCGGGGTCGTCCAATCATGCTTGTGGAGTTGGATGACTGCGATCAGATCATATCTGGAAAGCTAAGGCCGTGGGTATTCCATACCATGCTTAGGGTGATGGAATTGATCTGTAGTCATCCAATCATGCTTGTGGAGTTGGATGACTGCGATCGGATCATATCCGGAGACTGATACAGTCAAGTCCGGATGCTCAATCGGGCTAGTATAACACACCGAGAGGGGCTCAATCGGGCTAGTATAACACACCGAGAGGGCTCGGGCTAGTATAACACACGAGAATCGGCTGTGCGGGTATTTCGTACATGGTTTCATTATAGTGCTTGGAGGTTCGTGTTACTCGTATGAGTAACACTCGGTCTCATGCCACACCGATAATGATTCATTATAGTGCTTGGAGGTTCGTGTTACTCTATAAGAGTAACACTCGGTCATCATGCCACACCGATAATGAGTACAGAAATACAAGGCTGAATTAAGTGAGGGAGTATCCAACACTTATAAATGGCTTTATCTTTTACAAGATGTCAGCGCATGATTTTTCTGGTTTTTTACAAACTCAACCTTGAACGAAAATCCACCATCAACACCCGCGGAAAAGTACGCTGAACCTGTGCCTTAGGCCTTATGGGAGTTACCAGCCGAAATTCCACAAACCCTAGCCCAGTATCGTTGACCAGTCTTTGACTGTAGGTATATTCAGCTTAAGGTAACCTGATCCTACCTATTTTAGTCGACCCTGCATTTGCATGTGCACCAAGAGAATGTCGAGCTGGTATTATAAAGACCAATATAATGATTATCCGACCGAGTATCTTAATGGACAATATCAGTACTACGACCATAGTGTGGATAGTACTTGAGACCACTACCGACCTTCTGAAAGTTATGGTTCTTATCACGGTGATCCCAATTACAACTCGCACGTCCACCAGTCATATGAACATGTAAGTGAGTAATATTATAATGACCAAAATGTAAGTTCTCCGTCTTTTGAGGATTTAATGAAACAGTTGCAACAAAATAATTCTTATGATCCCAGTCTTTCTTTAGAAAATCCACTCAAGCAAAATTCAAATAGGAGAGACATACTAAGGGAACAATTTTATGAAGAGTTACTCAGGCATGACTTAGATACGAAGGAAAGAATTACAGCTTTAAGTATTGCTCTAAATGAACTTAATTGCCAATTAGATAAGGTTCAACCATCTTCATATTGTGATGATGATGAGGATAATACTGATGAAGATTCTGAGATATGTAGTCATGATGACGAGGAAATTGTTACACCAATTGAGCCTTACGATGATCATGTTATTTCTAGTTCAAATCCTAATAATATTGATGATTATTCACCTATTCAAAAGGAAGTGGATTTGACTAGAGATACCATAATTTTAGACGGTGTAGTATATCATTGTGATTATGAAGCCGATGGTGGTTTAGAGGAAAGAGTTTATCATGAGACTAGTATTTTAGAGTCTAGCGATTCGGAAACAATAGTCTTTGCTGAGAATTATAGAAAAATAGAACCACCTGATTATAATCTAGAAGAGATAAAAAACCATTTTCCTAAATCTGATAATTTAGAACTAAGGAAATTGTGACTAGTTTATCCAAGGATATTGACAACTCTAGGTTTGGGGGTGAATATCATTCTCCCCGTGATTCACCTATGACTCTTATAAAGGTCCCAAACTTGGGACTTGACGTGTGTGCCTCTACCATCTTAAGAGACCACCTTCATGCACGTTTTCCTGAACCTAATTATGTCCAGAATGAAACTCATTTGTTAGAAACCCGTCATACTGTTGATGTGGTTTATCCAGTCCATGATACCATAATTGACTTTGTTGTCCCACCAAGATTTTATTTACCAAATGTGGGAGTATCTCAATTTTGAAATGTGTCATTATATAGTTTTTAGAACTAAACCTAATTTTAGGAAATTAGAGCCATCGACACATTTTCTTAAGAATGACCACCACTTTCATTGTGGTCAACTGTGTGAGTCAAATCTGATTGACTTAGAGGATCCCCAATTATTCAGGTTATTATTATGTGCTTCTAATTTTTTATTTGAGTTTTTCCAGACTCTAACTTTGATCCTCCGGGTCCTACCAATGAGGAAACCTGGCCCATGAAAATATTTTATTCAGACCCTTTTATAGAGCCTGAACCTAAACCACAACTAGATATAGTTGTCTTAAACGTAAAACTTGATAAGGATGTATTTGGTTGGTTCATTTTTTTTTGTCTACTGCAGTTTTCTTCTATTTTTGATAACATTATTTGATTCAGATGACCCACAGTTGTTTCGGATGCTACTTTATGATTTTATGTGGTGACTAATTCTTCTGATGTCTGGCTAAAGACTTTAAACTTAGCATTTCTTGGGAGGTAACCCATGCTCATGCAACAAGGTAATATCTTTCCTTAACTCTTTTGCTTCAAATGGTAACAGTTTCTCCTTGTTCACACTTTTAATTTTATCTTTAGAACATTGAGGACAATGTTAGATTTAAGTTTGGGGGTATGGGAGAAACTTTTTAGTTGCATTAATTAAACTCTAGAGCCTAAAAATTTATGCCTATTAAGGATGGCACTAACCAATCTAAGTGGATGGAAGCATCTTGGTTGTAGGAGTTGAGGAACCAATCTGAGTAGATGGAAACATCTAAATAGAATCTATTCATAAAAGCACAGAGCTCAGGTGTTAGAAATAACATGGTAGTTTCGCCATATCTCGTTGAGTCCTTTTCACCTTCTGTTTTTTTTTTTTTTTTTATATATATGTTTTTCTAAGTGATTTGGTGGGGCCCACACATCAAATTGTTACCACTGCCGGATGGAATAGAGTGATTGATTTACTAAATAATAAATAGACCAGACCAATCAGACCAAACGGAATAATCCAAAAAAAAAATAAAAAAAAATAATTAACACTTGGATAACAATATGTGTGTGTTTTCCCTGTCTCCGTCGCCTAAACAAGGGTGAAACGCAGGATCCATGGGAACTACATGTAATCTGCTGACAAGAAGCATGCACTTGGATCCAAAATATCAAATCATGCAGTTAAAATTAAAAAAAAAAATGAAAAATGAAAAGTTATTATTGTGCAATAAAATCGACCGCTGGTTCCCTTGTATATGCTAGTTGAGTTGATCTAGAATTAAGATTACCGACCGCTGGTTCCCTTGTATATGCCAAGCAGTGTTGATATTAGTCCATACCAGTATCTCAATCCATTAGGATCCATAGGTTCATCTTGGCGGAGGCCTTCAGACAGATGTGGGAAACACCGTTCACCTTAGTCAACATCAAAACCATCTACGTTTTTCTCTATATCCATCTTCTTAACCTATCCATGTGAGTTGTGGACTCCGGATATTGATGTCCATAGTGCGACTATCTGAGTAGAGCTCTGTCACTTATATATGAATTTTAGTATGCTTGAGTGCAAACTCGTGTACAATAATTGGAATTTCGCATCAGGGTACTTCCTCCTGTAGTCAATAAGAGTATGCCAACAAGGAGATTCTTTAGTGCCGTTCCAAGGTTCATCATAGGTAACTCGGGTTTGGAGTAAAGGTTTTGTGGGTACATCTCTGGTAAACCCTCACGAGACTATAACTCGTCCACTAGGGACACCTAGGGGTTTAAAGGCTTGTTGCATACGCTAAATGTAATCGTGATGCCTGCTACAATGAGTTAGGTGTGGATACCAAAATACCATACTCGACATGTGGCGCCAAATGAAGGCCGAAGTAGTATAACATCCCTAGGATAGTCAACATAGTATCTTAACTTAGTTTCCTTAATTTGTAAGTAAAGGACATTTTTGTAAATTCATCTCTACTCTCTAGTACTTAAGAAAATATCTAAGAGAGAGAAAGGGATCAGATTTATTTTTCTCTAACTTCATCTTCTTCCCCAAAACTAGATCTAGAAGAGCTCCAAAAACTCATTAATGGAGTCTCATCTTGTAAATCAATTAATCATAGTAAAATCCATGGATGTAGATCTATTCAAAGATCGAACCATGTAAAAATCATGTGTCTCTTTACATTCTTAGCATTTTAATCTTCATTCTATGAGTTAAGTTTTAGATCTAGAAGTTGTTCTTTGAGTTTGTAGTTGAAATGAGTCAAGAACAAGAGATTCAACACTTGGGTGTAACTATGGATTTTCCATAGTTACATTAGGATTTTCATTTTAGTTTTGCTCGAGACTAGCAAAATATAGGTTTGGGGGTGTGATGAGCGCATAATTCTTATATATTTACCACTCAAATTCATATTTATTAGTTCCCGTTTTTGTACATATTTAATAATTTTGTTTATTTTTGAAGTGTTTTAATAAATAAAGCTCGCTTGGACCAAAATGTTGAGCTTTGCTGGTAAAATGGAGCAATGGATCAATATATCTCAATACACCGATGAACGAACAAGGCTAACCAAATAGTCGAAGCACAATTCGCGTTGTATAAATAAATGGGTCAGTGGCATAGAGAAATTTCAGAGCTAATGGATTAATAATCTTGATCGGGCTAAATAACCATTAATAGACATATATGTGGTGTGCGAGCAGGACCTTAAGTTAAGGGTGAGCATTGGCTTTATTGTGTGCGGAACGTGAAAAGGATGGAACATTAATTATGGTTTGGAAATGAATAAACATATTGAGAGAGTATACAATTGGTTGGGTCCCTATTTTTTTTTTTTTTTTTTAAGAAAAGAGGCTAACCTCATAATATGTATTGATAAAGCCGATTAAGGAAATCAGAAACCTTATAGAGATTTTTCAAGATCATAAAATTTTCATACAAGTTGTAATAGCTCCACCAATTCTTGCCTATCAAATCTATCCCTTCATAACTAACAACAACTTGAGACGACCTTTTTCTCTCTCGCAAAGGATCGGACCAAACATATAGGGTCAAACTGATTTTGAAAACAAAACCAATATGAATCAAAGCGCAAGGCGATGACTGGATCGAAGCCAACCCAATGTTCCTCAAAACATGTATATAACATGAACTCTGGAGTTTTATAAGTTTAGATTTCCTAAAACAATCGGGTAATGTGATGACCCAAGTAGCGATGTCGATATCCAAATAGTATCTAAAGTAGCAGTAGTATCCTAAGTGTCTCAAGTAACAATGGTAATCTGAAATGGTCTTTAAGTGTCTGAAGCGGATTGAATCGGGCTGTCTCGGCATTGAAGCTACGGTAACAATTGCTGAAACTGATCTCAAATTTAATCGTGTCTGCTTTTGTCTCAATTTCATGGGTTAGTGTTGTTCATGTTTCTGACTTTGATGTCGCAGCTTGGATAGTTGATGTCTGCGTTCGTGTTGCTTCTATGGGTGATTTTCTTCCAAAGATAAATATACTTAAAAAAATGCTAAAAGACCGATCAGATTCATTGGCTGGTAACCACAAAACTCGCCGGAATAGAGCTCGGAGCACTTGTAATTGCCGGAATTGATTATATCTGATCTTGAAGCAAACATTGATCAAATCTAAACCCAAATTAAAGAACACCATTACAATAACAATCCGAATGCCCAAATATAAAAAAACCAAAACTAACAGTAACCCCATGAAATTATAACCTAACAGATACAAAAGAACTAAAACTAAACCTAAATCATGTAAATCAGAAGCTTGATAAAAACATACATGAGGAGAGAAAAACTCCAAGATGCAGATATTAAAAGGAGGAGATACCAAAGACAACACTGGTTTTGTTGTTTCTTCATTAAGATCCCAGATTTGCACTGAAGAAAATGGCGAGATGCTCTGAGTTCTTTCTGGTGATAAATCACCAGCCATATTTGCTCTCGCAGGCACAAATCCAAGCAGAGAAATCTTGGAAACAAACAATAGAATCAGGGATCAAAAAAAAAACGAAAAGGAAACTAAAACTAGATTAACGAAGCACAATAGATAGATCAAGGGAAATTAGAGATAAAGGAGGTGTTTGATCTGCTCAGATCAGTTCCAAAGGAGCCGATCTGAGAAAATAAGGGTCCGGCAGTTGGTGGTTTTGGTCGAAGGGAAAGTTTAAGAGAGAGGAAAAGTTTGTAATAAATTGGTTGGGTCCCTAATGGTGTCAGACATGTGGAGTTGAGAAGATGGCATACACCGGACTTCATAAGAAGCATGCGTAGAATTAAACATAAACAATTAAGGAAAGTGGAGATTTTGAGATCAACTTCCAATATTAACCATTGAAGCACGTGAAAAGAAATGTTCATGTCGAAATACATGAATTCTCCATATTTTGTTCCTTATGACCACTTAATACGCTAAAGAGAGTTAGTGGACCAATAAGATGTAAGGAAGTGGACATTTGTCACCCATTCATTGGTTAATGATGTGGAGTAAAAATTCAAGAGAGGAAAGTTACATTTTGGAACTTCTATAAGTACGATGAGAATATCAGTTTCTGAGGAGGGTTTCGGGAGGAGGAGCCGACATCACTGCAGTTTTAGATTATTTCTTTTGCTTTCATTTTTGTAATGGAAAGCTACTCTCTCTACCGGGGCTAAGGAGGAAGCCAATAAATTGTGTAAGAAATTCTAATAATCTTTAAATTAATAAATATTCTTTTGGAACATAAATGTTTTAATTAATCTCTCTTCATACTTAGCTTCGTGTTAATTTTTTTTGGATAGTCGAAAGTCTTCGACTATCGATCTTTTATAAGCGAAGGAGGTTATACTGTTTTGGTACAACATAAAGTTGTAATATTTGTTTTAATCGTTATATATTCTGAGACATGAGATTGTGTTCGATACTGTCTCGAGTTATATCAAGAATATTTTTAAGGGGAATGATTATTTTACACAATTGATTTAGTGGAATCTCAAACCCTGGTCTTTTCTCCCATTGATCATCTTAGCAATTTTTTCTTTAGTATTTTTCTTTTAATCTTAAAACCAAATCTTTAGATAATAGTCCGAGCAACGAATCCTATTCTTACCACTGTTAAAACTGCATCAATTTGCATTTGATCAATTCTCTAATTAAAACTTGACTCATTTGATCACATGATTGTGAGTCAATGTTAATGTCTTAGTGAACATGAAAATGAGTGTTAAGCTTTTAAGTTCAAATCAAATAGTTTCAATAACCATGTTGAACATAGTCTTTATACACGGTTCGGTTACATTTTAACTAACCATAGTATATATCTTGTATATGTGATTTAGATTCAAAGCTTTCATCTAACGGTGAATAATGTTTGCTTGGTTCCAAAGCTATCTTATCTTAAACCTAAAGCAACCTAGGCTTTGAAGTCTTAAGGGAAACTCTTGAAAACTGGGATCTTTAAATCCTGACACTACTTTTTGATGTGTCCTAGTTGTATCTAGAGTCGTCCTATCCAGAAACCATTTTAGGTTTTAGCGATTAAAAAACTTCATTGGGGTTCGTGAAGCCAGGTCTAGTTATCTTTTATCTTGATAACTTGAGTATCCTGATCTTGATTGTTTGTTGAGCTTTCTCCATCAATCAAGATAGATAGTAATCAACAAAGTATCTATTATTTTCAATTATTTTCAATTATTTCATGCCGATGATGCAAATTAGGAGCAGGGAGAAATGCATTATTAGAGTTGCTGATCAATCATTAGTGAAGACTACCCGTATTTATATCATGTGAGGCACCGACCAAATTTTCTTTGTAGCTACTTTGGAGTCATGCGGAAGAAAAGGAGAAGAAATCACCCAATTTGAGCGAAAAGGGAAAAAATTGTCATTTCATAGGAGAACACTATCTGGAGCCCGGTTAAGGTTAATGGGCAACTCTATTTGGAGGAGTACTAAGTACATTCAAGCTAAGGTTAAGGGGGTTGCATCTGGGTGGCTCTAAAATTTTGGGTGTCTAAATCCCACCCAAGTTATTATAACCCTAAATTCGAGAGAATATGTCTCTCAATCATTTATTTTATCAACTTCACCTGAAATTGAGAGAAGTGACAATGGAGGCGTAGCTGCTGTTGTATGTGCTATGTACGAGAGAGAGAACAGATCGAGAGTTAGAAAGAAATATTGAGAAACTAATTAGCAGAGTGGGTGTGAATTAATGTTGTTGAACTGCTAAAAATCAGATCGAAATGAAATCAGGGTATGAGGTTTGGTGGATACTTTGCTGATGATAATGAGTAGTGGGTTTGTTAAGGAATTGGAGGAATTGGTGATGCTGTGATGAAGTTGGTTTTAATTCAGGGTTGATGTTTCACAGATGGTGGTGAATTGATAAGGGTTTGTTGTTGCCATTGAATCAGTGAAAATGGGTCTTGAATCTGTGGTTAATAAGGGTTCCGATTGTTTCTGCGATTGAAGAACAGAGTTGGGTTGGAGACAGATTCAAAAACTAGAGGAAAGAAATAGTGAAGCTGGTGAAGATCGACCGTATATGGATGAAAAGATGTTGATGTTGTTGATTGGGTTCAGCTCGGATTTGAGTTTGGATCGAGTTCAGATGATGCAGTGGTGAGTTTGTTGGTGGAATAAGAAGGAAACACTGATGGAATGGTGTCGCAGGTCGGAGAATTACAGGAATGATGGAATGATGATGTTGAAGCTACAATAGATGTATGTTAGGATTGTCACAGGAGAAGACCAAAAATAAGCCTAAAAAATGGCCGGAAATCAGCAAGAAACAGGGGAAACTCTGTCCAATATTATGCACCGGCGAAGTCAACTCAGCGATGACCGATCCAGCCTAACTTAGCTGAGTAACACCTTGTTTGTTTGCAGCTGACTCATCTGAGTCGTCTGGATCTGAGTCATCTGGATCTGAGTCAAATCACCTGACTCATCTGGATCTGACTCACTAAGGTCTGACTCAGAAAATATGTTTGTTTTGTGAGTCAGACCTGACTCGGCTGACTGATAATATTTGGACAGAAAACACCCTTAGGTATACTTAGTTAACTTTTTATTGCTCACTTCAGTAATAAGAACTGAAAAACAAGTTGTGCATAGAAGAGATTTATATATACATGAAAAAAAAAGCTACCACAGTAGTACTAGTAAGATAAAATCAGAGTCTACCTAGGGATTACAACTTGGAATATTACATCATACATAATTGCAATCAATGGTTAACAGAGATGTGTAGGAGACTAGGAGTCAACATGGATGTAAACTCGCCTGCAACCATGTTATTTGACTGCCCTGAAAACATAATTCATAAATTTCAAATGATAAACATGTAGTCAACACTTGCTTGCAAAAGTTATCAACAACCAAAGATCCTGCAATATACCTTTCTACTACAGAAGCAAGGAATGCTTTTTAAATGCAATTCTATACACCGTCAATACATCAGCCCCCTTGTCTCTGTTTTCTCTGCCAAATTAGTTTCTCATGAGTTATAAGCCTCAAACACCATTTTTAACATTTCCAAATACTAACACACAAGAATTACGGGTATACAGTAAATACGCTTAATTTCTCGCCACTCACAACAATTCATGTAAATCAACACTGTCATCAACACTGTCAACTCAAGCATTGCCTTAAACATTCATTCTATCACGCATGGATTGTAAAATCCACCCTCCAAATAGGTCACAACAAATGCAAAGGATGTTATAGAGGTTAGCTACGGCCAACATATGAAACATACATGGAACCTGTATGACATTAACCTTACTCTAACCATTTGAAGAGAACATTAGGCTCAAATCAAATACTTCTTACACGAGATAATTATATGTAAATATCGAATCAGAACTCGAAAAAAAGGAACCCATTTTTCTAAAATGAAGAATACAACTTATGGATGAATCAATAACTATCAACTTAACCAATTAGTTAATGTTCCTCCAATCATTAGCTACACAAATAAATCATCCATTATTTACATAAGGAAACTAGGGTCTGAATGACATTACTTCAAGTGATCAGACACAATCGCTTAATCAATCCATTTTCCATTCTTTGAGGCCTTATATCAAACAACTCATGTGCGATCTTTTGTTGGCGTTTTTCCTTGTTGTATTCATTTCCTTTCTTAACTCCTTCACCTCCGAATTCAACTTTTAAGCAGAACCCAAGTCTTATAATCATATCGAAACTACAAAAATTCAGTATCCAAGTCATTCATTACCTGAAACCAACAAAATTTTTCGTTGGCAATATCTGACAATTAAGCAGCCAAAATTAAACCGAAAATGATTAACCATGTGACACTAGGAGTTAGAGATTAAGGAGAAGTAGAGATGAGTTAGGAGATTAACGATATCATCTAAGAGATTAAGGAGATCTAGGGTTTTCTCCCATTTCTGCTTCTGCTATCGACGGAAGAAACAAAGAAAAAGAGACGAAAATGATATAAAGGGTCGAGGCCAGATTCGTCAATTGCAGCGAGTCAGTGGTTTGAGCAATGACTCAGGGGCGTTTTTATGCTTGACTCCATAGGGCCCGAGTCAGGGGTTAGGTCTGACTCAGGTGCCGAGTCAGGGTTTACCAAAATTACAAACCAAACGGTCTGAGTGCTGACTCGGCGTGAGTCAGGGGTTGACTCAGATCCAGACGCCGAGTCAGCTGCAAACAAACAAGGTGTAAGTCAACGCAGCCTGACTAAGACAAGCTGACTTCCCTTCCTTTGACCTAGTGGACTAACAAAGACCGTTATCTTGATCGTTAACTTTGACGGCTTAGTGACGGAATATTCCGTCGATTGAAAAGAACGTTCAGGTGGCCACCAACGTCTTTTCAAGCAGAATTCCGGTGATCCCGAGAAGTTTTCAGGCGACCAAAAATACCGAAATTTGTGAAGAATTCTCTAGACTCATGGGTTTTAGGAATTGGACTTGAATTTGGAAAGAGAAGATGGAAGATTTGAGAAAGACAAGGACTTGGAAAGAAGACTTAAAAAGGGAAAGGGATTCTATTCCTAGGAGGATTGCAAGCAAATTGAAGCTTATAAATAGAGAAGTTCTCTACTTTTCTCAAGACACTTTTTTACACACCTTTTTACACACACAACACTTCTCTTTTCTTTATTCTTTGTGTGAACTCCTTAACATGAGTAGCTAATTTTATTATTGATTGAGGATGAATTCCTAGTTCTTAACATGTTTTGAGTTTTTTTTTAATCTACTTCGAAGTTTTCACATGATTATCGTTTGTTTTTACTAATAGGAATGTTTATACATTCATGCTTGATTGATAGGTCGTTTAGGATGCATACTACAATTATTTGTTAATTGATCTAAAGCTAGTGAAAGTTAGGGGATAAGTAATCGTTTCTTGACTATTTACACAAGTAGCAAACACGAGACCTTGCGGAGGGATTCCGCGGAGCAATTGTGTGTGAAAACAACGTTAGCAAGTAGACCTTGATCTAAGAGTCTAACTACTAATATCAACCTAATAAGTTCATAAATCTTAATGCGTTTATTTAAATTACATCTTGAGTGATCTACTACTAGGTGGTTTGGTAAATAGAATCCGGTAGTCGAGAACTTCCGTATCCGGTGATACTAGGGATTTAGGGGTTTAGCACTGATTTAGCTTCTTTACCTACGGTTGGTGATAATCTGTGACTAATAAAAAGTGGAAAAGAACATAACTTGATTCATTGTTTTGCAACGAAGAAGGATTCCTTGATCTAACTTATCTTATTAATTTCGACCTAAACTTTTAATTGGTTTATTTACTTTCTTTTGCTTTTAAAATCTAAAATCAAAACTCCCCCTTTTGTGACAATTAAACAACTAAAAACTCATGCTCCTCGTGGGAACGAACTTAACTACCACCATATTACTTGTTAATTGAGTGGAAAAATATTCACTAATTTGTTGTGGTTACGACACGCATCACTTACGCCTCTAGAACTACGCCGGATTCTGTGCACTTGATTTCCTTAGCTGATCTCACCCACAACTAAGAGTTGCTATGACAAAAAGTCAAAGACTTAAAAAACAAATATGTCTCCCACAGATATGTCTATCCTTTATACCTTTTATTCCGTCTTTTGATACAAATATCAAAGTGAACAAGAATCTCGAAGAGCATCATAGAATTATCAGTCACCTCTCAATAACCCAAATGATTAATAGAAAAAGTTATTGCGGAATCACATGAGTCTGAGACGAAGAACTGTTGTGATTACTTTTTATATCTTACCTATCAGAGATAAATCTCAAGTAAATCTTAGAGAAGATAAAACTCAACATGATAGAAAAAGTAAGATCAGAATACGCAACTACAGAGAAAATAGGTTGATCTGGCTTCACGAATTCCAAATGAAGTCTTCAAGTCGTTAACCTAATATTGGTTTTGGAAAACCTAGGTTAAAGGAGAATCGACTCTAGTTTGCAACTAGGACGCATGAAAGTGCCGAGATTAGGTTTCCCAGATGCTAGAGTTCTCCCTTATATAGTCTTTCAAATCAGGGTTGCTTACAATCAAAGCTAAGATAGCTTAGTAAAAAAGCATTCAATATTCACCGTTAGATGAAATCCTGATTTGAGATTCAAGCTAAGTCTTCTTAGAAATTAAGAAATTAGTGCCCACCGTTAGATGGTATTAACTTGATACACACAAATGAAATATACCTATATTTAGATATGGATAAACCGTACCCAAACGTGTATACTTGTTGGCTCAATAATAGTTAACGAAGTTAGCCTTATTAACACTTACAACTTAGCCATATTCATCTAACACTTCCAGATCAAATATGATGATCAATCAATTATGATAGATAATCAAATGAATCTAAATGTTTTTCAAGAGAGTTGTTCAAATGTTCATCATCTTATAAAAATGTATATGAACCATTTCAAACAAAATCAGTTTGGTTTGTAATTGTACAAAGTACTTATACAAGAACCAATTCATGAACATAATGCCAAGGTTTGTAAAACTAGTTCAGATACCTTAATACATTAAAGTTCCAGGGACTTTAGTCCGTAAACAAATCCTGAGTTCATGAGTATGAAAGTCATACTTTAGCGATTTTAGAACTTAACTTCTCTGTTCGCAAACTGAATACGCCAACAAGAGTTCCAGATTTTGGATTAGTCCAGCCGTTCGCAAACAGTGTACGCGAACACTGGCTTCGGACTTGGCTTTGTCTAGTCAGTTCGGAAACAGGGTACGTGAACAAGAGTTTCGGACCATTTCACATGTAAACCAGTTCGCAAAGTTCCGGACCTGAATTAGACTTGCACAATAACATACGGGATATGTATCCCGCATAATCCAGACATGATAGTTCTAAAACTCTCATTTAATCATTGAAACATCTTTGGAAGACAACAATGGTAATCTCATACATACCACTAGCTTCAAGTTATTTTCAAGTGATTAATCGTTCAATACGAAACTTCCCAAGTCGACATCAAATGACTGTCTCACACAAATCATATAAGATGTTTCAAGGTAATTTTCACATGATCATGTTTTGACTTAATATTTAGTTTCCAACAAATAAATTATCTCAAACTAAAATCGTCAAGAATACGATCAACTTAGCTAAAGCTAAAATATTCCAACACATATTTCGAGAAATATATAAGCGAGATAAACTCGGCTCAAAATATCAAATGTGTATAATGTAAAAGTCTATATAGCTATACGACTTAGTATCATTAGAAGATAGAATATAATAGACTTCTGAGTGATAGATAAGTTTTAGTCTCCATATACCTTTTGTTGATGAAGTTCCTCCAAGCTCTCTTCAATAGATATTCATGTTCAATTGGTGAACACTGTGAAGTCTAAATCTCAACTACACACTTCTATCCTAATCCCATACATAGCTATGAGTAGACTATAAGTCAAGTATATAGTTTTGATCAACTAAACTTAACAAATAAGCTTGAGATAGCAACGCTTGCGAGTTCGACCGAGCAGTGCTCTAACAATTACGTTTTCGTATTTTCTACATGAATCGATAACTAGACCATAGAGTGTTCTACAAATAACGTCTGTTTGTTAAAATCGATCCATAATATGGGATCTTTGGAATGCTCATCCCTAGTAACAACTTAGATTCAGGCTAGGATTGTTCTTTTTATTTTTGGTTAACAAGATAAACCCCAAAGCAACTATGGAGGTTGCAAACATTAGGTCCAGTTACACTACAATACCCAAATTAAGTCTAAGAAACTGTTGGGAGTCTGGACTCTTTATAATACAGAAAAAGGGAGAATCCTATGGAAATGGAGTTTCAGCATCCTTCAAAACAACATCACACTCACATTTTAAACTTTATTTTCTCTATGTTTGTTCTTTTGATTGTTACGTTTATTAACTGGTCGAGGTTGAATGCCATGAAATTATAAGTGCGCATATGCCAGAAATGTTTATTTATGAAAGACTTGTGGTACTCAGCAGTCCTTGATAATACACTAGCATTTCATTGTTTATAAACTTTGACCGTGCATAATAACGCCATTAAGATGACTTCAATAATCTTGGATTTTAAGTATTCCACACGTTGAACCAATATACTGAATTCAATTTCCTCTACCGTCTCAGTTCATAATATGTTTATTTATAAATCTTCCGAACATCTAATTGTCCACTATGAGTTCTTGATAGTTATTGTTAGATATTTATATAGGGATCAACATGTTCATTTGTTGACGTTCACATGCAAATAATTCAATCATCATTTAGGTGACACAAAGTTTGTGTGATAAAATGAGGTCTCACGAAATAATGCCCATATACTAGCTAAACACATGGCCAACGCTCAGCTATAGACATGCCCTTTACTCTATGACGAAGAATTGAGTGCCACCGAGTTATGATACCTAGGAGGTTTTTCATTTCTCATGTTACACCCAATGTACTTATCAAATTAAGTTCTTGATTTCCAACACAAACCCACCGTACATTTCTCATGTTGCACTCAATATCATTCGCTTAAGTGACCCCAAGTACCTTTGGTTGAGAAATATTGTTACACTAACTCATTGGTATGACCTTTATAACATTGGTGGCACAAAAGGATTCTACGATAATCATCTTCGGAAAAGGTTTGCGAACGGCGCATAAGAAACACTTCACCGATGTTAAGTTCCTTTATTATTTATGTAGTTGATGAATCAGGCGATTAGCTATTAGCTTGTTAGTCGAATCCATTGCTTCGTATTAATCTTTTTCATTTTCCAATAAAATCCCGTTGAATTTGAATGACAAAACAAATAAAGAGTATTAACATAAAGTTTATGTGTTTGTTATTGCCCATTTATGTTTTGACTTTGGACTTGGACAAAACAAAAAAGGATACTTATTAATGGTGGTGTAAGTGAAATTTATTTGATCGAGTAATTGATGATGATATCTTTGGGATGATGGAGGTCATCCGTAGGCCCATAGAAATAAGTCAAGGAACCTTGTCCGTTTTGCCAGAGAAGAATTATACAATGTTATTATCTTTTGTATTATGCGATCCAACGGTGTTTCCAGTTTTCTCGTTTAGGTCTTCCACTGAGAAATCCTTAACCCATGTTCGATAGCCTAGAGGCCAGCGCTAATGACCCTAGTTCGCCTTGTACGTTATTTCACCAGTGTGTACGTATTATGTTATTATCACTACACTAGACTGGTTTTCCACCCTAATGACCTTTGATATTTAAAGAATATAAAGACAACAACGACATTTTAAGTGACACATAGACATAGGTAATCCCCTTTACTTTATTGCCCTTTCCAGTATACATCCGTCGATATAATTTTCTACTTACATTTAAGATACTATTCATGACTATTTCCATAATTTATTCAAGATGCTCATCAAATGTAAGTCAAATCAGTTAAGCATATAAATAGTGTTATCAAATACGAATACTCGAATTTGTTATTCAAAGCACATAAAGATGATTTTCATCATACACATATCTCGACTTACTCCCGAGTACAATGGGAATTTTATGCACGTGATGATTCTAAAACATGTGTACCACTTAGAATTTCTATTGCGAATTGAATTGTATTCGTATTTGTGGGAGATGGAGACAGTCCAAATATTGTTTGTTTCAGATATCATTTTGCTTATATTCAATTTTCCCCGGCGCTTCACTTCATAATCTGTTTATTTTTAAATCCACGAGATTCCAGACATCAGATTATCCCTTTTTAACACTAGAGACGATATGACACTTAGTAGATATTTATATAGGAATCAACATGCAAATAATTCAATTATCATTTAGTTGACACAAAATTTGTGTGATAAACTGAGGTTTCACAAAAATAATGCTCATATACTAGTTAAATGCATGACGCAGAGCTCTTGCTTTTAGAAAAAATGTCCCAACACAACCAACAAAATAATTCGTGTTTAGGCCTCTTCTGTTGTTTGAGGACAAGCTCTTTAAACTATAATGTTGAAAGGATACACGATAGGATATCCGATGTAATTGTGGCACGTTTGACTTCACACTATAAGGGTGCATGTTTGAAAAAAAAAACAAGAATTTTAAAGCATAAGCCTAATTCATTACCTAAAAGGAAATCGCACGAGGAAAATTTCTCGCATTAAGTCATACAAAAAAGGTTCAAAGGTTTCCCTGCGATAAGTTGTGTAAGATCATACGCTTGCTCATCGGTATGGCGCCCTTGCTGGAAAATTTAACCGGTGCAGACTTTCAGTACGGTTTATGTAGTTTATGAATCATTTAGTTGGATATGAGTTTTTTTCTTTCATTGATTGCTCCATAATTTCGTTTACCAACATAACAAGTATAAAAAAACATATCATCTTTGTGTTTGTCATAGCCTATTAGTGTTTTGATTCTGGGCTTGGAGAATATGCATAAATTAGAACGTTTTTTTTTTTTTTATCGTAATTTGGGGCATACTTAAAACTTTCCGGGCATACCCAATGATGACCCTAACTAGTGTGGGATGATAAAGGGTGTATAATGAGTGGTTAAGTTACCTAGACTCCTTTGATCAATTAATTAATTTATTTTTCCGATTTTTTTTAATATTTAAAAAAAAGGTTTGAAATTTCCCCTCCTTTTTTTCTCCCACTGTAAGGAAATGTAGAACAAAGTATTTCCCGCGAACCCAAATCCTATTTTCTTGTATTTTATGGCAGTTACAATCTTACAGAGTGAAGTTCAGCTAGCAATTGAAACAATTTATTACCGAACTTCTCATTGTTCTTCATTCTGAAAGTGCTGATGAACAGTTCGACTAATAATTAAACACGAAAATGTTAGCTGAAATACACTTTATGAAGGACAATACTAAGTTTTTTTGCTCAAAAATCCACCGAACCTAAGTTCGGGATTTACAGAATCAAGTTCGTCTGATACGTCTGACAACTTGTCAGCCGAAGCTCTGAGTATTCTTCATATACGAAGAACACCCCAGATTCGGCTGTTAAGTTATTAGCCGAACCCAGGTATGTTTCAAAACAACTTAGGTTTGGTTGATAACTTATTAGCCGAACTTAGGGTTTCTAAATGCAAAAAAAAATGATATTAAAAAGAAGGAGAGTATTCCTCTATTTTTAGTAGGTCATTATGAAGTAACACTCAACACCTTTATCTATATACTTTAGTTAATAACCTAAGTGTCCAAGTGTTGTTTTATAATTATTATTTATTTTTAATTTTTCCTTTAATGTTTTTAACTTTTTTGAAATTTTTTTAGGTTAGTTCTGCTTACTTTTTTTTTTCACCTAACCGATAATATCATAAAATTCGGCTAGGTTTTTATTTTTTTAGCTGAACACAACAGACTGTTCATTTTTCAAAAGCAACATTGAAGTTTGGCTAGGTTTTATTTTTCTCTTCCTAGCCGAACATTTCTTTTTTGGCCAAGTTCTATGGACACTTTATGTTGCTTCTGCACAAGATTGTGACTTCATTGAATATGATTGGTATGGGTCGGGGTTGAATTGAATGAGAAGTACCTCTCTTTGAAGATTCAACTGCACTTAATATTATCTTGTGCATTTTTTTCCCATGTAATAGGGGTGATGAAGGTTGGAGTACGTCAGGGTCTACATTGGGGTTGACAACAAATTGTTCCTGCCTCTTGTATTTATGGATGCTAGGAAGTGTTCCATACCATAGAGACACGTCTGAGAAGAATTTTTTCAAAAGTGCTTATGCGTCAAATGGTTACAGATGCACTACTAGAGCACAAGGCCATAAGGACCACAACCTCGTGACCTATAATCTCAAGCAGCTGAAGACCTTTTATATACCAAAAACTTGAGCTTCATACCAACCATGGGGAAGTCACTATCTCAAGAAAAATTAGGGAAGAGATGTTCCCTCGTGGGGAGCTCAATAACTTCGGACTTGGGATATGCTTTTTATTAGCATTGTGTTGTTCATGAGTCATATAATCAAGTGTAATATTGTATTACTGAACCTATTTATAACGTTTTAGAGGTTTTTCCGTTTAATAACTCTCATTCGAGGGGTTACAAATTTTTTGTTTTATAATTTTGCGAAAGGCCAATTGCTCTCTCAAGCTTGTTTGTCAAGTTTAGGTGATCAAAACTATAAGTCTTGATTTCTAGTCTACTTATAGCTATGTATCAGATTAGGATAGAATGTGTAGTTGAGCTTTATACTTCACTGCGTTCATCGATTGAAGATGAAGATCTACTGAGGAGAGCTTGGAGAACTTCATCAACAAATGGTATGTGGAGACTAAAACTTATCTATCACTCAGAAGTATATTCTATTCTATCTCATATTGAGACTAAGTCGTACATATATATATATAGATTTTACATCATACACATTTGATATTTCGAGCCGAGTTTATCTCGCTTATCTATTTCTCGAAATATGTGTTGGAAGCTTTTTTCTTTAGCTACGTTCATCATTATTCTTGACGAGTTTAGTTGGAAACAATTTATTTGTTGTAAACTAAATAATAAGTCAAAAGATGATCATGTGAAACTTGCCTTGAAACATCTTACATGATTTGTGTGAGACAGTCATCTGATGTCGTCTCGGAATGTTTCGTATTGACCATTTGATCACTTGAAAATTCCCTATAAGCTAATGGTATGTGTGAGACATCCATGTCGTCTTCTAAGGATGTTTCAATGATTGAAATGGGAGTTTAGAACAATTAACCATTGTATGGATATAACACAGTATGCATACCAGTATGGAAACTGTTGTGGTATGATTAGGGTCCGGAAACCAAGTTTGCATACCAGTATGTGATAGACACATTTTTGTGTCTAAGTTGTCCTCAATTTTCTGCATTGTTGGTACTCGATTTTGTACTTATTATGGTATTTTATGTGTTTGTAGGTATTTTGGGGCAATAAACATTTTTGGAAAAATCGGCTCGAAAAGTTGGTAAAGGCACCCCCGGAGGATACGTGTTATTCGGACTTCTTAGTTTGGATAAGGGGCGCCCACCTGATAATCCCACCCCAAGACCGGATAGGGGCACCCTTTCTTCTTCGTTTGAAATGTGCTTTTAGGCGGGAAAACTTAGTTCTCAAATGGCAGAATTTTCGTTCGAGCTTTGAGGGCGTTTTGAGAGACTCAATGGCTGAAACTTTATGGGATGTCTTGATATAGCCTAAAAGGATTGTTGAGAGTCTTTGGTTCGATTGAAATTGGCTAGCTAACCCGTGGTGAAGATAACAGAGTTACATGTTTTTTTTCCGGGAGTTTCTGTGAAGAATTTCCGGGAGTTTTGGCGAGATTTAATCGCCCCAGTGAGCTGAAATCACCCAGTTACGGTTTAACATGAGTGGTAAGGTGTTTTGTTTTGACAAATCAAGGCTAGATACGTGGATTTCCAACAAAACAGGGGAGTAAGAAAAACCCGGGATTCTGTTGGGTTTGTTCGTGGAGATTACGTGTAAAAATCCTCCCTGCACGAGTTCTAATCCATTTGGGAGTTGTCTGCATCGATTTGGAGTATGCCAGCAACGTTTTGAAGTGTGACAGAGAAATTGAAGGAAATTATTTCCCGTGAAATGCTGTGGAGAATAATGAGATTAATGGCGGATTGTTTGGAGTTATTACGGAATATATTTGGTCCTGTGAAGTATATAAAGGGTCTAGGAGATGAATAGAGGGGGATGGAGAGTTAGGGGTGAAGTTCGGATTCGTAGAAGAAGTTGCAGACGAGTTCTGCACTTTCAGGCTAAGAAGAAGAGGAAGAACACAAAACAACATATTTAGACAGTCGCAGAAACCGTTGCCTAAACATTCAAATCCATTTAATTTGTAACAATTATTCCGAGATCGCAACAAATCAAGTGTTTTTCTACGTAATGGTGGGTTTTATAACAGTTATATATGTTACAAACACACTGATTTAGATTCTTTCCTCTTGCAAACACCTTTTTGAGCAATGAAATCAACTTTTGAGTGTCTTTCCAACATGAGGAGTTAGACCCCATCACTTGGACAACGGAGGAAGCAACTTTTCATGATTGTGGTAAATGAATTAATTCTTTTATTGACTTTTTGCATAGATTTAATTGCTTTATAATTTTTATTAATTATTTGTTATTTTGTCTGATGTCACATGCTTAGTTTAAATCACTTTTGATGCGTCATGCTTACAACTTACAAATAATGTTTTAAGAAATTTATATTTGGAAAAGAATTAGAGTCACAACTTCTTTTGTTTGAGTTATATTGTCTAGCATTAATGACTGAACCACAACAATATGAAAAGTAGTGAAATCTCGCGTCTCAGTGTCTCTTCATCTTATCACCATATTTGTACATATTTTCCTTATTTTTCTTATTTTCTTTATTAAGTCTTAAAACAAATTCTCAACAAGTCTGAGTGAACGAAAACCCTTCTTACTACAACATCATTGAAAAATAACCATCAATTTTTGGCGCCGCCGACGCGGACTTGTGTATAGATTTGTTTTTAGGTTTTTCTTTTTTTTTCTTATTATTATTATTATTATTGTTCTTTTTACGCGTTTTGGTATTTCTGTTTTCTTTCAGATTTGGAGTGGAGCGAAAGAAAAAGAGAAAGTGCTGAAAAGAAAAGCAAAGCCAAAATAGGAAAGAAAAGAGAGATCCGAACGGAGTGAAGAAGAAAATTTTGTATATAGTGTTATTATTATTTATTTTATTTTTTTTAGAAACTGCAATTAGGTAATTATTTTTGTAATTTTTATTTTTGGAATTTTATATATTTGGACTTTTGGACATTATTATTTTTAAAACCCTAAGGAAGGGTTAAATTAAATATAAATTGCCATGGAAGGACGACAGTTACGATACTGTCTCGGCCCCTCGGGTTCGTACACTGACATAGGAGTCAGTGGCCCGAGTCGACTTCAACGGTTCATCCCCCCGTCCGGAACGGAGGTAAGAATTCTAAACACCCGCGAATCCCCCGTCAAAGGGTTTACCGGATGATTTTGTATGCATATATGTTGAGGTCTTGAATACGGCCGCTTTAATTTCCTAGTAAAGGGCAAGGACTCACCATACAAGATAAGGGTTCGGATTTCATCACCCTTCTCTTCTTGCCCGCCTTAGGAAAACGATACCAAACGCGAACCTAAGCTTAAAATACCGACTAGAATGAGACCGATAGGGTAATGAGCTTAATAGGAAAGTCATTCGAAAAACATTGGTTACTCTTTAAGCATACTTCAAGTTCATGATGGTTTACGTGAGTTGAATGCGTGATGCGCCGCCTTGTAATGCGGTGAGGCCTTGGGTATCAAAGATCCACGCAGCTTCCCTCGCCTCTATTCAACTTATTTCAACTCGGATTGATTCCGAGGGGTCTGCAAATTGTAACGAATTCCCCTTTCGAAGGATTAAAGTCGGTCTAGAAACAATCTAAGTGGAGACATCATGCTTTTTGTTTGCTAGAAATCGTAGGTTTGTTGTGGTCGAGTCACCTTGTTTGTGTTTGTGTAGAATTCCCTTGCGCTTAGGATGTCAAACTGGTATTATAACGACCAATACAATGATTATCCAACCAACAATATGGACATTACTCTTTTTATGACCATAGTGTGAATAGTGGTTGGGAATGCCAATCTTTTGAAGGTTATGGGTCATACCATGGTGAGCCCAATTACTATCCACATGAGCATCGGTCATTCGAGCAAGAAGATTATAGTACTAGTACTTCGTCTCTAGAGGATACAATCAAACTATTGAAAAGTAGTCCTTTTTATGATCCTTCTGTTCCTACTCCTTCTTTAGAAGAGTCCCTCAGGGATTTAGCTAAAACGACATATAAGTTAGATGAGGTGAATAACGTATTTATGGACGAAAGGACTACAACAATGACTGAATCTTCTTTATAAGACATCCTCAATAGATTAACTCAAAACTTAGATCCAACACTAAGGGAACTTTCTTTGGAAGAGACCCTTGAGAGGATAGATGAGTCGACACATAGACTTGAGTTAGAGACGAACGAAAGTATTGCTCGAAATAACTGGAATTGCCAATATAGTGTATCCAATAATACCCTTGAGAATGAAGATAGTTATTCGCATAATCAAGATGACGAGGTTAGAATTGGTAACACTACTTGTTTAGATGAGGTTCGATCATTTTCATGTTATTATAGTGATGATCATGATGTGGAAAGTGTTGATGAAGAATCTGAAGTTTTTAGGCATAGTGATCAGGAATTTGTTTCTCCAATTGAGCTTTATAATGATAGTAATATTTCTAGTTTAAATCCAAATAATTTTAATAATTATTCACCTATTCAAAAGGATGAGGATTTGACTAGAAGTATCTCCGTTTTAGATGATGTAGAATTTCCTAGTTACAAAGCCGATAATGGTTTAGGGGAACGGGTTTATCCTGAGAATACTGTTTTTGAGTCCAAGGATTTAGAAACAATAGTCTTAGACGAAGAAGATAAACTCGTAGAGCTTTTAAATATGAGTGAGGATGCATCACCCGAGTATAACTTAGAAGAAGCAATTGACCATTTTCGTGGATTCCGATGATCTAGAAATTAGGGAAATTGTAGCTAGTCTATCTAGAGACACCCAAAAAATCTAAGTTTGGGGGTGATTATCATTCTCCTTGTGCCTTACCTTTAGCTCTTACAGAGATCCCTCACTTGGGACTTGACATATGTGCCTCAACCATTTTACAAGATTATTTTCATACACGTTTTCCCGAACCCAATAATGTCTAGAAAGAAGTTCGCTTGTTAGAAACCCATCCTCTGGTTGATATGGTTAACCTGTGGCTACGATACCTCGATTGACTTTTTTCCCCACCAAAAACTTTTTCTCCGATTGTGGGAACTTATGAAATTCAAATGTGTCAAATATTAAGTTTCGGGACTAAACCTAATTACTTTAGGATATTAGGGTCGACACATTTGCTTAAGGAAGACCACCAAACTTATTGTGGTCAGTTGTGTAAGTCAAAACTGATTGACTTAGAGGATTCTCAATTATTCAGGTTATTATTATGTGCTTCTAAGTTTTTATTTGAATTTTTCCAGACTAACGCAACCTATGAAAACTTTTTATCTAGACCCTTTTATAGAGCCTGAACCCGAACCACAACTAGATGTAGTGTCTTAAACAAAAAAATAGATAAGGGTGTGTTGGATATCTTCCCGGTCTCGTTGCGCCTCCTCTTCTTGTGGTTAGCACTTTTTGATCCGTATGACCCGCTTATTCCTACTGTTTCTATATGATTCTCATGAGGTGACTAGTTCTTTCTTAGTCCTGGCCAAGACTTTAAACTTAGCACTTCTTGGGAGGTAACCCATGCTCATGCAACACCTAATATCTTTCCTTAACTATTTTGCTTCAAGTGGTAACAGTTTCTCCTTGTTCATACTTTTAATTTTATATTTAGAACATTGAGGACAATGTTAGATTTAAGTTTGGGGGTATGGGAGAAACTTTTTAGTTGCAATAAATAAACTCCAGAGACTAGAAATTTATGCTTATTAAGGTTGGCACTAACTAATCTAAGTGGATGGGAACATATTGGTTGTAGGAGTTGAGGAACCAATCTGATTAGATGGAAACATCTAGAAGAGTCTATTCATAAAAGCACAAAGGTCAGGTGTTAGAAAAGAAAACATGGTAGTTTCGCCATATCCTCGTGATGGAAACATCGAAAGAATCCTGATCACTTTTTTTTTTTTTTACCATTGTTAGGGTGAAATAGAATGGCTGAGTTACAAATACATATATATATATATATGAGACCAGACCATTAGACCAACCTAATAAATTCAATAAAGTCGACTCATTGGTACCCTTGTATATGCCAAAATGAGTTGACCTAGAGTTAGGATTATCGACCACCGGTTCCCTTGTATATGCCAGTTGTATTGATATTAGTCCGGATCGAGATCTTAGTCCATTAGGATAGGTTCACCTTAGTCAACATCATATACATTTTTTCTACATCCATCTTCTTAATCTATCAATGTGATTGGTTGACTTTGGTTTATGATGTCCAGAAACTATCTGAGTAGAGCTCTGTCACTTTATATGAATTTTAGTATGCTTGAGTGTTAACTCGTGTACAACAATTGGAATTTCGCATCGTGGTACTTCCTCCCGTAGTCAATAAGTATGCCAACCAAGGAGATTATTTAGTGCCTTCCAAGGTTACTCGTAGATAGCTAGGGTCCTGAGTAAAGGTTTTGTGGGTACACCTCTAGTAAACCCTCCGGAGACAACACTCTGCCACTAGGGCCACCTAGCGGTTTAACGGCTTGCTGCACGTGCTAAGTGTATTCATTTTATTTTCTAGAATAAATTTGCTCGAGGACTAGCAAATAATAAGTTTGGAGATATTTGATAGACACATTTTTGTGTCTAAGTTGTCCTCAATTTTCTGCATTGTTGGTACTCGATTTTGTACTTATTATGGTGTTTTATGTGTTTGTAGGTATTTTGGGGCAATAAACATTTTTGGAAAAATCGGCTCACAAAGTTGGTAAAGGCACCCCCGGAGGATACATGTTATTCGGACTTCTCGATTTGGATAAGGGGCGCCTCATTTGCTAAGGGGCGCCCACCTGCCATTCCCACCCCAGCACTGGATAGGGGGCACCCTTTCTTCTTCGTTTGAAATGTGATTTTAGGAGGGAAAACTTAGTTCTCAAATGGTAGAATTTTCGTTCGAGCTTTGAGGGCGTTTTTGAGAGACTCAATGGCTGAAACTTTGTGGGATGTCTTGATATGGCCTAAAAGGATTGTTGAGAGTCTTTGGTTCGATTGAAATTGGCTAGCTAACCCGTGGTGAAGACAACAGAGTTACATGTTTTTTTACGGGAGTTTCTCGAAGAATTTCCTGGAGTTTTGGCGAGATTTAATCGCCCAAATGAAATAAATCACCCAGCTACGGTTTAACAGAGTGGTAAGGTGTTTTGTTTCGACAAATCAAGGCTAGATACGTGGATTTCCAACAAAACATGGGAGTAAGAAAACCCCGGATTCTCGTTGGGTTTGTTCGTGGAGATTACGTGTAAAAATCCTCCCTGCACGAGTTCTAATCCATCTGGGAGTTGTCTGCATCGATTTGGAGTATGCCAACAGCGTTTTGAAGTGTGACAGAGAAATTTAAGGAAATTATTTCCCGTGAAATGTTGTGGATAATAATGAGATTAATGGCGGATTGTTTGGAGTTATTACGGAATATATTTGGTCCTGTTAAGTATATAAATGGTCTAGGAGATGAATAGAGGGGGATGAAGAGTTAGGGGTGAAGTTCGGATTCGTAGAAGAAGTTGCAGACGAGTTCTGCACTTTCAGGCGAAGAAGAAGAGGAAGAACACAAAACATCATATTTAGACAGTCGCGGAAACCGTTGCCTAAACATTCAAATCCATTTAATTTGTAACAATTTCTGTAACAATTATTCCGAGATCGCAATAGATTGTTAGTGTTTTTCTGTAACAGTGGGTTTTTGCAAACACCTTTTTGAGCAATGAAATCAACTTTTGAGTGTCTTTCCAACATGAGGAGTTAGACCCCATCACTTGGACAACGGAGGAAGCAACTTTTCATGATTGTGGTAAATGAATTAATTCTTTTATTGACTTTTTGCATAGATTTAATTGCTTTATAATTTCTATTAATTACTTGTTATTTTGTCTGATGTCGCATGCTTAGTTTAAATCACTTTTGATGCGTCATGCTTACAACTTACAAATAATGTTTTAAGAAATTTATTTTTGGCAAAGAATTAGAGTCACAACTTCTTTTGTTTGAGTTATATTGTCTAGCGTTAATGACTGAACCACAACAATATGAAAAGTAGTGAAATCCTGCGTCTCAGTGTCTCTTCATCTTATCACCATATTTGTATATATTTTCCTTATTTTTCTTATTTTCTTTATTAAGTCTTAAAACAAATTCTCAACAAGTCTGAGTGAACGACAACCCTTCTTACTACAACATCATTGAAAAATAACCATCAGTATGCGAACAGTTTTAACTGTTAAATTCCGGGAACCAAGTTTGCTTACCAGTACGCGAACGGTTTTACCTGAGTTAGGTACGGGACGACAGTATGCGTACCCGTTCGCGAACTGTCGGACAAGACCAAATTGTGGAACTAATGTTTGAGTACCCGTTTGCAAACTTAGTTGGATAAGTTTCAAAATTGGTTAGGTATGATTCCATATTCATGAACAAATACTTTTATAAATTATGGAATGCGATCTTTGCAAACCGTGGCTAAATGTTCATGAATTGATTCTCTTGAATCAAATCCGATTTTGCTTCTATTGTGTCTTGTATACTTCTATGACAATATAAACAATTGAACAAATATATTAGTAACACAATTAGATTCATTTGATCTATAAGTGTTAGATGAATGTGGTTAATACAAAAGTGTTCATATGGCTAACTTCGGTTAACTATTGTTGAGCCAACTCAATATACACGTTAGGTACGGTTACCCATATATAAATGAAGGTATATTTCATTTGTGTGTAACAAGCTAAGACCATCTAAAGGTGGAGAGATGTTTCTTTGGTTTTAAGCAAATTTAGCTTGAATCTTAAATTAGGTTTTCATCGAACGGTGAATATTGATTGCTTTGTTACTTAAGTATTTCGGTAGGAGACGGATTTATCTATCAGAATAGAATTTTCTGTGGGAGACATATTTGTTTATAAATTCTTCGACTTTGGGTCGTAGAAACTCTTAGTTGTAGGAGAGATCATCTAAGGGAATCAAGTGTGTAGAGTCCTGCTGGGATTCACAGATGTAAGGAACGCGATTGTACCTTAATCGGTGTGAGACTTGGTTAGGCCTCAACTACATTCTAGTCCGAAGTTAACTTGTAGTAGGCTAAAGTCTGTAGCGGCTTAATACAATATGGTGTTCAAATCTGGACTAGGTCACAGGGTTTTTCTGCATTTGCGGTTTCCTCATTAATAGAACTTCTGGTGTCTGTGTTATTTCTTTTTCGCATTATATTTATATAATTGAAATATCATAGGTTGTGCGTAGTTCAATCAATTGGTAAATCCGACCTTTGGTTGTTGATTGAAATTGATTGACACTTTGAAATTGGTCTTTGGTACCTTCCAAGTTGCTTCTCATATCAATCGGGCTCACATATTTCTATCTGTTTTATTGCATATTGTATTGAGAAATTGATATATAACTCTTTGATATATTTCTTGGTTGAGCTCTCTTTATTAGCTGGTGCTCTCAGAATTATATAAGAGTTAGTCCGTACTAATTTTCGAACGAAATATTGGGTGTGGTTGTTGTACCCCCGCTTTTTCACATTGTACAACTATATCTGCAACCTAATCAGAAAGAACAGAATGCGAAAACTCATAATCATGCCTCTACTGTTGAGAAATGTCTCATATGCTCAAAGGTGCACATACATTCATTTCCAATGCTATTGTGAGGTTCTTATTCATGGCTACAAGATTCGTTTTTCATTGCGAGCCATGAGTTGGGAAAACAAACACAAGGGACTCAAGTTGTTTAACCGTTTTGAAGGTGGATCCACGACCAATCTACAGCTCTTGTCTTCAGACTACCTTGACCTTAACATAATCTGATAACTAGGGTAAACGCCACGATTCATAGTTTCCTCTTGCGGCTACCAGGTAATGTAACCTGACTCACCTCATGCTTCAAATAAGAAATACAAAATGTGTTAGTACCTTAGATGTTAATAGATAGTAGATTAAATGGGAACTAGTTTGTACTCAAATTGAACAAGGTGGTGTAGGTTTGAAAAATTTGCAACACTTCAATCAGTCAATGTTGGCCAAGTGGAGTTGGAGGTTTGGAATTGAAAAAGAGTCACTCTGGGTACAAGTATCTCTGAAAAACATGGTAACTCTCCGTCTATATGGATTCCTGAGAAAGTTAAAGGTTCTTATGGTACTTCATGTTGGAAAGCAATTGCTGGACAAGGGGACAAGATATCCCAACATTCATCTCTTGTGATCCAAAATGGTAACTTAATCTCTTTTTGGTATGAATTATGGTTTGGTAATCAACCTCCTAAGTTTGTTTTTCCATCCTTGTTCAAGCTAAGTTGCAACAGCATGAGCAGCTAGAATTTTCATTTCAAGAATCCACTATCTGACAGTGAAACTGAGTGACTGATAACATTACTTGAGATCATCGGGAAGGAACCTCCACAACTATGCAATGCAAAATATATAAGAAGATAGTCCCTCACAACTACTGGTTCTTTCTCCATGAGATCATTATACTCTGCCATTCATCAAGGTGTTACTCATCTGCAATTCCCTTACAGAGTAGTTTGGAACAATAAGGTACCAAATCAAATTAACTTTTTTCTCTCGCTTGTTGTGCATGATCGATTAATAACTATTGATAAATTTATTGACTGGGGATATCATCATGTCAACAAGTGTTTGCTTTGTGGGAATGCTGAGGAAAACATAAAACACATGTTCTTTGATTATTCTTTCTCTAGAAATATTTGGTCTTCTTTACTGCCCTCCTACGGTATTAACGGTATGTGGCCAACATCTGTATTAATCCTGATGCAAGTATAGAAGTCACTTAAAACTCGTGAAGTTGATAAGAAGATTTAGTCTTTGATCCCCGCGACTGCTTTATGGTCCACCTGGATAGAAAGAAACAATCGTACTTTTGAAGAAAAAAGCAAGAGGATTGATCAAGTTACTCAGAATGCCAAAGCATTACTACTTTTGTGGGCTTCAATTTTCAAATCTAGCTTAAGAGGGAACACTTGTAACCTTATCAACTATTGGGATGTAATTTTTACTTAATTTTTTTTTTTTTTTTTTTTTTTCACTTCTTAGTCCTTGTAAGTTGCCTCATGTATATTCTTCTCTTTTTTAATAAATTCTCTTAATTGAAAAAAACTTGAAACAGACACTTACATATCTTAACCCAATATGAGCTGCGCATTTCTGGTTCCACCAAGTAAGTAAATTTCTTTCATAGTTGTGGCTTCTATTCAATTTCCTCCACCGTTTCAGTTCATAATCTGTTTATTTTTAAATCCTCAAACATCTGCTTATCACTTTTAACACTTAAAGACACACACTAAGAGTTCTTGATAGTTGTTAGTAAATATTTATACATGACCAACATGTTCGCTTGTTGACGCTCACGGCTCACATGTAAATAATTCAATTATCATTTAGTTGACACGATATTGGTGTGATAAACAAGGGTTTCACAAAATAACTCCCATATCTAAAGACTTAAAGGCCTAGAAAAATAAAGCTCCCACTTTGAAAAATAAAGCTCCCACTTTGAACGGTGAGGAATCCTCGCTTCTTATTGGCCGAAATAGGCTTTTTCTGAGTTTTATGAAACGAGCGTTTTGGTGGAGACACTTGGCAACGTATGATTTGTTTAAAAAGAATAAGAAAAAGATGAAGAAAAAAAACGGAAACTAAATTCAATTTGGAATTCGTGACCTAAGAATATCTGGGTGAGGACATTTGGCAACGTATGATTGGTTTAAAATTACAAACTCATAAACCTAACTTACCGTGTTTGGAATTTTATGAAATTCCAAATTCAATTTGGAAACCGAGTACCTACTAGAATCTTTTTTCCAAATGAATTTATTAAGAAGTGAAAATCCACATATTTCACACATATTTTCTGCAAAAAAAGAAGGAAAAAAATAAACAAAATCTATTTGTCCTACCACACCAAATCAAAAATACATCGCCACGAGACGGGCCGAAACCCCGCGCACAACAAATCATAAATGCATCGCCCAGCGGGGACCAAATCAATAATGCATCGCCACGGGGAGGGGCGAAGCCCCGCGCACACCACGTTAAAAGAAAAAAGAATTGCCCGACACGTAACACGAGCACAAATCTAGTACTAGCTAAACGCAAGACAAAACCCTCTCTTTTTTAAAAAAAAACTATCCAAACACAACCAACAAAATGATTCGAGTTTGGTCTCTTTTGTGGTTTGAGGACAAACACTTTAAACTGTAATAGACTATTATTACTGAGTTTTGTGTGATACATGGTAGGATCAGGTTGCATGTTTGTCTAATGTCAGTTTCAAGCAAAAAAAATATTTTTTAAGAGTTTTAAAGCATAAGCACAATTAATTACCTAAAAGGGATTCGGACGAGGAAAAGTTCTTGGCACTAAGTCATATACAAAAAAGGTCCAAAGTTTTCCCTGCTAGAAGTTGTGTAAGATCCCACTCTTTATGACTGTTATGGCCTTATATCCCTTCAGTGGTACAAAAACAATTCTACAATAATCATCTTCTTCGTAGAAGGTTTGCAAAAGCCGTGCAAGAAACAATTAAATGATGCAAAGTTTATGCATGGTTTATGCAGTTGATGAATCATGCAATTGGATATTATTATCTCGTTACTCGCATAAATTTCTTCGTCATCTTTTTCTTTTTCCAACAAAATCACATCGAATCTGAATGACAATATAAACATATCATCTATGTGTTTGTTGTGGCCCATTAATGTTTTGACTCTGGGCTTGGACAAGACACATACATTAGCCCCTTTCAGGCACTAAGAAATAAGAACACTTTTTTTTTTTTTTTTGATCAATACAACGAAGAATTTTATTAATAAAGAAGAAATGTTACATAAAGTGGAGGAGAAGTGGAGAAGAGGAGAAGAAAGAAAAGATGGTCTGAAGCATTGCTGCTTCATATGACAAAGGAAGTTCAGTAGGTTCAAGGCCAATTTGGTCAAGAGCCTAAACCAAAAAGACCGCCCCAAATAGAGGATATCCTGAACTAACAAAGACTAGCTACTTTCTATTAACTACAAAACCCCAGTTATAATGCAGAATCTGAAAAGTAATGCCTCTAAAAGATACGGTTGTAGAAGTCCAATACAATAAAAGAGCCTTAATCTTCATAATCAATTTTTCTTGCGAGTATTCAGAGTCTTGAAAAATATACTTATTTATTTGTTTCCACACTCCGCAAACAAAATCAAAGGGTAGCAACTCCCAAAGCGTCCTACCGATGTCAGTGAGGTCGTGAGCCCATTGCTCGACAAAAAAGTTTGTAGCAGTTTCACTTATAACCCAATCCCGTTGAAATTCATTCATGAAGAACATCCAAACAACATATATCTTAGGGCAATGAATGAAGAGGTGATCGGTGGTTTCTTCATTAGACTTGCAGAAGATACATCTATTTGCTAACTGCCATCCCTTCTTAGTGAGATTATCTTGAGTTATATAGCTTTATGATGAATTAACCAAACAAATAAGGAAACCTTTGTTGGTACTAAGGATTTCCATATTTGAGCATAAGGAAAAAAGATATCTGAGCTCTTTACCAGCCCTTCGTAGCAAGATTTAACTGAAAAAACTCCGTTAGCCTCCCATCTCCAGCTTCTAGTATCTTCAACCCCACATAAGATAACTCCTTCTAAAAGATGAGATAGATTTGCCGCCTCATTAATCTCCATATCTGTGAGTCTCCTTTTAAGATCCAAGTCCCAACTGGTACCCCCTTATGTGTTGCTTGCAGCCAATTCGCTTACCCAACACCCTTGCTTTCTAGTAACTTCGTATAAATTTTGGAACTTTTCCTTGAGCACCTCATCGCCTAGCCATCTATCCACCCATAAGCGAGTTTTTCTCCCGTTTCCAACCTTATGCTGAATTCCAAGTTTGAATTTATCACTTCTATTACAGATCCCTCTCCACAACCCCATGCCATACGGTTGCTTATAGTTTGCTTAGCATCACAACCATTACTGTCACACAACAAAATCCGTAATAGACTACATTAGGCATTTCAATTCTTTTTAGAAAGCTTGGCCTGCCAGTGTGAATGAATCTTTCTCTCATATTCATCATTCTCATTAGCAACATGATCACTTCACTAATATTGGATTTGAATTATGTGGTTGACCCAATATAATGAATTAAGTTCTCTCCATTATCTCAGTTTGCATATTATTAAATCTTCCAAACATCTAATTATCCCTTTTAACACTTAAGACACACTAGACTTCTCGATAGTTATTATTGATAGATATTTATATATGAATTAACATGTTCGTTTTTTTGACGCTCACAATTATCATCTAGCTGGCGCAAATTTCATGATGCATTCCTTTCATCCATGTTTGGTCCCTATGCAAAGTTTGTGTATGGTTTATGCAGTTGACGAAATCACCTAATTGCCTATATTAGCTTGTTACTCGCATCAATTGATTGCCTATATTAGCTTGTGAGAAGATCATAAGGATATATTAGGTAACCCAACGAAGAACGAAAAGGAACCCGTTTGCGGTTGGGCATCTTCATCTGTTTCCTCTATCTCATATCATACTTCTCAGTTGATCTTTTTGTTGGAGAGTATACATTTTTCCAATTTGAAAAGGAGTACGGGTTGTTATTTGTTTCTAGCATTTATTTTGGGTTTTATTGGTCTAATTTAATAATTTACTAAAATCACAATATCTTTAAAGTTTGATAGTTTTTATTTTTATTTAATTTATTATTTATTGATAAAACTTCTATCATATTCAAGCTTAATATGATGCAAGACCATAATACCACCAATCAGATAGAAAATCTTAGTTTTAGCCGTAACGGGTCCGTGGCGATACAATACCGATACCATCATTTGTCGTATCTGTCTACTTTTTTTTCTTCATGTTGCTAGTCTAAGCGAAGTTTTCCCCCACAATCAAAATAAGCAGGTGCATACTACCAGAGTACCTTAGCGGCGTACCAGATAGGGACTGCCTTATATCCCGGTGAACCTCGAATTTAAAGGACTGTCCCCTGCCCCAATGCATGTCACAACTGAAGGAGCATCTCCAAAACTATTTTACGGTGATTTATTGATTTAAGTATAGAAATACAATATCTGGCATGGAATAATAATGAAACTCAAAATCCTTGTGCAAAGAACATAGTCTGCTGGCACAACAATAATAATGACAGTGGGGTGGGGATGAGCTGAAAATAGTCTTGGATTTGAATTCTTCTTCCGTCCACGCTTTGGGAATGATGGAGTCATTAAACGTTCCCCTTTATTTCCTGTTTTATTTCTATACAACTCAATCAGAGAACACGCAAAGGCAATCCTGCAGTTTTGTGAAGGGGGAATCTCCCTATAGCGCTGCAGTATGCAGAATTGTAAAGGAGAAACACCCTGTAGCTTCTGCAACCGGGACAGAGTGTAAGTATATCCGCATTAATGGTCGAGAATTCGTAATCCCATTAACATGGTGACTACCCACACTTAGTCCAAAACATTCACAATCGCGACGCGGGTAGCGTCAAGTACCTTTGCTTGTCGTAGTGCAAGTTGTGCGAGGCTCGGATAGGCCGGCGTAAAACCCATGTCCAACTCTTAGGAGATACTCTCTAGTCGACCCGGTACTTGTTACTGGAAAAGACTTTGGATTTCGGATTTCGGAGTCATTAAACGTCTGTGGACAGCTTATTCTTAACACATTTTAGACATTTTACATGGAGTACATTTAAGCATATCCATAAGCGCAAGGTAAGAAGAAGAAACTGAGTCCACGCTCATCCTTACCCCTATCATGATGTACCCTTGTTTCCCTTTATGCTCATTGGGCTAGGTATGTTTGGGGAGGAGCTGTCCCCCTATAAGGCCGTGAGTGCTGCAGACATTTTATGCCCCGCCGGCGTGGCCAGGCCACCTCCGCGCCCAAGGCGGAAATCCAATCCAGGGGGAACACTCTTCCCTCAACCCATCTCAACCAGCGATTCCGACATCGTCCTTGTTGCCAAGGAGAGCAAATCCGCTTCCCCGATGACGCCCCAGCCAAGTACATCCCGCCCTCCAAACCAGAACGCCCGCCCCGGCTAAATCCAGTGAGAGGTTGTTCTGATCCGACCACCAACGGTGTCTGACCAGACGTTTTCATCATCCTTACCCCACCGTCCTGCATTAAAGAAACCTCTTAACGGCTAACTTAACTGCATCCAACCCCCCCTCCTTTATTGTCATCTTTTTTTTTTTTTTTTTTTCTTTCACATTTAGATTATTTTAAGACTTCCATCCTCAATTATACTCAATTGAAGGAAATTCCAAAGCACATAAAAATAGCAAGTATTTCAATTCCATCGTGAGCTAAAACTATAGCTAAGAATGTGCTTTTACATCCCCAAAAAGAGGTCAATCTCTGTTTATTTATCTTGATGAAATCCCAATCTAGCATTATGTGTTACCGACATGAAACGGATCATCATTCTTGTTGAAGGCTTACCACCTAGCAGAATTATTAAGTCAGAAAAACATACTATAATTCCTTCGCCCATTGTAAATGTTAATCATCTAGCACCAGATTCTTTGAATCAATCCAAAAAAGAAGATTATAAGAAATATAACTTGAGTCCATTAACAAGAAACTATTGATATTTAATTTCCTCCACCGCCTCGCTTCATAATCGGTTTATTTTTAAATCCTCCAAACGGTTAATAAATTATCCTTTTACTACTTAAAGACACACCATGAGTTCTTGATAGTTATTGGTAGACATCTATATAGGATTAACATGTTTGTTTGTTAACGCTCCCATGCAAAATAATAGCAGACAAAAATTTGACATATTTTCGTGCTGGTTTCACAGCCCATTTGGTGAGCATGAACTCTACTTTAGTTATCATTTAGTTAAAATTTCATGTGATAAATGGAGGTTTCTTCACTTGCTTCTATATTCCCTTCTCTGCACAAGCTCTCAAACAACATGGATGTAAAGCTTGCTGATATGGTTTCAACAGATGGGAGCAGCTGGCAGTTCAGTTTTAAGCGGAATTTCACGAGTACAGAAGCAAACTCGTATGCAGCTTTATTATTGGTGATCGGAAACAATCCCCTGTTCTAGACACCCTCCCCGACACAAAGACGTTGGTCTTTGCACGCATCGTGTTTTCACGGTTAAATCTCTATACTCTAAACTCATTGAAGATGCTGGTTAATGATTTTCCACACTACTTAAAATGCGGAAGAATTCCCGTTCCACCTAAGATCAACTTCCTTATGTGGTGCTTAATCCATGAGAAACTCAACACTATAGACATGATGCGAGATAAAAGGTATTGACATCTATAACTCTTGTAATGCAGAAATTTTCTTTGGGGTTTAATACCTACTGCAATTATCCACACTATTTGGACAGAGAGAAATAGACGAATATTTGAGCAAGATTATTTGTTTAAGACGAGACCGACCTTTGTATAGAAGTGAAGTCATTGATTCTTACATGGGCAAGTGCATCTCGGCAATAGGGTACATCGTAATTTCTCTAGTTCGGTTCTTAACAATTGGGATGCATTCTTTTTGTAATCGTGTTGTTGTTGTTTTCTTTTTCTTAATCTACCTCTGGTAGAACTTTTTGTAATATTCTTAATTCTTCAATATATCTTCTCTTCTTATCAAAAAAAAAAAATAATACCCATATACTAGCTAAACGCGTGAGTCACATCACCCTCGTCTTTGAAACGATGTCCAAACACAACCAGCAAACTATTGTTGATTTTCGACTTGTTTTGTGGCTTGAGGAAAGGCGCCACATTGGATTAACATTCATTTCATAGTAGTTCCAATAGTTATTTAGCCGATATCACTGTCCTAGAACGGTAATATTGTGAATATCAGTGACCTATGTTCGAAACTCGTTGGGACAAAAATTTATTCAGCCATAATAGTCAATTTCTTTATTTAACTTGGCTGTCAGTTTGTTTTAGAAAATTGATTGATGCTTACTTGTTATCTTTCACTTCCCTAGAGGGGACCTTTTACATTACGTTTCTTATAAAAAATAATTGATTATAATAAAATTTTAAAACTTTTTTCGTTTATGGAAATAATGGATTTTTCATGAATCGATAACTAGACTATAATAAAGTGTACTACAAATAACGTCTGATTATTAAAATCGAGCCATAATATGGGAACTTAAGAATGCTAATCCCTAGTAACAACTTAAAATTAGGCTAGAATTGTTCTTTTTATTTTTGGTTAACAAGATAAACCTCAAAGAAACTATGGAGACTTCTGACATTAGGTCTATTTACACTACAATATATACCCAACTTAAGTCTAAGTAACTGCTGGAGTCTGGACTCTTTATGATGCAGATAGGGGTATACAAAATGTCCGGGAACCTGCAACATGCCATGTACCGCGTGGGTTTGAAGGAACCCATGGTCACCCGACAGCCAGTCATGGGCTTGCCTGGAACGCCCGATAATTATAAATGGACGAACCGGGGAATTTGTTCAAATATTGGAGTCCGGCCTGGTTGCTGGTCCAATAACCTGTTTAGTTACCCGGCCGCCAGCCTGGCTGCTCGGAAGCATGTTTAGTTGACCGCCTACCTAATAACATATCTAGATAATGCCTAAATTAGATAGGCTAAAGTATAAAACGCATTAAAAGAAATATTTTTTATATTTAGATTTTTCTATATTCTTTTAAGAGAACTTTCTCTTTCGTTATTTAGTTTTTTATTTCTTCTTTGATACTCTTGGATTTGTTACACATATATCATCATTCATCAAGCCATAAAAACAAAAATATATACTTCTTAAATTTTTTGAATTGTTTCTTATGCCTGAGGCCTGTCTGGCCCGACTTGGCGTGGCATGTATCATTTCCCAGGTGTGGACGGGCCATGGACATTAAATTTCTACTACTTCCCGGCCCGGCCTGGTCCGTTAAACTTAACGGGTATTAAGAACTACAAGCCTATCCGGCCTATGCTATAATCAGGCTTGGGCTGGCGTGCCCGACCCATTGTACACCCCTGAATACGGAAAGAGGGGGAATTCTATGAAATGAAGTTTCAGCATCCTTTGAAGCTGTCAGAGCATTGCTCGGTCGAACTCATAGTGTTGTTATCCCAAGCTCGTTGTCAAATTTAGTTGATCAAAACTATATTTTGATTTCTTGTCTACATTTAGTCAAGTCTCGGATTAGGATAGAAGTGTGTAGTTAAGTACCATACATCACCGTGTTCTACCGTTTGAAGGTGAGATCAACCGACGATTTTGGAGAACTTCATCAACAAAAGGTAAGTGAAGGTTGAACCACCTATTACTCAAGTTTTCACCTTTCCATCTATGATACTATGTCGCATGACTAAAGACGACTTACATGCACAACCAAAATTTCTAGTCAAGTTTATCTTGATTAATTATTCTCGAAATATGTTGATTAAGCTTAAAAACATTTGTGCATACTTGATGAATTTGGTTAAAAACAATTTATTGTTTATGACCTAAATTATGATTCAAGATTATCATTTGAAAATAGCCTGTAACAGTGATATGTGTCATTGATGTTGTTCGGGAATGTTTCAAATTTATTATTAGAGAGATTTAGAACTACTGTAAATCTGGTTACATGACAGTACACGTACCAGCTTACATACTGGCACAAACTATTATAGGTCTGAAGCCGCAGTACATGTACCCAATACACGTAACAGCGTAGCTATAGTTCGGCAACGATTTCTGGGTACACATACCCGATATACCCAAAGAATTTATGTGACTCGTGAACTCAGGTTGGTACACATACCTAGTATGAATACCGAAAAAGTTTTGTGAACTTTTGAACTCTTTTTTGTATTAAGGGTATACAAACCAGGTACACGTACCATGACAAAATAACTCACGAACTGAATGTAAGTACACGTACCAGGTGCACGTACTTACCCTGTCGAATATTTTCAGATGCATCAGAATTATTTTTATGAGATAATCGGCGGCATTTGAACAACTCTCTATAAAAATACATCTAGACATATTTGATCACATTATAACCTATGGTTTTGACTCAAGATTAAAGTCTTAAAGTGTTATATTATAATGATTGTTTATAGTTCGTCTGGCAATTTTTGGCTAACATTTCATGAACAAGTCACTGTACACGGTTCGGTTACTGTTCATCCTAACCAGAGTGCATATTTTGTTGTGTTAATCTCAAATCAAAGATTCATCTAACGGTGGATATTGATTGATTGATTCCAAATATACTTTAGGTTAAATCTAAAGCTACTTTAGGTTAAATCTAAAGCAACCTTTGGTTTTAAAGTCTATATAAGGAGAACCTCAAACAACTGGGAACTTTGAATCCCCAACACTTTTCTTGTGTGTCTTAATTCTAAACTAGAGTCGTCCTCTCCTTTAAACCTTTTTTTAGGTTTAACGACTAAAAAGACTTCACTTAGGAATTCGTGAAACCAGGTCCAACTATCTTTATCTCGATGGTTCGTGTATCCTGATCTTTCTACCGATTGTTGAGTCTCACCCGATCAGGAAATATAAATAGAAATCACAAAATTTCTTTGTCTCGGACTTTGTGATTCTACGGGTATATTTATCTATAACGATTCCTAATTGAAATCGGAGTAGGAATTACTTGTGGGGTGAATAATAATCTAGGCTGGTCTTCGGGAGTCGTAAGTACCGGATTTTGATATTTGCTAGAATTTGTCTATTGAAAACGATTTCCTATCTCACCTTGATCTTTGATCAAAACGGAAATCACATATAGGCATATCTGTAGGAGACAGATTGGTTTAAAGTCTTCAATTGAGTTGCAACAACTCTCAGTCTGTAAAGGACGTCAGCTAAGGTAATTAATTACGCAGAGTCTTACGAGATTCAAGAGGCGTAAGGAGCGCGTATGTAATTGAATCGTTATGATGGTAGATTCAGTCTCAACTACATTCCAATCAGAAGTTTTGATAGTAGGCTAGAGTATGTAGCGGCTTACAACAGTTTGGTGTTCAAATCTAGACAAGGTCCCGGGGTTTTCTGCATTTGCGGTTTCCTCGTTAACAAATTTTTTGGTGTCTGTTATTTCTTTTTCCGCGTTATATTATTTATCTTTATGATTGAAATATTACAGGTTGTACGTAAATCAATCAAAGTAGACACGTCCATCGTAATTGTTGGATACGACTTGATTGATCTTGGATATTGAACTTTGGAATTGTCCAAGTACTTTCACGGTATAATCAGGTTCACAGACTTGTCTCCCTTTACATATTAATTATGAGAGAAAGAGATATAAACTCTTTTTTAATTCCTGATTGAGATTCATTAAGTTATAACTCTCAGAATTATAATTGAGTTTAGTCCATACAGGTTGCCTAAGAAAAAGTTGGTGGTGTATTTTGGTACCCCGCATTTTCAGAAGCAACATCATACTTAAATTTTAAAATTTAGTTTCTCTCCGCTAGGTTCTTTTGATTTTTATGTTTCTTAACTGCTCGAGGTTGAATGCCATGAAATCATAGTGCACATATGCCAAAAATGTTTCTGTATGATAGAATTGTGTTACTCAACAGTCCTGGATAATACACTAGAATTTCATTGTCTATAAACTTTGACCCTGCACAATTACACCAATAAGATGACTGCAATAGTCTTGGATTTGAATTATTCCTCACGTTGAACCAATATACTGAATTCAATTTCCTCCACTGTCTCAGTTCATAACCTGTTTATTTATAAATCCTCTGAACATCTAATTATCCATTTTAACACTTAAGACACACTATGAGTTCTCAATAGCTATTGGTAGATATTTATATAGGGGTCAACATGTTCGTATGTTGACGCTCACATGCAAATTATTCAATCATCATTTAGTTGACACAAAATTTGCGTGATGAACTGAGGTTTCACAAAATAATTCCCATATGCTAGATAAAAGCATGGCCAACGCTCAGCTATAGACATGCCTTACTCAGTGATGAGGAATTGAGTGCAACATAATAATGATACCAAGGAGGTTTTTCATTTCTCATGTTGCACCCAATGTCCTTATCAAATTAAGTTCTTGATTTCCAATACAAACTCAAGCTATATTTCTCATTTTACACTCAGTATCCTCTGCTTAAGTGACCCCAAGTACCTTCTCTTGAGAAACACTGTTACATTAACTCATCGGTATGAACTTTATAACCATTGCGGCACAAAAGGAATTCTACGATAATCATCTTTGGAGAAAGTTTGTGAACGCCGTATAAGAAACACTTCACGGATGCAAAGTTCCTATATTATTTATGTAGTTGATGAAAGAGGCGATTAGCTTGTTAGTCGAATCCATTGCTTCGTATTAATCTTCTTCCTTTTCCAACAAAATCTCATTGAATTAGAATGACAAAACAAATAAGGAGTATTAACTAACATAACATTTATGTGCTTGTTGTTACCCATTTATGTTGTGAGTATGGGCTTGGACAATACTAAAAAGGATACTTTTTAATGGTGGTGTAAGTGAAAATTATTTTGCCGAGTAATTGATGATGATCCTTTTGGGATGATGGAGATCATCCGTAGGACCATAGAAATAAGTCAAGGAACCTAATTGAGTCTATTTCGCTATAACAGAATTATATAATGTTAATATCTTTTGTATTATGCGATCCAACGGTGGTTCTGGTTTGCACATTTAGCTCTTTTACTGAGAAATGCTTAACTCATTTTCTTGAAGCACCATAGGAAAACGTTAGGCCAATGTTCGATCCGCTAGAGGCCAGCGCCAATGACGAAAGTTTTCCTTGTTCGTTATTTCACTGGTGTGTACGTACTCTATTATTATCACTGCACTAAGTTGGTTTTCCACCCAAATGACCTTTGGTATTTGAAGTATAGAAAGATAATGCTAGCACTTTAGGTGACACATAGACATTGGTAATATCCCTCCGTTATTGGCCTTTCCAGTATCCGCCCGTCATTATAAATTTCTATTTATGTTTAAGATACTATTTGAGACTACTTCCATAATCCATAGAAGATGCTCATCAAATGAAATTTAAAGCAGTAAAGCACATAAAAAGTGTTATCAAATACGAATACTCGTATTATTATTCAAAGCAGATAAAGATGATTTCCATCGTACACATATCTCGAATTACTCCCGAGTCCAATGATAATTTCGTGTATGTGATGTCCCACTGAGAATTGATATTGCGAATTGGATTTTGTTTGTATTTGCAGGAGATGGAGACAGTCCAAATGTTGTTTATTTCGGATATCATTTTGCTTCTATTCAATTTCCTCCACCGCCTCACTTGATAATCTATTTATTCTTGAATCCTCCAGAGTCAAATGATCCCTTTTTTAACACTTGAGACAATATGCGTTCATGATAGTCACTTGGTAGATATCTATATAGGAATCAACATGCAAATAATTCAATTATCATTTAGTTGACACTAAATTTGTGTGATACACTGATGTTTCACAAATATTATGCCCATATACTAGGTAAATGCATGACGCAGAGCTCTTGCTTTTAATAAAAATGTCCCAATATATCCTTTGTTTTTTTTTCTCTGTTAATCTTTTGTTGCAGCTGGTTTCTACGAACTAGCTTTGTACATATTGTAAATTTTCTTTTCCTTTTTAATATATCCTTCCAATTCTAAAAAAAATAAATAAAAATAAATGTCCCAACACAACCATCAAAATAATTCGAGTTTGACCTTTTCTGTCGTTTTTTTTATGGTACTTTTTGTAGGTGAAAATGGTTTCTGATGATTTCGGTAATTTTGGGTGTACGGGTGAGAAACAATTTAAACCCTAAATAATGTACTGCAAGGGAGTACTTTAGATTCGAGAGATCAATCTGTACAAGTCCGGCATAAACCAAGAAATGGCGTTCCAGACTTGCTTCGGTCACAAAGTGTGACGGACCGGAAAATTACGCCTTTGGCGCGTTGCCCCGCAGGGCGTAACTTCCCCGATGCGCCATGATGAAGCTACGATCCGGGCCTTAGGGCTAGGAAAATGCACGTCCATTTGCCCTTGCAAGCATGCTCGTGGAGCATGACGCAGCTAACTTAGCTTCCACACCGCTCCAACTTACCCTTGTTCTGCGAAGGGTTTATTAAGTGAGCAAAACTTTCTTAAAACGGCAAAAACGACCTTTTGAGGCTCTAAACGATGGAATTTGGCTAAACTGTGGTGACCATGTGGATCTATAACATGTCTTGATCTTTGGGTCGTTTCCCATCAAAATGGACTCCTCTTGAGCTAAATTACGACATTCGGGTTTTTCGCCTCCAGATAGGATATAGCTTGCTCTTTGTATCTTGATAGGAAGTATGAGCATCCACTTGCTGGCATGCAACTAAGCCTCATCAAGAATGGCCACAATCATCTCTGGCGTCGAGCTACCGATCTTAGATGATATGAGGGGCCAACGTGCTGGACTGACAATGCTGCAACTCATTGCGGCTGCCTACGTACCCTTCCCTACTCTAAAGGGATCAAGCACAGACCGTAGTTCATCACGAAGGGACAAGCAACTTATTCCAACTCGTTTGCTAGGCCGTGGCCAAGCAATAATGGAAATGGCCTAGTCCGTATAGGCCGTTCCGTCGGAATGCATCCAAGTGATGCATGTTTGGTCCGCAATGTGGCATAATGATGCCTAAGCATCAAATACCCTCTTCGCGAGGCTACACAACTATAAATGAGCCTTAGGCATCATTTATACTCTTCCGCCTAAGCTATGAAGCTTACTTGGTGCATAGTCCGCATATGCACCATCAACCAACTACTGATCGCTGTCGTAAGCGTCAAAAATAATTTCACTTTCTTACTCACTAAATATGAATGAAGTACAAGGTAAAGAAGAGTTCGTTTCCACAGAGAGGCAATTGTTGTTATGCAATTTTCAGTTTCTAATGTAACCAAGGGGGGGTGTTTGTTGTTTTAACGAAATACTAAAGTAAAAATAAAATAAAGCAAAGAAAATAATTGGAATAATCAATAAGGAGAAGATATTGGTCACGGGATAGTATCATTCACAAACATGTATTTTCATCAATGATTAGAATAGGTATTTTAATCTCTTATTTACTAAAAGTCCTAGGATACCTTGATCGCAAGTATATCCCGCTAATTCCCTGTTTTCATCACAACCACATTATAAGATGCATTTGTGAATTCTTCCTAGAAAGCAACCTAAAGTGTAAAAACACAATTAGATTTAACTCCCTAAAAGCAATAAGTTCTATGGAATAAGACTAATCAATGCAAACGAATGTGTAAAAGCACTAATCGTTTTAACAAAAGTTATGATTCACTTGTGACTAGTAGGATATATCACTACAAGCACTACCCACAATTATGCTACTTAGAATCAGGGATAAACAACTTTTTCGTATTGAAAACCCTAATATAGCTCTAGAGATGAATGTAAATCGGATTGATTCCGGACTCAACCAAACAAACTATCAAATCATATAACACTATTAATTGTGAATCATAAACAATAAAATATTGAGACAAAACTAATTCATTGAATCATATAACATATTGAAAAATCAACTTTATCCCATAACCAATAATAATTGTTTATCTACTCATAGCTATGGAGTTCATCATAAAAATATTAATTGAAAAGAAGAAGTTGAACAAAAGCAAACCCTAGAAGCGTAAACAAAACCGGCTCTCCAAAGTTCCAAGAATAATGTGTGTGTCAAAGTTGTAGAAAACTTTCCCTTTTATAGCCTTTCATCTTTCCAAAATTAGGTCAAGCCCCAAGGGTCCAATAGATAGAAGTCCACCAAGCCCATGTGTGAGGAATACCCATGTAAAGACTCTGCCCAAAAACTGTCGCCGGAAATTGGCCGGAATCCGGCACCGGAAAGTATCTCAGGTAACCGACAAAGTCCACCCGGTCACCGGTCAACTGAGTCAACTCGGTCAGTGGGTCAACTCGGTCAGGCACCGAGTCAAACTATAACTCAGTTGAGTCAGGTTGTGAGTCAGTCACTGCCTTGGCTGATTGAGCTGATTAGTCTTGGCTCAGGCCATTGCACAGGCCAGAGCTCTGTTGCACAATCATTGTGCTTCCAGCCATGATGGCCCTGTAGAAACCCATGTCTTCCCTGAGCTTCACTGTTCCATTATACACTCAATTGCGACCACAACCGCTTCTATTCATTCGTCTCACCTTCAGTTCCACCACCGCAATTCCACACATCCATCTCAAAATCCACGGAATCCATTCGTTCTGGTCTCAACTCAATTCCTCCACCGGCTGCACTGCAATTCCAGGTTCACTACCGCACTCACTACTACATTTGCAATCCCGCACAACAAGACGTGTCACCACTTCCCGCAGACTTCAACTCTCATCTCACGCAATTTATTTCTCCCAACCGAGCCGCAACAACACCAATTTATCTTCCCCGCAACCTCGACAACTCCCATCTCAGTTCTTGGTTTGTAATTCAATTCCTCCCTAGACCACTGCATTGAATCCCATCACCAATGTAGCTGCAACAATTTCATCCATGTAATCATCACACCCACCCTAATCCTAGCTCGGTCGCATTGTGTATACACATTCGGACCATATTGGAGCTTCATTTCCTCGCCATTAAACCAACGAGTTCCACAACACCTCTTGCCTCAAATCCTATTCATCTTCTAGCTCAGCTGCAACACTTGAACACTAGTTTCTGTGGCTACTTGAGGTAAAACTTAGCTATAACACCAGCATCATTGTCCCCTGTTAGTTCTTGCCTGCACAACTAACTCTCACATTCTTCTAATCTTGCCAACAACTTGCTCCAACTTCAATCATCAAATCCATTCATTCTACAGCAAATTCTCAAGCCAAATCACTACCAGTGCCTTCATAGTCATTAGCACAAGCCAACACCAGTTGCAGCTCCAATTGAACACTTGCAGACCCGCCATCAACTGCAACTCCTAGCGGCAGCACTTGTACACCAGGTTCATGACCAGTCCCAGACATCCAAAAGCATTATTTAAAACCCGTACACTTCAGATTATTCTCCCTTGTAATCTTTCCATTTCCTGAGTCATGCACCATGCAGTTATATATCAGTACCATTCAATCTAGACATACATCTATTTGAGCTTCACTTTCCTTATATCTGCAATACAGCTACAGCCAGTGCACCTGCAATACTCCTTTGTTCATTCAGCAAACTCTTAAAGCTTAATCACCAGTCCATCCAAGTGAATCGCGGCCAGAACCCTGCAACACAAACTCCAGCTACTATTCCTTGATCAGCTTCCTTGCATACCTGCAATCTCCATTTCTATAGCATCTCCAGAGCCACTACCACCTGCATTGCCATCTCTGAGTCCATCCATCACTGCTACCAGCTACCAACAACACATGTAGCTCCATATACACCCGCTGCACCAGTTATCACACCAGCAACACCATTTTCTTCTCCTTGTTTTGTTGGCAGCTGCTCATCTGATTCCCATGTTCACCTGCAATAACCACCAGTTCACAGTACCACTGATTCAAACCAGAGATTATTGTCTTGTACCTGCAATTTATTCAACTCCAGCATTAAGACCTAACTGCATCTGCTTCAAGCACTTCAATCTCAGACCACCAGTTCAAACCTCCAACTGCAGCTGAAGCTCTCTCTGACTCACCGCACCTGCTCCATCTCACCATTCATCTCTGGTTCCAGTTGAGGCTCTTCATCTCGACTTGCAGCTTCATCGTCAATCACACATCGACACCTTCTCCATTTCTGTTTTCTTTCATTGCTTGAGCCATTGTACATTTAAACTCAGGTCATTCACTTAACCCTGCATTCATCCATACGTCCCTGCCATGAATTTCCATTTATGCACACAGAACATTCAATCTTTACCCATTGTTCTCTCAGCCTCTATACATTCATTTAATCCATTTCTTGCCTTTGAGCCTGAGTTCTAAATCCCTCTTCAAAATAAAATTCAGACGAAACCCATTTTGATCCTTGCCCTAATTCTTCATCAATCGAACCCAATTCCAGTTTATATCAATATAATCCCAAATTTTCTCGACCCCTAACTCTGAAGCTTCATGTCTTCTTCACTATTGTTGAACAACAACCACAGCTCTTTAATCGTCACCAACACTCCATTCTTCTCCCATCTGAATTGATATCAACAATTTATCTTCTTAATTTCTCGCTAGTAAAAATCTCTTTGATTCTCGATCCGTAACAATGAGTGACAATCCCATGATAATCATCGTCTACTCTTCAATCAACAACATAATGATAGAATTTAACACCCTAAATCCCCTCTGAATTGAGGACTTCACCATTGTTTCTCCTACAACCTTCGTTCTTCTCTCACTCGGCTTGAAATACGGATGGAATGTAATGAAGAAAGACTGAAACCCCCGATCCGGTTTCGAGGGGTATGTAATGGCTAAAACGCTATGGCACCCATTGCTCAGGATGAAGGCTACCAAACTCGAGGTGCCCCTATTTCTAACTTGTCCGATGATGTAGACTATCCATTTTCCTCGATGAGCTCCGAATGACTGATTTCATCTTCCTTTGCTCAATGACTCCATTGCACCAATATAACTCAAAAACACACATAAGATACATTATTTACATGAAAACTCGCAAAGAAAGCATAAACAATATATATAAATCTAGGTGTTTTAGACACCTATCAACTACCCCTCCCTATATATGTCTTAATGGAATTTCTACAAGTATGAAAAGAGGACCAAGAATCTTTCATCAACTCCCCGTTTACTATTCATGGCCGTTGCCATGTATTTTCCTAAATAACCGACCAAGATGGCTGTTCACTACCAATGCCAACTCCGATGTCCGGAAATGTTGGCCGTCCACTGCCAACCCGATGTCCGGACATGTTGGCCGTCCACTGCCAACCCGATGTCCGGCCATGTTGGGCCTCTATGACCGATGTCGGCCATGTTGGCGCAGGAACACATTGGCCAATGTTCCTTTTCCTACGCAGAAGCTTTGGATGAAGCTTCATCTCGGGCCATGGCGCATCTTTTTTAGCATGCGCCATGCTAAAACACATGTGTGTTACATTATCACACCCTTCAAAGAATTTCTTCCCCGAAATTCAAAACCAAAACTATTGTGGACAATCTCTTCAAGTTGGATTTCTTTAGCAAAGTCCCATACCGGATGCTCGGGGAAATCACGGTTTCTTCAAGTTGTCATGAAAAAAATTTAGACCTTCGAGCATATGTCCCATACCACCTGCCCAGGAATCCAAAAGTGCCCACAACAATACCAAGAATCGCAATTGGCTAGTGACAAGAGGATATCTCGACCAGGTATTCTGAATGCGCATCACATACTACGCACTCAGAAGTCCCTAAAGTTCACAAGGTTGGAAGATGTCATCGAATTGACAAAGCAAAACCTAACGCAACACTGTGAGGACCAATATCTAATGCCAGTGCAGTTAGATGCAAGCCACCGTCACCGACGGATTTGCGAGTTACCACTCGTAAGTGGGATGCTAGCCAGGAACTTTGACGCGCACACCCTTGGCCGGTGCCAACGTGTGCGGATGATCGATCTCATTGTCTACCCCCCGTCCCCAGACGGTCTTCCTGATGCTCGTAGCGGGGTGCCATAGAGGCACAGCAAACTCACGGTACTTATACAAGCTCAACTCGGGATGGAAAGTAATCGGCCCACATTACAAACTCTCCCACGCGTGTTGGCCTACTCTCCAACTTTAAGTTTCCATGATGGAAAATACTCGCTAATGAGTCCACCTCGCACAAGTCCCTAGAGTTTTCTCGGAACTTGCTACGATACCATCTCGTGACGGACTGGGAAAATTACTCCTTTGCGCGCGTTGCCCGCAGCCGTAACTTCCCAGTGCGCCATGATGAAGCAACGATCTAGGCCTTAGGGCTAGGCAAATGCACGTCCATTTGCCCTTGTGTTAAGTGCATATTTTGCATATATTTAGTGTCGAATCCATGCTAGTAATTGCGTAGTTTCTTGCAAATTATTGTATATTACTCTTGTTTTCTCTTATTTATGTTTTGCTAGGTGAATCACCGAAAGAAGTAAAATTGCACTTAAATGTGCAATAAAATAAGCTAGCTACAAGCGGAGAAGGGCAAAGACCAAGTGGAACTCATCCAAATCGAGGAGTTCTTGATATCAACTTGAAGAGGGCGAAAAAGGCAAGAAAAACGGCTAAAGAATGGAGTCGTTCGACGTCGTATGAAGATTTTATGTGGTTGAAGCAAAGAAAAGTTGTGAAATTGTGTAGGCAATGAATTTATAAGGGCATTAAATTATTACTCGAAATGACAAGACTCATGGAAGAAGGCTGAACGGTCACTTCATCTTCTTTATTTCCATGCACGAACAACATTAGTTCTTACTGCCATTGCCAGCGATAGGAAGTCCGTTGTTCCATGGAAGAACATGGAAGTGATGGTGATGCTGCTGAGATTGACTAAAAGGGCAATGATGATGACGTTGTGTTGATGGGTTGTGATGATGAATTATTGGAAGCGAATCACGGTGATGTTGATCGTGGTCGAGATCGAGTTCAGAGAATAATGAAGACTGACAGTTGAAACCTATTAGAATGAAGGAACTGGTGTTTGAATTGTTGTATATTGGTCATAGTAATGGACAAGACTTGGAGATAGAAGAACTCGACTATGAATCAGTGATCGATGAGAATCGGTCGAGCTCGTAATCGATAAAGGAGAAGCAAAACATGGATGAAGAGGAGCTTGCGAATGCCATGGTTCTGCTGTAATGATAGTGGAAAGTATGTTCATACCATGTCAGTGACGAGACTGTATGCTAGCAGTAATAAGAATGGGGTTCGCTGTAAAAATCTCAGAGAAGAGGAGTTGAGCTGGCTTTAGTTTGCGTCGATGGAGCTTGGCAGATGTGCTCGTAAGGATGGAATGGTGTTTTCTTTGTTGCATTAACGGTAATGGCAGGGACTGATGGAGGAGTTGAATTGTGGAGGCCGCTGCTATATGGTGTTACACAGAGATGTTGCAGTTACTCATGATAGCTAATGGTTGAAGCTCGTGTTTGAGCTAGGAACGGGGTTGGTTAATGGAGCTGTGTGGTGTTGCTCGATGGTGAAGAAAGTGACGAAGCTTGAGCCGAGAAGTGGGTTTGCTGTGACGCTGTGGATGATGTTTATATGAGCAGTGCTCGTTAACAGACGAATAACATGGCAGTGATGATTAGAAGGAATAATGAAGCTGAGAAGTCATCAAGAAATAAGGAAACTCAGGGAGGAGTGAAAGATGTTGGAATTCAGGGATGTATACGGTGGTATTTTCCAACCGTAGTTAAACCCAGGGAAGGTTACGGCGTGGTATCAAACCGTAGGGAAGAACAGATGGGCATACGGTAGAGTTTCCCAGCTGTAGTGAAACTCAGGAGAGCTTTGATCGATGTCGTATGCGTCAAAAATAATTTCACTTTCCTAAAGTATATGATAAGAAAGAGTTCGTTTCCACAGAGAGGCGATTGTAGTTATTTCGTATTCAATTTCTTAAAGTAACCAATTGGGGGATTTCAATTTTATATAAGCAATAAAAACAAATTAAAAGAAAAGTAAATTGTATAAAGTAATCAATAGAGAGAGATATTGATCAAGGAATTCGTCTTCAATCTTAGACATGTGCTTTCATATATGATTAGAATTACGATTTAATCTCTTGTGTTATCAAAAGCCTAGAGAATCAAGAGAGCAAGATAATCTATTAATTTCCTAAGTTCATCAACACACACATTAGAGCTGCGTATGTGAATTCTACCTAAAGAATAACCTAACGCCTTTGCGCTAATCAAGTTCAATTCCTAGGAGCATTAAGTTTCATAAATAGGCTAATCAATGCAATTGTCATGCGTTGCGCATAACAATTCGGACAATGGTCAAACTCTACATATGATTACGAGAGTGTATCACTACAAACCGTAAACATATTATGCTACTTGTATTCAGGGTTATCGCTCGATGAAAAACCCTAAAATAGCTATGGACTAGGATGCAAGTTCAATTAATTGGCCACTTAACTAATCAAACATCATAATCCTATCACAATACATCAATCATGTGATTATTAAAACAGTAGAGATGTGAACGATAATCAAGAGAGAAAACTAATACATAAAGCAAACACAAGTTTTAGAAATAAGACTACATCCTTAACCAATAATATAGAATTCATCTACTCATAGCTATGGAGTTCATCACAAAAATATAAGTTGAATAAAGAAGAAGATGAACAAAAGCAAACCCTAGTTGCGTAAACAAAAGCGGCTCTCCAAAGTTCCAAGAATAAGATGATCCTCAAAAGTTGTAGAATTCTTCTTTTATAGCTTTTCCTTTCTTCCAAAATTAGGTCAAGTCTTCAAAGTCCATTAGATAAAAATCCACCAAGCCCATAAGAGAGAGAAACCCATGTAGAAAATAGGTCAAAAATACGCCGAAAAGCGGGTATTGTGGACCGGGAAATCGGCCGAAGAGGTGGCGGGAAACAGTTCGGGTGGTAAGCAAAGTCCACACGGTCAAAGTCCGCGGGTCCACTTGGGTCAACGAGTCAACTCGGTCGGGTCAACGAGTCAGCTCGGGTCAACTCAATCAGACCGAGTCAAATCGAGTCAGATGGAATCAGTTTCTTACTCAGATGAGTGGCCAAGGCCATTGCCATCTTGTCAGGCCATCTTGCCATAACCTTAGTGCTAGCTTCACTGCCTGCAACAACTAAATCCATTCTCTGCCTCAGCCTTGTGTTCAAACTGCACAAGAAACACCAACAAATTCCCCGCAACTCATTGCACAAACCTCCTATTCCTCTACTTCACACTATCTTTTGCCACCAGATCGCCAATTCCATCTGTTTCTCTTGCATTCTCACTCCAATAGCTTTGTATCCATCCCGATTCCTCCAGCTGCAACACAAATGCAATATTGCAATGCATGTATCAAAGGCCATCATCAAGACATCCATTCCTGCTGCAACACCGTAACAACACCAACTTCTCGCCCTAGTCTAGCTTCACTTCCCGAGTTCAACTTCCACTACCACAGCTAATGCTTTACCACCAATTGCAACCATCCATATAGGTCTAGCCTGCAATCACCAGACTCAATTCCACCATTCTCCTTCTCTACTTCTCTCCTTACAGCCAACACAAGGCTTCAATTGCAGACCACCAGTCGAACCACCATTGCCAATGTCACAGCCTAACTCCATATCCCTGCACACCTACACAACTGACTCCATTACCTTTGCCATTAATCAACACGCACTAACACTGGACCTTGCTCGATACTAATGATTCAATCCCCATTTTCCATTTCTAGCCTGCAACTTCAATCCCAGGCCAGCACACTATCTCAGTCATACCACCACCAGAGCCACTCTTCACCACAGTTGCTTCTTTCTGCAAATTCTAGTTCCTCCTATTTTAACAGCTCCACCATCCAGCCAGATAAACTCCATTAACCACAAAGCTTAGCACCACAAATGCTGCCACAGACTCAGTGCAAGATTGAACTCATAACTCATTGCAACCTCCAATTTAACCTGCAATATCAGCTCAAACACCTGAGCCATCATGAGCTCAACCCCATTCACAGCTCCATAACCTCCTCAGGTCTCCAACAGCAGCAGCCATGGCAGATTGAATTCATCATCATCTCTGTCTCTAGACTGAAACCACTTCAATCTCCCCTACCTGAGACTGCAATTGCTCAACCATTTCTTCAACCTCAAACACACGGAAACCCTAGCTGCTCATGTTCTTCTCCTGATTCTTTAATTGAGAACCCAAAACCAAATCAACTTGAAACCAATCTTTCGCTCTTCAAAAACAAGTTACAAAAACAACCCATCTTCGATTCTTGACCTCAACAAAGACAAATTCAAAACTCCCGATTTCGATTTCCATCACCAGTTCGTGATTTCTTCACTCCAAATCTTATCTCAGAACTTGACTGCAACGTCTTCATGTACATCTTCCTAGCCAACCTCAATTCCATCTCAGTTCTCATCAAGGTTATCTTCCAGCAGCATCCACGACATCGGATTCATGTTCTTCTCTGCTCGAGCTCAAATGAAATTCAAAACCAACATACAAAATCAACCCAGATTTATCACCTACTAACCTTGAATCATTATCAGTTGCTCCATCCATCGATCTGCACCAAACCCTTATCATATTTCTCCTCTCTCGATCTCCATTTCCTTCAACAGCTTATGCTATCGATCTCTCATGGCTGGTGTACATCTATTCTCTTTCTGGTTCAGGTGAAAATGATTGAGATGCGTCTGAGAATTGATTTCTCGATTTAGGGTTGAATAAATGTGGGTTATATTCAATGCCAGTCACCTTGATAAGGGGTAACCAATTTATAGCCACTTAACCTCATCTCGGTATTTGCTTAGTGCTTCTCCAAAATAAAGTCAGCCCCTTAACCTTGGCTCGGCTCCTTTTAGTGTCTCGCTATAAAATGATAATTTTGCCCTTTTGCTCAAATTGGATGATTTCCACTTCTTTTCCTCCGTGCGACTCAGTACCTAATAACTCAAAACACGTAAAGTACATAATTCACAAGAAAAATACCAAAGAAAGCGTAACTACTATATAGTAAATTAGGTGTTTTAGACACCTATCAGATTCCCCCACACTTAGACTTTGCTAGTCCTCGAGCAAATCAAACAAAAATATGAAAAATACATACAACTCCGTGTCGACGAGGCTACGGTCACTCTTAGCATGAATAACAAATTTTGAACCCCTAGGTGTCCCTAGTGGATGAGTTATAGTCTTCGTGAGGTTTACTAGAGATATACCCACAAACCTATTTTTCCAACTTACTAGTTCTCCGTAATGATAGCATCCAACGCGCTAAGAAGACATAGAGATTCCCGCACACTAGTCATAAAGTTAGACATAAATGAACACAATCTCATTCTTAAAAGTTGAGAGAGAAATAACCATCCCTTCTCGACAAAAATTCGGGTTCGGAGTGATCGAAAGTCTCGACTCTGCTTCACAAGAAAGGGTTTTATGAAGTTGCTCTCAATAATAAATAGCTTTTATGGGTCACACATGTCCAGGGTAGAATGAAGATAGAATCCTCAATGACACGTTGAATGGTAAGAAAGTAAAAACCTTCCAATGTTTTGAAAACCCACATCTTTATAATTTTGAAAACCCATTTTTCCACGATCTCTTCAAAGGAAATCAACCATTTAACGAAGGTGGGAATATGCTTACTCACCTCGTTATCCGCTCGGCGTGCAGCTAGCACCTTCTCACAGCATCCATAGAAACGTCTACGGTCTTCAATCGGTGTCTTCATCTTCGTCTTCGGTCTTCAACTCTTGAACTTCGTAAAATCTTGACAATGTAATTCTTTCCTCTAATTTCTTGTTGCTTGAAACTTCATTATAGATATTCCTTCTTTCCATTGGCTTTATTGAAAGAATACAAAACTAAAACAAACTATACAAACCCAAAATATAATTATTTTTTTTTTCTTTTTTTCATTATTATTATTATTATTATTATTATTATTTTTGAAATAAAAAATAAAATAAATACAAAAATAAAAACGAAATAAAACAATAAAACTAGTAATGAACCTTTTTTTTTTTTTT
>JAJJWW010005678.1:0-67696 GCA_023531295.1 Papaver armeniacum | reverse complement strand
TATACACAGGCATCCCAAGATACTGGAAATTTAACGATAATGAAAGGGATTGGAGAAAGAGGCTCTTCGGGAAATTTCTGATGTTGGAGCAACTTTTAGAGGCATGTAATCTTCAAGACCATGGTAAGTTAGAATCCGACGGAGTATTGCTAGCTCTTTATACAATCTTCTTTGTTATCTTCTTATACAAGATTTGTTTGTTTGTTACCGAATTATTCGTCTTTGAACTTGGTTTGGCATAATGATTCATTCTTTTTAGGTGGTCATTTGAAGGGCTGCTCTGATTTATATATCATTTGCTGCTGCTCTGATTATCAAGAGTTGGGGGAGATTGAAAGCCACCACAAACTCATTTCATTCTCTGAATGAATTTGTCTTCAAGTGTCACTTCATTTTCACCAGGGTACTCACTGCTTCAAAGTCTAGAAACTCTTTTTATCGGGAACAAATGGTTCTCTAGGTTTTGCGACACGAATGAACCCTATCAAATTTAAACCCTGATATTGTTGTTATGACTCCAAGCATGTCTCAAAACAATACAGAAACACTAGCTAGTCAAATACCTGTAAGAATTTAAATTAAAGATTTTAGAACAGTTTTTTTCCCTTCACAAATAACATGAACGACGATACCTATGATTTTTAGAAACTGCAAAAGGCTTGCCCTAGTCAATACATGCTTGTGCGGACAAAATGGCTAAAGCTATAAGAAAGTACGACTCTGTAGCCATCTACCAGTTAGCTCCTAAAATTACCTGTACCTTACTGGTACTGCTGACGCATGACGTAAGCTGTAACAGGAAACAAACCAGAAGAACACATGAAAGTTTAGTCACTTTAGTGAATTAGGTGACAATATAGGAAATAGGAGGAAAGCAGAAACTTATATCTATGCCTTGTGAACTCAGCAGCTAAAAGTTATGCTTCTCAACCGTGCAACATCAACTTACCTAGATTTGAACACAACTTTAAGTTAAAAGCAAAAGGAACAGCCTAAGTGAGACGTGAAAGCGTCTGAGAGTCCGAGACATTCTCAGTTCCTAGGATACAAATATGTTTGTAAATAATCACACTCATATATTCTGCAATTGTAATTGCTTTCATCCAAATCACTGTGAACAGAATCAATATTTAAGCATATTCGCAATTGCAATGTCAATTCAGTCTTAAGCGTAGATCTTCAAGAAAAAAATAAACAGATAAACAACACTAAAACAAAAATTAGCAGTCTGAATAGAAAACTGAAATAGGACAAAACTAACTAGAAGAAAGAATAAAAAGTATGTTTACTTCTTCCCGTAGTCAGCCATCCTGTTGCTAGGTTGTTATCCAAAGGGTGCACCACATCAGGACAATCGGATTCACTAATTTTAGCTTCTTTAGGAACCAAGGTTTTCAGCGAAACGATGTTCTCTACTTGAGCGTACAGCTGATAATCCATGGACGGGCAATTAATATTATCATCATCACCAATACGACGCTCTGGATCTTCATTCATCTTAGTTTGAAAAATACCAGAATAGGAGCGGCAGCATTCCACCACCTTGAGATGTTTCTCTTGCAAATTGTAGAATATAAGACGTTCCCCATTAAACCAATACAATAATACCTGATTGGAGAAAATCAACATGCGTGTAGGAGGCGTAGCAGCAGAGGTGTCAAAGTAGCAACAGAGGGGAGTTGGTGCCAAACTTCCTTGATCCATAATCTGAACATCAAAAGTTTCCTCTCTGGTCCATACTTGCTTGTCATTGTCCGTCAATATATACATATGAACCTTATAACAACAACAACAAACACCGGTCTGATAATTACAGCGATGGCCGCAATGATCATTGTTGGTTCTTGTTGTTATCCTCTTAGAACGTGCAATACAAGGGTATCCTTTAAACTCCAGAAGATGATCATCTGCTAGATACTGACGCTCATCTGCCGGTGGTGTTGTCAGAGTACATTCAGCCGGGAGTCGAATGAAGTGAATCTTCTCGTTGTGGAGGTCGAAGGAGAGCAACATTTCGCTGTAATTACTATTACTAACTTTATTCTTCGTTCTCCAAAAAAGATTACCCCCGCAAAAGGTGGCTTGTCTACATAACGTACTTGAAGTTCTAGTGACCATTCGACTATGAAAAAGGGAAGAACCAGGTGGTGGTGAGATATCAAAAAAACTAGTAAGTATCTTTCTCCATGTCATAGTTCCCAATGTGATGACCATGCAAAGATACTCTTTCTTGGCTCTTGAAACAAAAACAATTACAGTCTTGTATGCTTGTGATAATGTATCAAAACCAAAACCATGACACATGCAGATGTATCCCCCGGTGGGAAGTAGATAAGAGAGGACAAATGATTCACCCCTGTTTGGGTTAAGGACAATTATCAATCCACGGGTATCTTTAGGTTCAGTGACTAGTTTTAGACAAGTTAAACCATTGCAATAACCTATTAATTCATATGTATCTTGGGTACTTATGGCCGATAGTATGCTAATATCAACCTTTTCTCTTCCTAATAAACTGAAAAAGTAAGTCATTACCCCGCTGCCACTTCTGGATATATTAAGTAAATTCAAGACCAGAAACACTTTATTTTTGTTTTGAATATAGTGATTTACACAGAATCTTGAATCATTAAGGGTTGAATTGTACCATAACTTACTGACACAACCGCAAGCTGCTAGAGTCCGGACTGGTAATCTAGTCAAAATACTTTCAATCCACAATTCCTCGGGAAGATAATTACAATTACTTGCTCTTCTTTCCATCCCGATCTGCTGCTCCTTCTCCTCCTCTCCTTGATCAATTTTTAGCTGACATGATCTTTTGCTCAAAATTGTTCCTCCAGTAATGAACGCGATGAAGGACTTCAAAAAGGGGTGAGGCATACTGCTGCGTTTCCTTCTTCTTTTTTTTCACAATTACTCTTGATAACTTTTTTTACAACTGCTCTCCTCTTTTCTTTGATACTTTTACTATTGCCCTCCCTTTTTTTTTCCCACAAATACTCTTGTTTTCTTTCATCAATTCTTTGCTTCCAATTGCTTAGATCCGTTTCCTCTTCTTTTTCCCCCACAAGATTACTCTTAATTTCTATGATGTTTGGTTGCTCAACATCGTAGAGATTGGATATTATATACATTGAAAAAGGTTGTTCTGAATTAGGAAAAGAACCTCTAGTTGTACAGGAATTCAGAAACCTTTATGCACTTCATCAAAAGTTAAACTACTTCAAGTACGATGAAAAAGAAAAAAAAAGATCTAGAATCCTAAAGTAGGTTAAACTACCCTGGCATTTTTAGGGCGACCCCAAAAGAATTAGGGGCGACATAAAATGACAAAAAGGTCACCCAAACCTAAAACAAAGCCACCCCTTATCTCAAATTTTTCGAAATGACAAATATGCCCTCCATAATCGGTAGTAAAGTCTACAATCAGAAGAAATTTGTTATATAGAGGAGATTTCATTTTCATATGATTGAGAATTTCCACAATCGGTAGTTTCATGATGTTTATGGTAGTAGCCCTAAATGCGAAATTTTCAAAAACCAATAGGAATTTTAGATTGAGAATTTCCGCAATCTGTAGTTTCATGATGTTTATTGCCTACTGATTGTACAATCGGTAGTTTCATAATGTTTATTGCCTCCCGATTATGGTAGTAGCCCTAAATGCGAAATTTTCAAAAACCAATAGGAATTTTAGATTGAGAATTTCCACAATCGGTAGTTTCTTGATGTTTATTGCCTACCGATTGTACAATCGGTAGTTTCATAATATTTATTGCCTCCCGATTATGGTAGTAGCCCTAAATGCGAAATTTTCAAAAATCAATAGGAATTTTAGATTGAGAATTTCCACAATTGGTAGTTTCATGATGTTTATTGCCTACCGATTGTACAATCGGTAGTTTCATAATGTTTATTGCCTCCCGATTATGGTAATAGCCCCAAATTCGAAATTTTCAAAAATCAATAGGAATTTTAGATTTCTCTATTTCCACAATCGGTAGTTTTATGATGTTTATTGCCTACCGATTGTACAATCGGTAGTTTCTAGATGTTTATTGCCTACCGATTATGGTAGTAGCCCCAAATTCGAAATTTTCAAAAACCAATAGGAATTTTAGATTTCTCTATTTCCACAATCGGTAGTTTCATGATGTTTATTGCCTACCGATTGTACAATCGGTAGTTTCATAATGTTTATTGCCTCCCGATTATGGTCGTAGCCCCAAATTTAATTATTTCAAAAACCAAAGCTAGGAAGAAAAGAACATAGTCACAATCGGTAGATAATTTTTTTTTATAAACTACCGATTATGAAGGGACATATAAGTAATTTCAACCTATTTTGTCATTTTGTGTCGCCCCTAATTCTTTCGGGGTCGCCCCTAAAAATGCCAGGTAAACTACCTCAAGTACGATGAAAGAGAAAAAAGATCTGGATCGAGCATACCGCATCTAGATGTATAACCTGGCATTTTTAGGGGCGAGCCCAAAAGAATTAGGGGCGACTTTTTTATTCCCAACCCATATACACCGTTAAAGGATGTCCAAAAACGCGGAGAATACGTTAATGCCCTTACATAATCGGAAGCTATTTCGTGTCTGATTATTATAAAGAAATCGGAAGCTTAGTAACGATATTATACTACCGATTAATATCGATTTTGTGCCAAACGCGTATCTTGCTTCTATAACAATCGGAAGGAACAAGAACCTCACTAGACTACCGATTATAGTAGCTCCTAAATTCCCAAAATTGGTGATTTCGTCGAGGAAGAAATTTGGGGCAACTTTATAATCGGAAGTCATATTAACTACCGATTATTCTAGTTCCCAAATTCGAAAAAAAATGACATTTCTGCAAAAACAAAATTTGGGGCTTCCAATAATCGGTAGGTTATAAGTAACCCCCTCTACCGATTTTGGGCTACTCAACAATCGGTAGCTAATGAGGTGGTATTACCTACCGATTAATAACCGTTTGACAGATAAAACCAATGTCAACCTAAATTCATTTCATTTCATTTATTTTCAACTTCAACTCCTCTTCTCCTCCTCCGATTGTAGAGATGAAAACTTTCCCCCTCGTTCAACTCCGCGTTATACATAGTTAATCGGCGAATCGAATCATCGTCGATTATTCTCTATAAAGATGAAAGAAAAGGAACGTAAGAAAGCTCGAACCAAAAACGTAGTGCGCGGTGAGGATCCGAATATTGGATTGCATGCCCGTAATAAAGAGGTTTTAACTCACGAACCCGAAGAACACGAAGAAGATAAAGTCCTTGATGTAGGCGATACTGATAGCCAAACTCTCAGGCAACTTGAAATGGCGCCGATTAGGTAAGATTCTACCATTAGTTTGGTTTATATTGCTTCAAATCGACGAATCCATGTTTTTCTTAGGGTTTTCGGTTATTACCCAGATTCGGTAGGTTAGTTATTTTTTTAAACTTCTGATTGTGGTCGAATTCTTCATTTCACAAGAACATTTGTCATATTCGGGTGGTAAATATTTAGGTTGCCTACCGATTATAGAACGTTTTTCGTTACTGAGGCCTAAATCGATCATAATAGGAAGTTAATTGCGTTTTTGCCTTCCGAATATACTAGGGAAGAACAAGTATTAGAGACGCAATAATCGGGTGATATCTTTTGTAATTTCCTTCTGATTGTTTAGGCTGAACCACTTGAGTAATTTCTGGACACAAAGTGATGCATATTCGGTAGAAATTAGTTTTGTGAGGCTTCTGATTGTTATGTATTCGGAAGGGTGGACTTTTTATGACTTTCGATTATTGGTATTCAGAGGGTTATGTTGAAATTTAGCTTCCGATTATTGTGTGTAGATAAACATATTCGAACACCAAAAATTTTCTTTTGTTTCCGATTATACGTATTCGGTAGCTTTAGGTGAACTGATATTTACGATTGAGTGTAATCGGAGGCAATTGGTTTACTCAACCAACCGAATATGTATATTCGGGAGCGTTGGTTTTACATTAACTTCCGATTATATAGTTTACTAACCTGTTGTACTTTATTTTGTTGTTTAAGGATAGGCGAGGTAAAAAAATCGAAGATGCAATTGTCTCAAATTAGTGCAAGGAAGGAAAGGCGTCGAACACCGACGGCTAGTGCAAGGAGAGCTAGGACTGCTAAAGTCGCTTCAAGTGTTCAAGATGGAACTCAACAAGCAAGTCAAGAAGGTGTTCAACCAAGTGCCCCTCAATCAGAACCGGTTCAAGAAGGTGTTCAACCAAGTGCCTCTCAATCACAACCAGTTCAAGAAAGTGTTCAACCAAGTGCTCCACAATCACAAGGAGAAATTCAACTAGAAGCACCCGAAGATAGAGTACCAGAAGTAGGACAACCTAGTGGTGCGCAAGAAGAAGGAGAATCCGAAAAGAAAAATCCTCCTCGAAAGAAAGCGCAATACCTTGTCCCACAAACACTGAAGGTGCGGGATATTCCAGAAGGTGTAATCTTGGGCTGCCGGAGGATGGAGGACAATTGTTATTTGGATACAAAGACTCGTGGGCCAAAGAAATATATGAAACCGAGGTAATAATCGTATCCATTTTATTTACCTATTATCTTTTTCTTCGTAATAGTTTTAAGGGTTATAGTTTTAGTTATTCTAAAAAAAAAATTAACTTGTCATGTGTTTAATAGTATCATTCCGATGTGGTTCGTATACTTGAACCGACCGCCGCACCAACTAAAATGCTGGATTCGCCTTTGAAGGATGAATGTGAAAGGTTCAAGAGAATTATTACAAATTCTGGGTTGGCTGATGCTGCGGAGAACTCTATGTTGGAACATGACCGAGTGGCTATATCGGCGTTTGTGGAGAGACTTTATCCTGAGACCGACACCTTCCATATGCCGTTTGGGGAGATGACGATTACCCCGGATGATGTTGTGCAGATTGTTAGACTCTCTGTCCATGGCAAAGGTGTTAGGGCTGAGTTCACAAAGCAGTTGGAATGGACCAAACTTTATGCTATAACTAAAAAGTGTTTGGGTTGGGATGAAGAAACATCAACAACTGAGTTCAAAAGATGCATGAAGTATAGAACTAGACAGTTCAACATGGGTACTCTGATGGATATGTTCAAGGGCAACCAAGGAAAAGAAGAGAAATGAACTTTAACCGATGAGCAAGTCAACCACGCGGCCACCGCATATCTCCTATGTGTATTGGGATGTGTCATTTTCCCCAATACCAGTGGCAATCTGGTCGACGCCAACCTTTTACAACTTCTGGATCCTCTCGATAAAGTGCATGAGTACTCTTGGGGCACTGCATGCCATGCGTGGTTGATGGAAGAGTTGAGAAAGGCGTCGAGGCTTGGAATTAGCCAAGTGGCCGGGAACGTGAGTCTACTACATGTATTGTTTATTAACTCTACATACTTGGTTATTTTTTTATTTTTCTACCATTGAAGAATCAATTTCCTAATACTTGCAAAAATGACAATATATACATGGATCTACGACCACTTCCCTATCTTGGGATTGGCCATTGAAAACCCGGCGTGGGCGAAAGGTGACCCTAGAGGAACAAAGTTCGTCTTCGATGACAACCATTCTAGGAAGAATGAGCAGCTGCTGATTCGTTTGAGGGAGATTTTGGACTCGCTGAAAGCCCAAGACGTATGCTTTGATCCATACAAGGAAGACCGAGCTGATGGACATATCGCGGGTCAGTACGATTTGGCCCTTTATTTTGGACCGTTGTGGCACCCCACAGGATATGTGATGTATAATGCTTCAAGGGTGATGCGACAACACGGTTTTGTACAATGTATACCAAATGAGCAAATCCATGGAAATTTCACTTTGGATCTGGAGAACTGCGAGTCTGATAAAGATTCTATCACAGTGGTTTACAAGGGTACACCATCCTATAAATTTCATTGGGATAGAAGGGCGCATTACTTGATCAACTAAGGATGGGCGGCCAACCAAGGTTTTGAAAATGCTCCCAACTATATGGATTGGTACTGGAATGTTTCTCATATTCGTGTAATCCGTGATCTTAAACCAAAGCCAGCTTCGTACAAGAGTATCCTCAAAGAGAAATTTGCGGGTTTTGGTAGATTAGTACGTATTGTTTTGTTAATTTAGTTTAATATTATGGGTCAAAATAGAGTAATAGCTGTTTGATGGTATGCTATGATTTAAAACAGATGAGCAGGTTCAAGCGTTTGTCCAAATGGTGCACTGATTGCATAAACACCGGAGAGCCTGTGCCACTTGAGAAGATAAAAAAGCACCAAGAGTTGATTGATAACGTTGACAATGAAGATTATGCATCTCTGTTTGGGGAAAAAGGCAAGCAACCTACAAAGAAGGTGACCAAAAGAACTCGGGCGTCATCGAGCACTCAAGTTGATGAAACCAATGATGATGTTGGTCCAAGTCGTAGAGGTAGTAAAGCTCGCAAAGTCAAAGCAAATAGGAGAAACTAAACTCTCGGTGTTTTGTTAACTTTATGGATAACTTTGTTTATGTCGGATTTAACTTTGTTTATGTCGGATTATGTCGTTTGTGTCGCATTATAAGTTGGTACGTTATGTTTATGGTTTGTGAATGGTTCATTTTATGAATTATGAATGGTTTTATTGCTATCTTTATGCATTCAAAGATGACTCGCAAGAGAATCACATGCAGAGATATGAAACTGTTGAATTTTATACAAACTATCGGAAGGTTACTTTATATACATAGCTCCCGATTCTGGGGATATTGCAATTTTATTGTCAGAATCTGGAGCTATTTATATTATGTACCTACCGAATCTGGGTATTTTGCAAAAAAAACATCAGATTCGGAAGATTATGAATTTCGTTGCCTACCGATTATGCTTTGTGAACAAATAATTTTTGTTCTGTAACCAAACCACACCATATTCGGGAACTAATGTAACTTATTAAACTTCCGATTATTATCATCGGTAGGGTTAGTTTATATTATTCCTACGATTATTCTATGTGAAGAAAATTTTGTTTTATGTATCCAAACAACACCATAATCGGGAACTAACATGATTCCTTAGCCTCCGATTATGACACTCTAAAGTCCTTTGTGATCTGTAACCAAACAACACCATATTCGGTAATGAGGTGAACTTCTTAAACTTCCGATTATAGTATTCGGTAGGTTTATTTTATATGCTTCATTCGATTATGACATAACATTAGGAAATTAAATTAACTCATAAAGTGTCCGATTGTGGTAATCGGTTGCTTATTTAACCAAATAAACTACCGCGTATAAATAATCAGTAGGTTGTTATATTAATAATATTCCGATTGTAGCCATTACATAAAGACCTTAACGTTAGTATATATTGACTAACGTAATCGGTAGGTATTTAAGTTAGAATACCTACCGATTATGGTAGCTTTCAAAATTTGAATCTATGGCAACCTATAATCGGAGGTTTTGTAACCTATTGGTCTTCCGATTATGACCACATCCAAGTTTTGGTGAATCTGGGGCTTGGTATAATTGTACGGTAAGAAGTAATCAAGTCTACCGATTATGGTATATTTCAAAATTCATCACATGAAGGATTTTAGAAATAACTCATTTTGGGGCAACCTATAATCGGTAGGTTGTGGAACCTATTTGGCTTACGATTATGGCTACATCCAAACCACGAACCACATTATTATGCCTGGCTCTGTACACTCAAAACCTATGGAATTTGGCAAGGGTTCGATCTGGGGCTCCTTATAATCGGTAGGTTGTTAAGTTGTTAACTCTACCGATTATGGTATATTTCAAATTCCCTTACATGAAGGATTTTAGAAAAAACTCATTTTGGGGCAACCCATAATCGGATGGTTTGGTAATATATTTAACTCCCGATTATATAATTATATACCCTACCGATTATGGTAGATTTCAAAATTCATTACGTGAAGGATTTTAGAAAAAACTCATTTTGGGGCAACTTATAATCGGTAGTGTATGTAACCTATTAGGCTTCCGATTATGGCTACATCCACAACTCAAGCCAAGTGGTTATGGTTGGCTCTGCACCCCTCAAAACCTATGGAATTTGGCCAAGGTTGAATATGGGGCTCCTTATAATCGGTAGTCTTACAAGTTGGATAAGCTACCGATTATAAAAGGGATTATTAGCCGAAGTATCTACACAATAATCGGTAGGTATAGTTTCAATTTAACCTACCGATTCACCTTTAACCTACCGATTATGGTGTAGGCTCCCGATTATATAAGGGCATATTGGTCATTTCGAAAAATCAAAGATAAGGGGTAGCTTAGATTTACGTTTGGGTGACCTTTTTGTCTTTTAGTGTCGCCCCTAATTCTTTTGGGGTCGCCCCTAAAAATGCCAGGATGTAAAAATGCGAAAACTATTAGGACCCCCGGAAAATCGGGATATACACTACGAAGTCCAATAATACGCGTTTTTGCTGTTATAAACGGAAGTTTATTAGGTAGATGCCCACTTTAGTGGGACCCCATTACTTGGGCACCAAGTATGTAAACTCTATAAATAGAGTTCCAAACCTTTGTAAACACATACATATGAATAGAATTTCTCCCCTCTTCTTCCCTTCTACTTTGTGTCTTCTCCTCTCTTTCTCTATTTTACAAGACGTTATCACGCACTTAGCTCTACCAACTAAGCTGTATTTGATAAGAAGCCCAAAGTCGTGGAAAAAGTTTTCAGCGCCATAATAAAGAACATCACAAAATCAGTCATACAAGCGATATATATCTACTCTTGTGCTTTCCGTTATTGATTTTAATATTTGTAACTTGGTGATGTACATGGCATGATTTTTCCACTACTGATCATTTTTTTTTCTATCTCATGCAGACTATGTGGATGCAAATCCAATATGACGGATGGTGACAGCATTAATTCGTATATAGATGTTGCAATCCGTCTTACACTAACGCTTGGTTTTGATTTGCTATCTGTATTTTTCGTTTTCCTTTTCGTGTACATACATACAGTACATTGATATACCTTTTTTAAAAGGTTGCTTGGTTTTACACCAAAACTTGAAATATGTATCTGTTTATACAGAATGATCGTGGAATCATGGTACCGGCTTATTTGGTCTTGATAACCAAAATCAATCGATAATTTTTTTTTATTATTATTTTTTTTCTTTTGCATCCATCTTAGAACGATGTGATGAGTAAGATTGATGTTACCATGAAAAAGAAAGCAACCTGATTGGTGTTGGTAATTCTCCATTGTTTCTATAAGATGGGAGAATATGCATTGGCATATATTTTATTTTGGCCGATATGGGTAATTGACAGTTTGATTTTTTTTTCTCTCTCCTATTTTATTTATGGAGAAAAGAAAAAAAAAACCACGGAAAGATGGTTTATAGTTTCTATTCCTCTAATGAAACTATAATCATGAAAAGACTAGTATTATCGTAATTTGATTATCTTAATGGTAATTATTCACATGCTTGGTTGAAAAACCTCCGTCCAATTGAGTTTGGTATCATCATCTATTGGATGAAGATCATGTGATTTATATATGGTTTCTATTGTTTTACAAGAACCCATCTGTGGATTTTCCCTTTACGATGACTCAAAGGACAATATTTTTTTATTCTATCGATGCGATTTTGTTAATCGTACAAACCAATTAATATTGGTTTTCTCCATCATTTTTATAAGATGAGAGAAAATAAAATGGCATATTCTCTATATTTTTGCCAATACGGATTGAATTTCTCAACAATAATGGAATTTTTTTTTCTTCCCAAAATCGATAATGACAATGATTTCTTTATTTTCTTAAAAAGAATCATCCAAGCCAATTGAAATTGGTTTCTCTGTAAATCCTAGAAGGGTGAGATGTCATTATCATGTATTCACAATTGTAAACATCAATGAGATGGAGAATTGCTGCATTCCTGAGGGATATTTAGCAATGTTTAGTTCTCTTCCTTGTATTATTCTCCAAAATATGAAGTTGTTCCACTTGTAGTTGGAATTTGACACTAAAGATCAAAGGGTGCGCACCCGGATTATCAGCCTATTACTAGTCCTTTTAGTGACTACGTTGATCTTGAATTTAAATTCTTTTAACAAAGAAGTGTCAAATATCTCATTCTCAATCATTATCTTGTTGGCCTTCTAGGTCACAATTTTTATTTTTTGGAGTTTTATTTGCATATTTTATATGCTTTTGGTTGTTGCCAATAAAATCCATGGTTGATGTTAAATTTTATTTTTAGGACAATTTTCCATGGCCTTTGAAGTCACTTTTACAGTCCAACGTGGTGTTGTTGAAATCCAGAAATTCTTATGAGTATATGTCTCGAATTAATCGGATAATACTTTACGAAGTTTTCTTTCGTATATGAGATGAAAATATTTCCGCCATAGTCGACAGGAGACTATACACTATCGAATGTTAGTGTTCATTAACTTAAAAGTTATATCAATTTCTCTCCCATCACTAAAAGTGATTAAGGCTGTCATTATATAATGGGCGTGAAGTTTCTCATTTTGCTTTTATATAAGCTTTGCCTCTTAGGAGGAAATCCAGTCACATCTAGCAAATAAGTAGCGTTCTATAAAGGGCTACAGGTAGTGCTCCAATTGAGTGTACCAAAATCACATTCTCAAATATAATATCTTTTCACATGAAAACGAGGAGATTTTAATGCCTACGGGCGCTGGTACCAGTAATTGATTAGTTTTTTTCAAGATATGCATAAATTTGAGAATCGTGTGGGCTCGTAGTAAGCCAATTATTGTCGACATTAATAGTAGCTACTCAAATAAAGAAGATGGTGGTTGTTAACCCCTATGTAGAGGAATATCGACAATGTGATTGGTTGGCATACAATCCAAATCAAATTGGATTAATTTCTCGATTGACGCGATTTTGGATCCAAGACTTAACACCCTAAAAAAAATGCCAAGCCTATTATAATTAAAGGTTGGTGTAGTCATATTGCGTATTAAGAGAAATAAGTCGTTTTAAGAGCGATTGAGGGTTATAAGTTCAAGCCCGAGGATTGGTTCAGTAATATATCGTTCTCCCTATATGATGCATTTTGCGTGGTAGTCTTGAAGGACTCGTATTGCATTCACACAAGTGATTTGCTTGGAGAACATATTCAAATTTGTATTCTTTGGAGGATTCATATTATATTCAGGCAGCCACTTGACTTGATTATGTCACGTTTAACAATCCTATATGTGTTTTTAGAAGTTTGGTGCCAAACCGAAAATCCGGATTAATTAGTTGATGATATCAACTTTATAGGTCTCTTGAGGAGTCCTTAAAAACACAAAAATCCACGCTTTAGCAGCATAAATTCTATTTTATTTCTATCTTTCTTTCTTAAATCTGCAGTTAGAATTATGCTAGCTTAAACTCGTCTTTGAGCTAGACTAGAGTTATTATTTTGATGCTTGTTTTTTTGTAAAACCCATATAGTTGGGTTAGCATCGATAAATACGTCAAAAGTTGTACTCTTTTCCCTTTGTTTCAGGTTTTATCCCATGTGGTTTTCCTGACAAGGTTTTAACGAGACAACATACTGTTGACATTTATTTTTCTCTCAAAATGTTGATATATGTGCTCTTTTTCTTTCGTCCAAAATTTTTTCCCATCGGGTTTTATTGGCAAGGTTTTAGTGAGGCGATTTAATTCAACATGATGGTCATCCAATGGGGAGTTGTATAAATTTTGGTTGTTTAGTGGATGCCCACATTTGATTAAACCAAATCAACTTAATCATCTCCTAAGAATTTGGATTTCCTTCTCACAAATACGATTTGTGTTCACGTATGATAAGGTATTCATATCTTGGCACTTTATTGAAGAAACTACATCAACTATTTCTGCAAATCATCTCCAAGAAATTAGCAATCCAAGACACAAGTACTTAATGTATTTAGAGAAACATGAAGACTCGAGAACACTACTACTATTAGAAGACTAACACAAAAGAAGACTTCATCAACTGGCAGATTTCTCACGAAAGCTTTGTTGTCTCCGGCATTCAATAAATTCGTTTATCGAAATTGGGAAGTGTCGACTCGAAGATTTGCAAGCCAAGATTTAAATGAAGTACTTATCAGGGGGAGCATCATAGTAAAAGGTATTTTACTGGACTATCACGTTGTACTCTTTTTCCTTCGTAAAGGTTTTGTCCCACTGGGTTTTCCTTGTCAAGGTTTTAACGAGGCAACATATGCATGTCCAACTATGTTCAAAGTTTTCTCATAATTGTACTCTTTTCCCTTCAGTCAGGTTTTGTCCCTTCGGATTTTCCTGATAAGGTTTTAATGAGGCAATTAGCTTAGATACCGTGGTCATCTAGGGGGAGTGTTATAAACGGAAGTTTATTAGGTAGATGCCCACTTTAGTGGGACCCCATTACTTGGGCACCAAGTGTGTAAACTCTATAAATAGAGTTCCAAACCTTTGTAAACACATACATATGAATAGAATTTCTCCCCTGTTCTTCCCTTCTACTTTGTGTCTTCTCCTCTCTTTCTCTATTTTACAAGATTTGCATTATTAATTTATTTATTAGGGGGTCTTTTTTGGGCCTTTGCTGGGAAGGGAAAAGAAGAGGCTCGTTGGTCCGAGGTCCATATAACTAGTAAACTTAAGGTCCAGTGAGAATAAGCATTTAACCGGAAGTCCAAAAACCATTTAAATGATGACCCATCCCCCATACGTGTCAACAACCACCTAAATATGTTCCATCCATCTAATCTCTTCCGGTTTTCCTTATAAACAAAATAGACTAACCGTAGCAAAAAGAGTTGACTCAGACACTAATTTTTTTCGTTTTCTCAATGATTTTCAACCTTCTTTACCGTGATTCTTATGATTCTCATCAATTTAATTCTCCCTAATCATCTTCTTCTCGGTTACTTTGTTCATTCTCATGTTTTATTTTTAGTTTTATAATACTTCTCATTAGATTAACATTGTCTTGGTTTTTCTTTAAAAAAAAAAAAACTTCTCTTTGCAAGTTCTTTTCTTTGACCTTACTAGTGAATAACTAATTCTATTTTGCAGGATCCTCCATTCTTTATCATGAAGAATTGAAGATCATTCAGTTTTGGACCTTTGGGTCGTTATTACTTCTTCTGATAACTATATTGTTACAATCTTTGAAATTATTATCAACTCCTGCAGCAGTATTGCACATCATCAGTCTCAAGATGGTATTCTACAGTATGTCTCAGTATTCTCTTCATTATCATCATGTATATGATTTTATTGGTCCAAATTTTTCTTTTCATCACTACTCAGTATGGCCGATTCATTCTGTTCGAGATAAAATTTCAAATTTTAAAAATTCAAACTTTTCCCCTATTACTCAAAGGAATTCTCTCATTACTATTAGATGTCAACTGATAACTCCTTTGTTGACTTTACATAGATGTACGCCGGTTCCTCCTCAATTGTGCATGACTCAATTAAAGTCTCTCAATTTCCCCCCGAATATCACTGATAATCTGTTCTTCCTTTCTAAAGATACAGTTAGCTTGGAGATATGCATTTATGATTCGTATATATCCCACCTATATATCAATAAAGTAGTCTTTTTAAGAAACCCTAAACAGTCTCTTACTCTTATTCTTCTCAGTATTTTCTTAAAAAAATGGCTTCCTCTTCCAACAACCAAATTGGTGCCATTACCAATAAGATGCAGAATGCTACTATCAGAGATATATGTGCTAGACAGATGTGAAAAGTTGTTGGTTCAAATAAAGATATTTCAGAAGCTTCTAATGAATGGAAAAACACGCTGATTGGTAAAATCTTTTCAAATGATTCTTTAGCCACTGATGTTGTCAGGAAAGAAGTTTCTTCTCTCTGGAAATGATATAAAACAAAAGAAGTTCGTGTTGTTGCCATAAACATCTTTTTGTTCAAATTTTTCTATAAGGAAGTCATGGAGACAGTCATGAAAAAAGGGCCTTGGAACGTGATGAGAGGTCATCTGGATCTCCAAGTATATGATCCAACTATTCAGGTGAAGGATTATATATTCTCCCATCAAGAATGGAATGTACAATTCCAACATCTCTTATTAGAACATCACTCAGTGTAAGTTGTTAATGAGGCGCTTGAAGAATTAGGAGAGAAAATATGTACAAAACCAGAAAACTGCAGACCAGGATATGGAAGTATGATTGCAGCTAGGGTTAAAATAGATTTAACTAAACCTCTACATATAGGTGGTTGGTGGAATACCGTAGCAGGTGGAGTTGCTTGGGTTCGTTATCACTGGGAAAGGCAATCACACAATCTCTGTCCAGACTGTTATGTCATTGATCATAACAACGTAGAATGCGAAAATGTTGTTGAAGATCTGCGCATAAGGGGATACACTAATGATGAGTACATTGCACACTGCCATGAGTTAGCTAGGGCCTATGGAGTTGAGATAATTGATGATCTCGACTTGATGTTGCAAAGAATCTGTAAAACAAGTTTAAAACTACTTGAAGGTGCTGAGATGGAAGACCAAGAAAAAGCAAGGAAGCTCAAAAGATCGAGAAATACTGAACCAGAGGAAGAAGATGATACTATTGTGGAGATGCAATCATCTCGTCAAATTCATGATGTTATTATTAATGTCAATGATAGTAATACTGGGAAAATACCATCTACTCTTGAGACTGATGATATGGAGCATGATTTGATTGAAGAGGGAGTAATGGTTGAAAAGAAGCATCTTCAGGATATGGATGGAGCACCTGCTATCTTGGTATTGAATATATTTTCTTTAAAGTCTTCTTAGTTCTTCGTTATTTAATTATTACGAACTGCAGTTTTTTCTCTCTAGCTAATATGTCGAGTTTTGATGTGTCTCAACAATATATTAGTATGAAGGTTTTGAGTTGGAATTGCCAAGGTTTTCTAGGCAAAGACACTAGAGATCATTTACTCCATCTTAATAACTTGCATGCTCCTGATATTATCTTTATTGCTGAAACTAAGATAAATGATGATAAAATCCTAAGGTTATCTAAATTTCTTAATATGCCTAATACTTTTTATGTTCCTTCAGTTGGTATAGCTGGTGGTTTACCTCTTTTATGGAAGGATGGTTTTTCTTTAGACATAGTTGGAAATTCAGATAACATGATACATGCTTTAGTGTCAAATGACCCTAGCAAAGGAGAGTGGTTTCTCTATTGCGTCTATGGCTCACCCTATAAAACTGAACAACTTGAACAATGGTCTTATATAAAAGATCTTAGTAAATATGTACACATCCCTTGGGTTCTTCTTGGAGACCTTAATATCACTATGGTGCCAGAAGATGAAAACACCCATTCTTCGTCTAGTGTTACTCCACCTGAAGTCCTAGCTGCCATTAGTGATGCTGGTTTATCTGATCTTGGTTTTAGCGGAAATCCCTATACTTGGACCAATAATAAACATGGTACTGGTAAACATAAGTCTAGGTTAGATAGAGCCCTTACTAATAATGAATGGTCTTTAGTTTTCCCTAATGCCATCCTTGAACATCTTACCCAAAGAGGCTCTGATCATTCCCCTATTTTACTTGATTTATATTTATACAAATTGAATAAAGTAGTAGGAAAACTTGGAAATTTTTTGAACATTGGTAACATAATACTAGCTGTCATGATGAGATTAAATCTGCTTGGGATATTAATTGTGCAGGTTCTAATGCTTTTATTCTTTCTAATAAGTTATCCCATACTAGACACATTTTGTCCAAATGGAGTAAGGTCACATTTGGTGATATACAAGGTAAAATACTGAAACTCCAGTCGGATGTCTCTCATCTACAAGCTTCAGATAAAGATGGCAATAATACTTCTGCAGTAATCAGTATTAAGAAGGAAATTAGTTCGCTGAATGAAATTCTTGCAAGTTCAAACATTTAAAAATCACGAGATATCTATTTTAATGAGATGGATAAGAATTCGAAGTATTTTCATGTCAGAGCTAATAAGAGGAAGTAACCCACTCAAGTACGCAAACGGGTACGCGTACTTGAGTAGCCGGACTGAGTTTGGTTACGCCAGTATGCGTACAGGTGCGCATACTACTACACTCTTCCAATCTCCAGCAGAAAACCTCGGACGTGAGCTTTCCGCCAGTATGCGTAATTGTACGCATACCTGCCTAAACATCACCAACCACCAGTACGCGTACGGGTACACATACTTCAGGCTCCCGGTTTTGGACTTGTACACTTATGTGATTAAGATATTATGTTTATATCCTATCATGGTTACTTGATTCTAAAGTCTTTATTTCAATGAAACAATTAGCATCAAAGCAATTTTCAAGTTATTGAAATTATCATAATGAAACATTCCAAGATTACACCAAATGATTGTATCACACAAACCATGTAAGATGTTACTCGGCAATTTTCATATGATCATATTCGGACTTTCATCACAAATGTAAGATGAACTTGGCCGAAGCGAAAGCTTGCCAACACATATTCTGAAAAATATATAAGCGAGTTAAACTCAACTCGAAATCTCAAATGTGTATAGTAGAAAACTATATCGTAACACGACTTATATCTCAATATAGAAGATAGAGTAGAAATAGACTTTCCAAGTGATAGATGAGTTTCAGTCTCCACAAGCTCCACTAAGTAGTTCTTCGTCTTCAAATGATGAACGTCGTGAAGTCTAATGCTCAACTACACAATCTATGTCGAGACATCTAAATAGGGTAGAAATCAAGTTTTGATCACTAACATTGACAAACATGCTTGAGATAGCAATGCATGCGACCTTGACCGAACAATGCTCTAACAAGGTCTGCATACCGTGTTGTATCCATGTATGGGTAATTGTTCTAAATTCTCATTTTAATCATTGAAACATCCTCAAAAGACGACAACTGTAATCTCACACATACCATTAGCTTCAAACAATTTTCAAGTGATCGAATGATCAATACGAAACTTCCCAAGCTAACATCAAATCACTGTCTCACACAAATCATATAAGATGTTCACGGTAATTTTCGCATGATCATCTTTTGACTTAATCTTTTGATCATCTTTCTCTGTTTCACAATGTAATTAGCAAATCAAACAAATAGAAATCCGCGAGCCTGATTATTATGTGAAACAACTTGAACGGTACCAAAGACCAATGTTCAAGTGTCAATTAATATAATTAACAACCAAGGGTTGGATTCACAATTGATTGAACTTACGCACAACCTGTGATATTTCAATTATATAAACAAATATAATTCCGAAAATAAATAACACAGATACTAGAAGTTTTGTTAACGAGGAAACTGCAAATGCAGAAAAACCTCGGGACCTAGTCCAGATTTGAACACCATATTGTATTAAGCCGCTACAGACACTAGCCTACACCAAGTTAACTTCGGACCATAATGTAGTTGAGCCCTAACCAGTCTCACACTGATCAAGGTACAGTTGCGCTCCTTATGTCTCTCAATCACAGAAGGACTCTGCGCACTTGATTCCCTTAGCTGATATCACCCACAACTAAGAGTTGCTATGAACTAAAGTCGAAGACTTGATAAACCAAATTGTCTCACACAGAAAAGTTTGTTGAGTAGATAACCAATAAACCTACGAGTTTTGTTCCGTCTTTTGATAAATCAAGGTGAACAAGAACCAATTGATATACCAGACTTTATATTCCCGCAGAACAACCTAGAAATATCAATCACCTCACAATAATCTTAATCGTATGGTAGCGAAACAAGATATTGTGGAATCACAAACGATGAGACGAAGATGTTTGTGACTAATTTTTATCTTGCCTGTCGGAGATTAAATTTCGAGCCAATCTTAGAGAAGATATTACTCAATCACGATAGAAAACAACAATATCAGAACACGCAAATACAAATTAAATAGTTGGGTTTGGCTCCACAATCCCAAAGAAGTCTTCAAGTCGTTAACCTACATGGTTTTAGAAAAAACTAGGGTTAAAGGAGAATCGACTCTAGTCGCAACTAGTATCACACAGGAGATGTGGGGATCAGGTTTCCTAGTTGCTAGGGTTCTTCTTTATATAGTCTCCAAATCAGGGTTTGGAATCAATATTACCTTGGTAACAAAGCATTCAATATTCACCGTTAGATAAAAACCTGATTAGACTCAAGCTAATATCTTTCAACCGTTAGATCGAACTTAGCTTGTTACACAAATGAAAAGTGACTTTATTTAGATATGAGTAACCGTACCTAAACGTGTGCACCCTTGTTGGCTCAACAATAGTTAACCGAAGTTAGCCATATGAACACTTTCATATTAACCTTATTCATCTTAACCATAACTAGTTCAATGACTCAAATGAAACTAGTTCTAGAGTTGTTCAATTGTTTATATTCTCATAGAAGTATACACGACACAATTGAAGCAAAATCGATTTTGTTTCACTCGAAGCAACTCATGAACATTATAACCACGGTTTGCAAAAGATTGCATTCCTTAATATATAAATGTATTAGTTCATGAACAAACTGATTTTAGAACATAGCCCACTCAAGTATGTAAACATGTACGCATACCTTAGTGGCCGGACCGAGTTTGGATTCGCCTGTACGCGAATTGGTACGCATACCACAAACTCAATAAAGTATTGGAACTTGAACCTCACGCCAGTACGCGTACTGAGTTCCCAAACCTTGGCTAAACCAAACAGTACGCATACGGTATCCATAACATGGTTCCCGTGCGGATTACAATTATGCAAGTATGCATACTGTGCTTATATCCAATTGTTCTAAACTCTCTTTTCAACCATTGAAACATTCACGGAAGACGGTACTTGTTGTCTCACACAAACTATTAGCTTCAAAGCAATTTTCAAGTGACCGAATGATCAATAAGAAATATTCCGAGTCTACATCAAATGTCTGTCTCACACAAATCATGTAAGATGTTACCATTAGATTTTCACATGTTTATCTTTTGACTTTCGTCAAGAATATAAGATGAACTTGGTTAAAGCGAAAGCTTACCAAGACATATTTCGAGAAATATGTAGGCGAGTTAAACTCAGGTCGAAATATCAAATGTGTATAATTGAAGTTTATATAGCAATATGACTTTTGTCTCAAATAGAAGATAGAGTAGATAGACTTTTGAGTGATATATGAGTTCAAGTCTCCACATACCTTTTGTTGATGAAGTTCCACAAGCTCCCCTTAGTAGTTCTTCGTCTTCAATCTATGAACGCCATGAAGTCTAATACTCAACTACACTTTCTATCCTAATCCGAGACTTAGCTATAAGTAGACTAGAAATCAAGACTTATAGTTTTGGCAACTAAACTTGACAACAAGCTTGAGATAGCAACGCTTGCGAGTTCGACCGATTAGTGCTCTAACAATGATGTCCTCATTTTAGTCGTTACTTCTTCTCATTCTTCAGGTCTTCGGAGTAATACTTTTTCGTCTCACCATTCCTAGACTGTCTAGTCTAACCTAAACGAATTTGACTCTAGTATTTAATCAAGCGACTCTAGATGAGTTTTGATACTAAAATATGACAAACAAACTTTACATACCAACGCTTAGTGGGTTCAACCGAGTTATGCTCTAACAATCTCCCCCTTTGTTAATTTTAATGACAATAGTCTATTACATGTGGAGATAAACGAATTACAAAATAACTTATTCTTCATACGCTTGATTCCAAGTTTCAACAACATAATAACCTGCATATATTCAAAAAATAAATGCCTTCTTTGACATCTGAATAACAAAAGCTATATTCCTCCTAAAGGAAAGCTAGATAAATATTCAATCCGAACATCTTTATTGTTCCCCTTTTGTAGTATGAAATACTACACATCACGATTATATGTTTCTCCCCCTTAGTCTATGTTTTACTCTTTCATTAGATATAACGTCTAAGCACATATATCCTATCATAGTGATTACAAATTATTTTTTTACACAAACTTCCTATAATGGCTGAACACTTGGTTTGAACCAGGGGACAATAAAAATAGCAGGCACACATATGCCACTACCTACTGGTACATCTATAAGGCTAGATGTGATTATATATTTAGTAATATTCAGCTAAATGTTAGACATACTACTCATAGTATCACAAAACATATGTGTAACCACAACAAAATTCATCATTTGTCAGATGATCATACCCTAATTCTGTATACCAGGATGATGACTCTGACAATATGAGGGATGATACAACTGTTGATCCCTATATTAATTATTTTGGCAATGGGAACCACATAGATCTCTTTGGAATAACTATAAAAATATGTACTCTACGGGATCTTGAATCCTTAGCTTACTACACTGGACTCATAGCTTTGGATTTTGCAGGGAACACCATTGGGGCTAGAAGAGTGTCATGTACCCATAACATGAGTTACCACCGAGTCCTAACCAATCCTACGATCTGGCGAGTCAGCTCAGTATTTAATCTGTCCGAACTTGGGCTTAGCAGATTCTCGAGTTTTGTGATGTAATAAGAACCGTTGATAGCCGTTGTTAGCTATTGGGTACTAAAGGTCCAATCTCTGTAATCTTATCTTCATAAATGAAAATTTGTTTTGCTTTCAAAATTGAAAGTTAGGCTCTACTTGCAGAGAGAAAGCAGCTTGTTGTTACTTTATCCATCAAATCCCTTGTAGTTGTACATCAGTACACTACAATTGGTATCAGATTTCCCTTCCTGGACCTGTTCTAATGGCGGAGAAAATCACCGTAGTTGGGGTCAACAGAAGCTTGAACCAGTTCACCACCACCGTTACTCAGCTCGCTCTTACAGTCAATCAACAATCGGAATCTGTTGGTACTCTTACTTCTTGTGTTACTCGCTTGGATTCTGAACTTTCCGTGATGAAGACCGATCTACATGATATTATTCAGTTCCTTGGCATCCATCGACCAACAAATCCAGATCCCAATGATATTGATAAACCTTTGGATGGATTCACATTGGGTAAGTTCACTCGCACTCCTAAAGTTGATTTTCCAAGATTTAATGGTACTAATCCTAGGGGATGGGCTCTTAAATGTGAAAGATACTTTCATCTTCACAACTTCCCTGATGATGAACGTGTAGACATGGCTGCAATTCACTTCGATTCACAGGTAGATCCATGGTTTTTAAACTATCAACAAGGTAAAGGACTAATTCCTTGGGGTGTTTTTATTAAAGATTTATGTGCTAGATTTGAAGATGTTGCACAGGATAATTATGTTGGTAGCTTTAACAAACTTTCCCAGATTACTACTGTTGAAGATTACTATGACCAATGGGAACATTACAAGAGTTACATGGTTGCTAATAATCCTGCACTGCCTGAGAGTTTTTACACTTTAAGTTTTATTAGTGGATTAAAGGAGGATATCAGAAATGTTGTGCAAATGTTTAACCCTGATACTACTTCTAAAGCTGAATGCAGCAAGCAGCCTTGCATCATCAGCCTAAACCCCTCAGATCATATTATAAACCATTTATACCATCTCCATTATCAGTTTCTCATCCGCCATCCACCTTTGAATTTTTTTATTCACCATCTTCTTCTACCTCAAAATCCAACCTTTCTTCTTCACAACCTATTGTCACTCATCCAACCACCCCAACTAAGACTTCACCTGACAGTTCTTTACTACCTATCAAACGCCTCACTTATGCTCAAATGCAACAACGAAAATACAAAGGTCTTTGCTATAATTGCGATGAATTTTATCGAAAAGGTCACCGATGTAAATCTCAACAGCTGTTCATGTTGATCACTGATGAAGAGATGGCAGAGCACGAACAATCCTCAGCTGAGGAAACTCCAGTTACTTCTCCTTGCTCTAGTGACTCTCCCATTGAAATTTCACTTCATGCCTTAACAAGTCATGTTGTGCATGATACTATTCGGATTTCTGGAAATTTAATGAAGCAACCTATTATGATTCTTATTGACACAGGGAGTACACACAGCTTCTTGGATTCTCACCTTACTGAGAAATTAGGCGTCATACTTCTCCTACAGGCCAAATGGTTGTTACTGTGGCAAATGGAGACAACATTGTTAGCCAAGGCATGTGTCAGGGCCTTCACTGGACTATGCAAGGTCACCATTTTTTTTTTGATTCGAGAGTCTTACCATTGGGAGGATAGGATATGGTTTTGGGGGATGATTGGTTTCACCAGTTAGGGGACATTAAATTCAATTTCTCCCAACTCAGGATCTCATTTATGCATGAAGGCAAGCGCATCACACTTCAGGGAAGTTCTGCTAACCCTTCTATAAGCCTTTTTAATGCATCTTCCTTGAGGAAATTTATTAAGAGCAAAGTTCCAACCTTACTAGGTCAATTTTTTTCCATCTCCACAACACCCCCTCCACCTATACCCCCTACAATCACTAAGGTTTTAAACTCATTCTCTGATGTATTTGTTGAGCCTTCTACATTACCACCATCCAGAAACTTGGACCATAAAATACCTCTTAAACCAGATTCCCAACCTACTTCTCAAAGACCATACAGATTCCCTCACATACACAAATATGTGGTTGAGAACATGGTGCAAGAGATGCTTGTTGCTGGCCTTATTCAGAAAAGCAAAAGTCCCTTTGCTTCCCCTATACTTCTTGTCAAGAAAAAAGATGGCACATGGAGATTTTGTGCCGATTATAGAAAACTCAATGACCTCATAGTGAAAGAAAAATTTCCTATCCCTCTAATTGATGAATTACTTGATGAATTGAAGGGAGCTGTTATTTTTTCTAAAATTTATTTGAGATCTGGTTATCATCAAATCAGAGTCTATGGTCCAGATATTCATAAAACTGCTTTCAAGACTCATCATGGCCACTATGAATTCAGAGTGATGCCATTTGGCCTCACTAATGCCCCTGCCACCTTTCAGTCACTCATGAATGATATTTTTCAGCCTTACTTGAGAAAATTTGTCTTAGTCTTTTTTGATGACATTTTAATTTACAACTCTTCCTTAGAAGAACATCTCATTCATCTTCAACAAGTCTTTACAGTTTTGAGGCAGCATTCCCTATCTGTTAAACTATCTAAGTGTGTTTTTGCTCAACCACAATTGGATTATTTGGGGCATCTCATTACTGCTCAAGGAGTGGATGCAGATCCTGACAAGATAGTTGCAATGCAGACATGGCCATTACCTGTCACCTTGAAACAATTAAGGGGATTTCTAGGCTTGACAGGCTATTACAGGAGGTTTATCAAAGGGTATGACACTATATCCAAGAATCTTACAAATATGCTTAGAAAAGATGCTTTCCATTGGATTGAAGAGGCACATCAAGCTTTCAGTGATCTTAAAGAGGCAATGGCTAAGGTCCAGTTCTGGATTTACCTGACTTCTCCACACAGTTTACTTTAGAAACTGATGCTTGTGCTAGAGGAGTGGGAGCTGTCTTGATGCAAGAGGGTAGACCAATATCTTTTTTCAGCAAAGCTCTAGGTCCTAAATCCTTAGCCCTATCCACCTATGAAAAAGAGTTTTTAGCCATTGTTATGGTTGTTCATAAATGGAGGTACTACCTATCTCATAGCCAATTCATCATTAACACTGACCACCATAGCCTAAAGTATTTAATGGACCAAAGAATTTCAACCACTGTTCAACAAAAATGGCCAGTGAAGTTGATGGGCTTTGACTACATCATTAGATACAAGAAAGGTATGGACAACACTGATGTTGATGCTTTGTCAAGACTTCCCACTTATTCTGCATATTCCAATGCTATGTCTCTCAGTACTCCACAATGGGCTACAGATGTCATCTCCAATTATGAGACTAATGATATTGTGCAACAACACATTTCCCATATGCTTATTGCTCCTACACAGTCACCATTTTCTTATATACAAGGCATTTTAAGGTTCAAAGGCAGACTGTACATTGGCTCAAGCAACAATGTTAGACACTCCATTATGTAATCATTGCACTTTTCTGCAGTTGGGGGACACTCGGGTATGTTAGGCACCTACCAAAGAGCTAAAACTCTTTTTTTTTTTTTTGGTTCAAAATAAAACAAGATATCCTTCAATTTGTTGCTACATGTGAAGTTTGTCAATGCAACAAGGGCATCTATTCCTTTCTTGCTGGTCTTCTACAACCACTCCCAATTCTTGAGGCATCTTGGCAATACATCTGATTTTAGTGAAGGACTTCCCCTGTCTAACAACAAAAGTGTCATTCTAGTGGTGGTTGATAGACTTACAAAGTACAACCATTTCCTTCCCCTGAGTCACCCTTTCACATCTCTCACAGTGGCAAAGGAATTTCTCAACCACATATTCAAACTCCATGGCCTCCCAAGCTCCATTGTCAGTGATCGAGACAAAATCTTTGTCATCCAATTTTGGCAGACCTTATTCAAATCTCTAGGGGCTACTCTCAAGCTCAGCACCGCATACCATCCTCAGACTGATGGTCAAACTGAGAGAACCAATGCCTGTGTAGAGCAGTACCTGAGATGCATGACAAGCTCTAACCCTAAACAGTGGTCTCAATGGTTATCTCTAGCTGAGTGGTGGTTTAACACAAATTATCACACCAGCTTAAAAATGTCCCCTTTTCAATCCCTTTATGGTTATCAACCACCTCATCTGATATTTACAGCCCCTACAACAACTTCAGTTGCTTCAGTAGAGTTTTACTTGAAGGACAGAAATGTTATGTTACAGCTACTGAAGGATGACCCGAAGAAAGCCCAAGAAAGAATGAAGTTTTTTGCAGACAAGAAGAGACATGACGGGGAGTTTTCTGTTGGTGACCTGGTATTTCTTAAATTACAACCTTACATGCAATCTTCAGTTGCAATTCACAAAAACTTCAAGCTCTCTGCCAAATATTTTGGCCCCTTTGCAGTACTCAAAAAGATTGGTGCAGTGGCTTATAAGTTACAGCTTCCTGTGGAATCAAGAGTTCACCCATCTTCCATGTCTCCCAGTTAAAGAAACATATAGGACTCAAAGCTTCAACCTTGCCCCAACTACCAGTGGTGGATGATAAAGGTCACTATATTGTTGAACTAGTGGCTATGTTAGACACTCGTCTTACACTCAAGGGTAAGTCCTCTATTCCTCAATTTTTAGTGCACTGGTCTAACTCCTCTGTCGAAGACGCCTCTTGGAAGGACATTTCTCACATCAAAGCACAGTTTCTACATTTCATCATTGAGGACAAGGATCTTTGAAGGGAGGGGCAATGTCATGTACCCATAACATGAGTTACCACCGATTCCTAACCGCTCCTCCGATATGGCGAGTCAGCTCAGTATTTAATCTGTCAGAACTTGGGCTTAGCAGATTCTCGAGTTTTGTGTTTAATTAATTGATGTAATAAGAACCGTTGATAGCCGTTGTTAGATATTGGGTACTAAAGGTCCAATCTCTGTAATCTTATCTTCATAAATGAAAATTTGTTTTGCTTTCAAAATTGAAAGTTAGGCTATGCTTGCAGAGAGAAAGCAGCTTGTTGCTACTTTATCCATAAAATCCCTTATAGTTGTACATCAGTACACTACAAAGACATCTAGGACACAATAGAGAATGTGGAGCAACATGAGGAGCAAACCTAGCTTTAGAGTGGGTGAAGAATTTTCAGCTTAGAAACGTTGAAATACAAGCTGAATCCACGTAAGTTTTGGTTCGTTTCACTATGCTATACCATAGAGCAGTTAAGGGAAGATTTCATCTAAGTTACCATGAGAGAATCAGTCATTAAGATGATCATGAAAGTAGAATTAATATTATCTCTTTTGTTCTAGTTAATCTAAGAATTATCCATAGACTTCACAATCTGGATACTTTTAATGTTGCTTTGCATTGTAAAAACACTTATGGCAAAAGTAGTGGCTTTCCTTCGGCTACTGCATCGTGTTTCCACTCATCTTAGGCTTCACTGGCCTAAGTTTTTCAATAAGAAAGAAAAAATATATAATATATAATAACTATTGATTTTTTAAAAGTTCCCCTCACATGTTTATTATTACACTATCTCACACTTTAGACGTCTTTTTCGTGAATAAAAACCAAATGATAACGAATTTGAAACTAAATTTTGGAAATATGTTCCTCTTGTAAAGCTTTGTGTTAGTACCAAAAATGAGAGTATTCCGAAATACTAACATGGGGTTAGTCCTCGAGTGATTTGTGGGGAGTTGGGTTTTACCCGTTAGTCGTGAGGGAGTTCTAGGGAGTTTCTCAAAATCCCCGTTAGTCGTGGGAGAGTTTAGAAGAGTCTCCCAAACTCCCTACAAAACACCCGTTAGTCGTGGGGGAGTTTGAAAAAAACTCTCCCTGTTAGTGGTAAAACCCTAGAATACTAGGGAATTGATTGTTTTGGGGAGTTATGGAGAGTTGATAGTGCATTTTTTCCTGTGCACAAATCTCTCATAAGTGTAGAGATTTGGGAGGGAGTTTGGTCAGAGAAAAACATTGGAGAAGAAGGAAACGCTTTAGCTTCAGGTATGTTTTTTTCATCTATTTTTTCTTCTCTAATCTCATTGTTTTGTTTGATTGTTACTATTTTGATTGTTTTGATATCAGTTTTAAAATTAAAAACCATATTTTGATTTATTTCTTTCGTTTTTATTTTCTAGGGTTTCACCATCATGTTCTATTTATAACTCTCTTTTTTTGTTTCGATATTCATCTCAATGTGTTAGTAATCAAGTCGGTACTGATTTCAGGATAGCAGATTACTTGTTGTTTATTTGTTTATGGTCTAACCTTTCGTAGCAGGCTAGTAGATTACCGGAATTTATGGTTTAAGAACTACATAACTAGAGGTCACATGCTTTTTATGCTTATCCAACTCTGAACTAATTAGCTCCCAACTCTGAACTTCCTCTTTAAGCTATTGTCTAGATTAGCAACGTCATTGTGCTTTGAGTTTTCTGACGATTACTATAGATGAACAACAATTTTTTCAACTAATGAGTGATAAAGGAAGATTGAGAATATAATATAGTCCCATTTTAGAACAACTGATATTGTTTCTATCATCCAAACAGATAATCCCCGTTGCATATATTTTACTAATGCTAACAAGTAGGTATAGGTTTTCCTTCCTGCAATGAATGCATAATAGTTAGTTCGTAAATGTAAAATGTTTTGTTTTATGATGCTCTTGAATATTGCCCAAAAAGGTAGGCGTTTGCTGACAGCCACATTCCATCCCTTCACATACTATACACATTTTACATTTTTTTGTAGACGTCTTTCCATTTTTCTCTAAAACTTAGAAGTAATGTACATGGATGGCTAATGTAACTTTAAACTAAAACTTTCTTTTTTCTCTGGAACTTAGAATTAGTATACATGGATGGCTAATGCAACCTTAAACTAAAATTGAGTGAATAGTTTACACTTTTTGTTGTATGTCGATACCTACTGTATTGATGAGTAGTCATTACTAGCTGAAACATAGCTTTACCGAAAGCTATTTTTTTTATTTAGTAATCTAAATTACCAAAAGAGTTCACAAACATTGCATCCAATGTTTGTAAAATGTAAAAGACGAGCTAGCTGGTATAGTATCTCCAATCACCACCATTTTGTACCGTGGCCGGAAGGAAGAAGAAAAACTTGATGTATCTTTGGATGTGTTTAGATTTTTGACAGTAATCTTAGCTGGTTCATCTTTAGATCCAATGAAGATCCCATAATGAAATAATTGGTTAAGAAACCTTCATAGTGATGACTTTTCTAACGCGCCAGTATGAATGTGTTTAGATTTTTGTCAGTAATCTTAGATGGTTCATCTTTTCCGTTGCCTTCAAAATCCATCAACACTTCCGAGAAATCTTTTTGTTCATTGTTGTGGGATTGTTTCCCTTCAGTGTACTGTGTTGGAAATTGGGTTCAAATAGAGGATGAAATAAACACAAAGAAATTGTTGTACTCGTGACTTTCAAGGCTCGAATAGATTTCTTTTAGACGATTATTTCTACCCTCCCAATATCAATTGGCGATTGCAACAGGTATGCGAAATAATACCTTCAGGATACAATGAAAGCCCTACAACAGAGAAATTGGATTCAAGGTTTGCACCCCTTGACCCAATCAAGAACACACGAAAGAGATTTCTGATGATGCTTTAGATGGAGAGAAAACAGGTTGAATTGATTGTGAAGAATGAGAGAATGCCTTCACTATTTATAGGGATGTTCATGCTTGTTAGTAATGCCTTTTCATCACCAACAGACGCTTCCAAAAAACCATCAATGGCGGATTGTGGGAAGAGACGCGTATGTTCAAATTTGAATGGAAACTTAGCGGCAAACAATCTTGAAAATATCCAACATACTGGCGGCGATGTCCTTCGACGAAGCTACCAACAATGTTAAGAACTTGGATTTGTTTTTAATATGATAGAATGCTTAGAACTGATAAAAGTTTTTCTAAATTAACTATTAGGGTGCATGAGAACCATCCATTGTTCTCGAAAAAGTAAACTAAAGGGTTTATTTATTTTTATAAAATGATTAGTAGGAATTTGAGATTTATGTTGTTTGTTTTTCCGGAAGATCCTTTCTTGCTTTGTTAAGTTCTAGTATTAGTCTAAGTACTAATGTAGCTAACATGTCACACCATAGAATGGACAAATACATCCAACCTGCTGAAAACAACAAGAAGAAAAAGAATGTTAGGAAGAATAAGAATACGGAACCGGATACGGATGCGAATATGAATTACACACAATGGACAACACGAGAGACTGGAAAATTATTGGAACTGTTAGTAGAAGCTACACTTGAGAAGAAGAAAGACACTAATGGATGTTTTACTAAGAGACTAGTGGAAGATGAGATACTTCCAAAACTTAACCAAGCATGTGGTTGTGACAAATCTTATGAGAACTATAAAGGGAAACATAGATGGTTCAAGACTAGATTTGGTCAATACCAGGATTTATTTAAATCTTGTACTTCTGGATTCGGTTGGGATGATGCTAACAAGATGATTACTGGAACCGACGAGATGTGGAATAATTATTTTGAGGCATGTGTGTGTTACTTACCGACAACTGAATTTGAGTTTTTTTTCTTCTATTTTATGCAAAGTTCTAATTAATGCTTTATATCCTTTTTTTTTTTTTTTTTTGTGTGTGTGTGTGTGTCTTAACAGAGCCATCCAAAGCAAACTAACTTATGGGAAGATAATGGTAAAGACTATGGTGACTTGCTTATTGTTTTTGGGAATAAATGTGCTTCTGGAAAAGTTACAATTGATCTTACCCATGAGGGTACAAGTGCTAGAACCTGTGATGAGGAAGATGAACAAGATGATTGCTTAGATGTTGATTATACTCAACGAGAGCAATATGATAGTGTTTTTAACGTATCATATGTGGGATATGGCTCAGAGGAAAATGATGAACAAGATAAAGATGAAACTCAAGATATGAACACAAAGAAAATTCCTGTCAGAAAAACGACACCAAGGAAAAGACCAAGGTGTGACATTGGTGACTCTTCTACATCAACTAATCCTACTGAGCAGTCTGATTATCTAGAGAAATTGATTGCTAACAGTTCATCGATTGCTTATTCTATTGATTCAATGCATGCTCTTATTGCGAAAGAGAAAGAAGACCGCAAAATTGAAAAAGAAATGCACAGAATTGATAAGGATAAGAAAGATAACCAAGTATGGGATCTTGTTTATGGCATGACTGAAATTTCTTTGGAAGATAAGCTGAAAGTGATTGAAATGCTCGACAACAATCACAATAAGAACTTATTCATACGTTTTACTCCTGAAGAGAGAAAGTTGTGGATTGGTTCAAAGTTAAAAGCATAAACCTGTCATCTTTACAAGTTTTTGTTAGGTGTAATGGGCTTTTAGAGTTACAAAATTTGGTTGTTTTGCTTCGTAACTATTAGTATTTATTTTATTTTTCCCCTAGTTGAGACTTTATGGTTATTTTTCCCCTAGTTGAGACTTTATGGTTATGGATTGAGCTATTAATTGTTATGGATTGATATCTTTATGGTTATTATGATTGAATCTATGAACTTTATATTCTATATGCTTATTTTCTATACACATATATACTTTTATGCTTTTGAGATAATGATGATTCTAATTAAAAAATAGTACTTTTATCATCCTTTTAGGTGAACATGTCTGATTTGGATTTATCTACTTATAGTGAAGATCACACCTTCGATACAGAAGAAGAAAGCAGTGATGATGAAGAGGTAAGTAGCAATGATGAGTTTGAACTATCCATATTTTTGAATATACTTTCAGTGGTGCATTCATGGTTGATGGATATAATTAAGCAATTGCAATACATACAAAGTCAGCGTATTGAAAGACCAATGAGACGCCCGGTTACTTTATTTGGGTATAACTATATAAGGAGAGTTTTGCTCGAAGACCCAGAAGACTTTCGACGAAGTTATAGGATGTACCCTGATATTATTGTAAAACTATGTTGTATCATTAGAGAAACTACAACATTAAGTGATACAAGATGTGTTTCTATTGAAGAAATGCTTGGTACATTTTTACTCGTTGTTGTCCAAAGTTCACGATATTGTACAATACGTGACACATTTGGTCGCTCTCGGTGGACAGTTAGTAAAAACTTCAACAGGATGTTGCGAGCTTTAAATGCTATAGCTCCGAATATGATGGCTAAGCCAACAAGTGCAACTCCATTTAAAATTCGTGAGAGTACACGATTTTATCCTTACTTTAAGGATTGCATTGGAGCTATGGACGGTACACATATCCCAGCAATGGTAAAGAAAAGAGATGCATCCGTTTATCGGAATCGACATTGAATTACATCTCAAAATGTGTTAGCGGTTTGCAACTTCGACTTGGAGTTCATATAAGTGCTCAATGGATGGGAAGGGTTTGCTCATGATTCGAAAATACTTAACGATGCAATGACAAAAAGAAATGGACTGAAAATACCGCAAGGTAATTTTACTTTTATCTAATGTGAAGTTTTGATTTTTTGGTTAAGTTATATTTGGGTTCTACTTGACGAAGTTTTCTTTTTGTGTTTTATTCAGGTAAATATTACTTGGGGATGGTGGGTTTGCAAACCGGCGATATTGTTTAACACCATTTCGTGGCCAACGTTATCATTTGAAAGAATTTTCTGGTACGGGTAATCATGCGAAAAAGGCTGAAGAATTATTTAACATGCGTCATGCTTCTTTAAGGAATGTAGTTGAAAGATTGTTTGGTGTTTTGAAGTCTCGTTTCTTGATCTTTAAGTCTCAACCTCCATTTCCATATCAAGTGCAAGCGGAGATAGTGACAGCTTGTGCAGGCTAACACAAGTTCTTGCGAAAAGAATGCCGTTCAGATGAGTTTCCAGTCGAGGAAGAGGAAGATAGCCATCCATCAACGCTTGTAAATGATGGCGAAGTTTTGACACAACAAACTCAAGAACAACAACGCCAAGAAGCTAATGCATGGAGAAAGAGTATAGCGGATGATATGTGGAAAAATGTTCGTGAACAAAGGGAGTTAGAATTGTATGGAGACCGTTAAAATGAAGGGAAAAAAATTATCTCGTTGCACAACAATAACATACTATTGATACAAAGATAACATCATATTTTTTTCCCCTTTTGATTAAAGATCATTTTTATTTGTAAATGAGGGTTTATTGTTTCTTAAAAGAGAATGAGTTAGGAGTGAACTCTCTCAAACTCCCCCAAACTCCCTCTAATAAACTCTCTCAAACTCCCTACACTCCCCCTACACTCCCTGAACTCAAAAACACCAAACTCTCTCAAACTCCCTACACTCTCTCAAACTCTCTCAAAATCCCCAAGATTTAAAATACACTCAACTCCCCACAAATCACTCGAGGACTAACCCTTGTAAACCTCACCATCTGTTGATCTTAATTTCAATGATTAAAAATCCGTTGCTTATGAATGTGATTATTTGTCAACTACTCAACTTTAGCAACAAACAAACAACCCCTAAAACTACCAAACTTCCTCCGTAGAATTAGCGACCAATAACAATCAACGGTTTCCTTCACCCACGTGAAAAAGTTCCCCATCATCTAAAAGTTCCACCATCTCAAAAAAACCGCGGGAAAATCCACGAATTCCCGCGTTAAGTTCTCCCCTTTTTCTTTATAACCAAACCCTCTAACCTATTTCATCTGTCTAAAAATCCTTTTACACAGTCCTGAGAACCAAAATCTCCCTCTCTTTTCTTTCGAAACCCTAGAAATCTGTTTCTGGTCCGCAGAAACCCCAGAACCAAACCCTAGTAGTCGTCGTCGAAGAAGAAGGCAGTAAAGATGTTGGAACTAAGGTTGGTGCAAGGGAGTTTGTTGAAGAAAGTAATGGAATCATTGAAAGATCTAGTTAATGATGCAAACTTTGATTGTTCAGCAACTGGGTTCTCTCTACAAGCTATGGATTCAAGTCATGTAGCTCTTGTTGCTTTATTACTTAGATCTGAAGGTTTTGAACATTATCGATGTGACCGTAATATCTCTATGGGTATGAAGCTCGAAAACTTGACTAAGATCTTGAAGTGTGCTGGTAATGATGATATTATCACCATTAAAGGTGATGATGGTGGTGATACTGTTACCTTCATGTTTGAAAGCCCTAGTAAGTTTATTTTTCCCCCTATCCTTTTTTATTTGGTTTCTGTGAAGCAAACCCTAGATTCAGATTCTCTAGTTTTGTACGAATTAGTGTTTTAATGTTGTTTCGGGGGTTAAGATTTAGGGAATTTTGTAAAGAGTTCTCAGGATTTTTTTGGGGGGATGTAGATGAAGTGTTTGAGTATTTGCCTCTATGGGTTTGTTCTTTTGTTTGATATGTGTTGATTGTGTAAACAAAATGTTGATATATAGGTCAGGATAAGATTGCTGATTTTGAAATGAAGTTGATGGACATTGATAGCGAACATCTTGGGATTCCGGATGCTGAGTATCAAGCTATTGTTCGGATGCCGTCTGCCGAGTTTGCAAGGATTTGCAAGGACTTGAGCACCATTGGAGATACTGGTAAGCTTCAGTATTTAACTTGCTTAATTCAATATCACTAATAAGCAGTTTACTAGTTTACTGATCCTGGTTCCTGAAATTATCTGTTGTTTTTGTATTGGTGTTGGCAGTTGTAATCTCTGTGACAAAAGAAGGTGTGAAGTTCTCCACAAAGGGTGATATTGGGACTGCAAATATTGTCTGCAGGCAGAACACTACTGTTGATAAGGTATCTCTTTCCCTCTGTTACTTCTAGTACTCTAGTATATATACATTTCTTTGTTGGTAATGCTGGACATGTTGTGTGCCATGTTGATCACCATGATTGAGAATTGAAACACAAATGTGCAATTTTGTCCTTTGTTTTCACTACAATATGTCACTTTGGTTCATATGAAATATCACTCAAATTCAGCATTCATTTGATTTGCTAATGGAAATATCTGTTTTGGGAACATATGCAGCCAGAAGAAGCTACTGTCATTGAGATGCAGGAACCAGTATCACTAACATTTGCACTGCGATATATGAACTCTTTCACCAAAGCAACACCATTGTCCAACACTGTAACTATCAGCTTGTCTTCGGAGTTGCCTGTGGTTGTAGAATACAAGATTGCTGAAATGGGTTACATTAGGTTTTACCTGGCTCCCAAGATTGAAGAAGATGAGGAAGATACAAAGCCCCAAGTTTGAGAGGCAGCTATACCATTATCCCTTGTTTTAGTAAATGAGTCCTCACTCTGTTTGAAGTTGTTTTACTGTTTCTTAAGTAGATTTTTTTTCTTCTTTTTTATGAATCTTGTAGTGGGTAGAATTTGAGATTGATCTTCTTAAAATGGTTTAAAGAGTTTCAGACCTGTTTGGATAATTTGTTAATTAGGTATTTGCCTCCTCACATTCAAAGTTTGTGTACTCTTAATGCTTGACTAAGTTCAAAGTATCAAGTCTAGTGTCTTTATAATGATCATGTTTATTATGCTTCTGTGTCTGATCATATATGCACCTTTTGGGTGGCATTGGATGAAGTGGGAGGTTTCATATTAGCTTCCATTTGGTTCTTGATATCGTGGTGTATTTATCAGATAATTTCTGGTTAACCTTCAGAGAACCTGATTTTTTTGTTCTCTTCTTTATATGGTGAGAGACTTAACTTTTATTTTTACATGGCATCAGAATATTTATGTCTAAAAAGAGTTTATGACTACAGGCCTTTTGGCAATTAACTTGGATTTGCTGTCAAAACTGCTTGAAATCATGGTAATTGCATGCTATGTTGAGTTTAATCACCATGTTTCTTTGTCCTTAAGGTCAGTGTTATTCAAAGACACTAGAATTACCCATTCTTAAATTAGTTGTAGCCTGTAAGAGGTATGCTATCACTTCTTCGGTCAGTTGGCATGGCCAGAACCTTGTCCTGATTTTGTAATCTTCAAAACCTTTCTGTTGCAATGATTTAATTCCTAGAGCATGATTCTGTTTCATAGGCTTTAGCTTTTTTTCCTATAAAAAAGGTATACCAGGAAATGACGCCCATTATTATTAACAGAAAATAGTTGATCTGTGAAATTTGAACAAATACATTTGCTGAATTATAGTTTTTCATTATAAATTAAACAAAAACATACATTTGTGTTGCAAACTAGAAGTTGTAAATCATTTACTCTATCAATAAGAATTTTATAGTTAAATATGAGATCATTAATTAATCAAGAGATGACATTTAAAAATTAAAAAGAAAAATGAAAAAAAAAGACTGATTGAGCAATCACCCCAGTCCCCACACCTCTTGAAAGAATAATCTGACTACATTCTTTCACTGTTAGCACTGAGACATAGAAGACAGGAAGCGAGACCAATCAGTTCTTATTGAGACTTCCCTACGCCTTCACTAAGTTGGTTGTTGCTGTTGATACAGGTGGAAACCTTTCTTGTGGTTCCGGAACAAAAAAGAATTTTGAGGGCATAATCTAAGGCATTGGATGCAAGCATGTGCTTCTACCTTGGCAATAAGCTCTTAGCTCCTCCCGTGTAAAAAACAGTATAAAAAGAACAAAAGGTGCACAGTTTCTACTCTCATTTGCTACTCCTTTTCTTGGCTTCACTGTAGAGGATGACTCCGAAGACTGTAAGAGAGTACCCAAGCATTCCAGTCACAGAGACTGGGTTTCTGAAGATGAGAATTGAAACAACCACAGCAACAGCTCCTTTTGCATTACCCAAAACCTGGATGGTCAACATATAATGTAAAGTCAGAAACGAGTGCTGCATCGTGCCGAGCATTTGAAAGTACACAATGTTATAATTTGGATGAGAAAACTAATTTGGGAAAATAAGTGCAGTTACTGGTAGTGTCATCTACGTAACATGGAGTAGAATGCTTATATAAAAATAATTCCAAGAGAATAAAAATGGCTGAAAAAATATGCATATATGTGAGAACTGGGAAAACATGGTTCGTGATTAATGTAACAACTGATAGTGGTTTTCTTCATTGACATATCATCAAAGAACACTTGGGCATCCTGCTCTTCATTAACAACTAGTAGCTGTGAAGCATGGTGTAACTAACAATTTATAGTTCGCACATACAACACACTGACACAACATAATACTACCTCCGTTTCTAGAAAAGAGGTACTATCCCTTTTTCATTTTAGCCTTAAAATAGGCCAAATTGAAAAGGCAATAGTTACATTTTTCCAGAAACGGAGGGAGTAGCTCATAAGATTATCATGGATACATGGAAATAAATGACTTCAGAACTTAGTGTCCCAAAACACTGAATAAATGACCTTGAAGAAAGACAAACCCCTTGCACTTTCTTCTTCCAACCTATGGTGTGTTAGGCGCGCCTAGGCGCCCGAGGAAAAAAAAATTTTTAAAAAAAAGCAGCAGCAAAAACTGTACATATCTTGGCGCCTAGGGCGCTTTATTGCATAGGCGCCCATTGGGCGACTCGTGCGCCTAGAGTTTTCACAACATAGCTCGAAACATATGATATCCACATTGATTCATGAGAATCTACTGATATCGTAACAAAGAATCCACCATCTCATGGCCACACCAATGATAGACAAGAAGTCCCCATAAAATTAAACATCGTAAGCAAAGAAGAAGAAAAAAAGAAAAAGAAGGGAGAACTAATTACCTGACTCAAGCTTACTATTTTAATATCGTAAAGAAGCCTTCGATCAATAAAATGATCTTCCTAGTTTCAATGCATTTATGGTTTTTCAAAATTACCTATTATCTTATTCAAACCACAAAGGCAGGTTTCCGTAACGCCTCCTTGGAGTCAACTATTACTTCGCAACCTTAGTTTCTCATCTCTCCCTAAGACCTCTTTGATTTGAAAATTAACCCTAAATTATCCATCAGGCATTCCTCAAATGTTAACCTGATACTTTTTCCAAGCCCTTTTCAGTATTAAAAACTAAAGCCTCAATTAACCTAAACAAAGAAATGCAACAAATGGCATATAAAACACGAAAGACGTGTATTCCAGCGGTGCGAAATTTGAACCATAGAAGTGCACAAAAGAAAACATATAAAGTCGATCCTTGTAAATAAACACAGCAACACTAAAAAAAACTCAGATGAATGGTATTTCAGACATACTAAGTAATATTTATCAATCCAATTGAACAGATCTAGAGGGGGAAGCTGATTAATTGTTATAGAAGAAGATAACTGCATTTGAGAGATAGGGCATACCTGGAGTGTCAAAGCACTGGTGTGTTTAGTGACCAAGAAGTTTGTCAAATTTACAAAATAAGCCAGCGCAGAATTGAAGAGCAGGTACCATATGATCTTTACATCCTCCCTTGCAAGTGCCAGAGTGATGCCAACCACATTTTCTTCCATGAAAAGAGTTGCAGGAAGAAGGAATACCACTGCTATTGGAGCCATGTACAAAAGGAGGTTCATTGAGTTCAACTTTTCCCTGCAAGTGTAAAGCTTATCAGGAAAAAGCAATTAAAACAAGTACAGAAATTTCAGTATAGATTTCACGCTGCTCCAGTAGTTAGCCGCGGAAACTAGTAGAACACATTACCCTTCATTGGTCAGTAGAATTCCTTGTAGCACTGACTTTAGCGCCCTGGCAGCAGTAGCACCGACACACATTATAAAGCCAAATAGATGAAAACTTGGTTCCCCCTGCATCCACAATACAAAGAATGAGCTTCAAGTAATTAAGAAAATCACAGCAAACCCAGTCCAAGATTTAAACAGATTAACTACGATAGAACCTGCCACGTAAATAGACTCAGACTAGCTCACTAAAATCAGAAATTTAACTCACAATGACTAAGGGTTACTGAACCAATTAAGATATCCAATTTATTTTGACATAATACCCAGGAAGTCAGACTCTCTAATCACAAAATGCAAAAGAAAAAACACCCACAATTGAAACCGTAACCTCGTCAAATTCATTTATTTCAAAGGTCAATATAACTAATTCAACAAAAACTAAACATGGGGCAATTTTGACATAAAAATGATAAAATTAGAGAGACAGAGATTAGAAGTCTTACCCCGGATGCAATGACAACTCCAGTAACAACAGGAACAAGGGTCGCATAAGTAAGCCAGGCTTCTCTTTTGACAGTCATAATATAAGCAAACACAGCAGTAAAGAAAGGTGTAGTAGCACCAATAGCTTGATTAAAAGAAACAGGCAAAAACCTCAACGAGACATTCCCACTAACAACTGATGCACAAAACACAAGACTCAATGCTGCGATCTTCATAAATTGAACTCTAGACCTAATTGTCTGCATAGGTACCATTTTCATCCAAGCAATTGCAACATAACTAAACAACGAACATGCTGTCATATGACACATAGTCAAGAAGATCGGGTATTTGAATCCATAGTTACTTAACAAATACTTGTTCAGCAGCAACACCCCAATATTTGATGAATACCACGCTGTTACTAACCCGATCGTGAAAAATCTACTGTTACTACCCTTCATTGACGACATTTTTTGTTTTTATGAAATCCCCAAATCAAAAACAAAAGGTAGTAAATTTACAATATTTAGATCTATTAGGGTTTGAAAGAATGAGATCTGAATTGAATTGATGAATTCTGATTATCTTGTTCCATGGATCTGAGTGAATTTCATGAGGTTGGTTTTGATTCTTTGGTTGTTTTTTTCTAGGTTTTTTTTTTCAGAAATGGAGTTGCAGAGAAAATGAGGGAGGAGGGGGTGGGATGTAGCTCGTGTTGTTCTTCTGCAACAGAGAAGAAGCGCGAGCTTGAATAAAAGGCGTTTCTGAGGTAAACGCGGTTGAGAAGAGAGAGAAGAGAGATTGGTCTTTTTCTAGAGAGAGAGAGGGAGGAGAGTGGTGGTGTAACTGGTGTTTGTATGTATGTATGGTTACTTTCTCACTAGTCACTTCAACTAAACACCAAGTAAAGTGTTTGAAAAATATTTTGTTTCCAAAGCAAACAATTTCCAAGTACAATAATTTTATTAGTTGGAGGGGTAAAATTTCATGGCTGCAGTTTACTAGGAGGACACCAAAACCCATATAAAATAGACTAGAAAATCTTATGCATTATGTGGGTTTTGATATTGTAATTTGGCATCCCCATTAACAATGTTGGTTAAATTTTATGTCCGCTAGCGTGTTTGGATGCACATATAGAAGTTGCTTTTCGATTTCTGGAAGTCGAAAAGTCAGAAGTCAGTTTGGCAATAATATTTCAGAACGACTTATAGAAGCAGAAAAGTCAGCTTTTTGTGAAGCAAAATAGTTTTGCTTCTGACTTCTGCTTCTTACTTCTACTTCTGGAGAAGCAGAAGTCAGAAGCAGATTTGTATCCAAACGCGTTATAAGTACCTATTGACTAGAAAGTGCACCAGTTCATGGGTTAAAAGTGTTTTGTTTCGTGTAGATTTTGGTACACTTACTAGCAAATTGGTACCGATATTGACAATGTTTATTCGTGGGTACTTACTAATTGTTGTATGGCCCGATTACAGTAAAACTTCTTTAAAATAATAACTTTGGGACCGAGAAAAATTATTATTTTGGAGAGATTATTATTTTAGCGAGAAGAAATTTAACCTAAGCAAGCCTAATTGGGACTTAAGAATTTTATTATTTTAGAGAGATTATTATTTTAACGAGTATTATTTTATGAAAGTTTTATTGTACAATTTTTTACCTCATTACTCGTGAGTTCTTATAGATAAGCACGGTTACTAATTTTTCAATGAGGATGGAGATGGATAAGTAAATCAGTCAAATCGATTGAGTTTCGCCGATTTGTTACAATCGGTTGGTGTTAACATAAACGACCGTCGATTGTTTCTGATGTTCTTCATTCACGAAGAACATCAAGAACAATTAGCAGGTAATACAATAGCGTCAAATGTTTTTCGTTGATTTTTTTTTTATCAATATTTATATCCACGACTGTCGATTGTGAATCTCTTAATCTTCATATATAAATGTCTGAGCGACGCAGACGGCGGATATATGTTTTCATAACTGCCAATCGTACGATGTGGAGAAAACCCAAATTTTATGTAGTATTTTGGGCCAAAATCGGCATATATGGATGGGACGTACGATTACAATTGGCAAGTTATATATCTATACCCGCCTTGAGGGTAATTTTGGTTAAGAAATTTTTAATCATCCCTACAGTTAATCTCTCTACTAAAGCTTTAATTCTCTAACACTAACTTAATTTAGTAAATTAATCAAACAAGCAACTAATACCAATGGTACCCTTATTAGTTAGTTATCGTATTTACAGTTTAGTTAACATGAAAATGATTAAATTTTTAAAAAAAGATTGATATCGATACGCTCACCTTGAAATTTATTACAGAGCTATATGTAAAACAGTAAAAAATAAAATGATTTCAAAATCGAACAATTCATAGATAAAATTATTTAGAATGATAACAACATATTATACGTTATTGATGATAAAATCTTCGAAATCACCAGAAACTATGTCCTATTTTCCTCAAATTGATATCTTTGATTGTGCATGATTTTTTCATTGTTTATCGAATTTAAACTTCTTATCGCAACAAAATCAGCCAGGTAGGTGGTACGCAACACAATAGATCACCTCACCTTTTTGTTCTCATTTATGTGACTATTTCTAAGTTTTCATGTCGGTTGTGTTACATGTTATTTATGATTTTATAGGGTTTGTTCACGTTGCCGTCTATAGAATGTGGACACGATAAATAAAAATTTTATCTGTTAGCTAAAGTTTTGTTTATTCTTTCACATTCTCGTATTGAGATATAATATTTATCTAAGGGGTCACAGATCAATCAATTTTTTTTTTATATTCAAAATTTGATGTTGCTTTTATTCCTCTGCAGAGTGAAGGATCAAAATCTTTGTAGCCTACATTGATAATGATAAATAAGGTTATTCGAAAATTGAAATTTCAGGCGAAAGAGAAGACGCGGGCTTTTGTTTTCGTTTCTCTTGAGGGTATAAAAATTTAACAGATCTGATGGGGTAGGTAGATAAATTTTGGGGGTACGTAGATAAAGGGGTACCATTAGTATCTTTTGGGGTATATACAAGAACTCCCGTTCAGGGTTCAGGGTTCAGGGTTAAAAGATGAGGATACATGGTTCTAAAAATTACATAAAAAAAAACATATTTTTACGATTAAAAGGGACGTGCTCCCATTTAGCCAAAGTTAATTGCTCAATAAACATTCAAAATCTACATTTTTAGATTTGAAAATATCAAAGGGCGATGATTGCTCAAAAATATTGCTCGGCTAGCTATATGATGTGTGAGATTTGTAATTGCGAGAATGTAAGACTAGTAGCTTGTCTGAGTTCAATTTGGTATAACATACCAGGTTGACAAGGAAATCAAGAGAATCAATTGGCTTCCAAATGATTGGTTGTGATAATACTTGTAAGGGGATTTTGACAAAGTACCCTCTTCTTGAAATTTACTAGATGAAGGTATCCTCGTTGGTTAATGTTTTCAAAGCACCTTTTTTTTTTGTTCTTCCAATAACGGTTTTCGTCAAGTTAAGTGCTAGTTGGCAGCTATGAATCCTATTAAAAGTCCAATTTACCCCTAAACCACATCTCCTAAGTGCAGTGCGTAACTGATTCGGCGATCCTGAAAGCGATGTAACAATCCTGAACTGGACTCGACGGAACTGAAAAGTGTTGTACAATATCAATTCTCCACCAACCAAAAACCCTACACACATAGGAATAATAAACCTTTTTGGGGAATGATATAAGAAGCATGAAAATAGTGAAATGATCCGGAACCGAGCTCGACGAACCTGAATAATGATATAGAACGTCAACATGTTAACAAATAAACGATAAATAAGTAAATGGCAGAAAAATTAACTAGTGTTGACTAACCCAAACAAAAAAGCAAATATGGAGGAGGTAGAAAAATGTTTAAATTTCGGGAATACTTAGCTAAGTCGTATTTGAGTTAGGGATACTTTATTAAAATCCCTTACTTAAAAAACCTGGCGAGATTGGGGTATACCCAGATTAATTGGGGTATACCCAATTTCAAGGGGACATGGTGTGTCATTATTAAAAAGTGTGATTTTACTTTAATACCCTTGAACTAATTAAATCTTAAAAATAAACCCATTTCTTAATTTCATTAACCCTAAAATTAAAAAACTAACCAACTCTTAATCTTCTCTTCTTCTTCATCTTCATCTTCCATCAACCAAAGCCATACAAAAATCTTCAACTTTGATTTTCCAAAAAAATTGTTGACTCTACCAAATGAAAAGAAGACTATAAATGATGTTTAAACTCAAACCCATCATTGTGTTGTGTGATTTGATTGTTATATTAGGTTAGAAATCGAAAATTATGATTTACGTGTTTTTGGCCGACTTTTCATATCTTGCTGACCATAACAGCCATGGCGGCGTCAAATTTTTTAACAGCCTAGCGGGGTATTTTTGAATACCTTGCCGGCCAAATACATCCTAATGGTATTTTTGAATACCCCGCCAAAAAAACAAATGGAAGGGTATTTTTGAATACCTTGCCGGCCAATAAATTTTTTATGTCATCTCCGTATGTCAAAAAACAAAAGTCGGCAAGGTCGACGATGAAGATCATGCTTGGCCACTTTTGGCCTGGGCGAGGTCGACGCGATGAAGACCTTATGGGCCACTTTTGGCTTCCGAGGTCAACGATGAAGATCTTGCGGGCCACTTTTGGCCGCAAGATGATCTTCATTAGTCGACCTTGCCGATTTTTCATACTTTCAACTGAAAGTGTTGATTTATTCTTTGATTTTGAGTATGATTTCATATAACAGATTTGCAATCCCCTTTTTAGAAGTATTTTGGTTGCGTGCTTCATTTTCGTTGCAAGAGATATTCTCAAAAAAAAAAAAAAAAATCATCAAAAATCATCCCACAAAAGTTCAATCAAAAACAAAATTTCATAACTTAAAATTCATAAGTTTTAATCTATTCAATCAATTTAAACTTAATTAATTAATCTAATCAAAATTTTAGTGTTAATTAAACGAGGGCAATTTTGCCATTTTGAAAATATTTGGTTAAGGGGTGACCTCTTTTACTTCAAAATGACCCTATTTTATCTCATTGGGTATACCTCAATTAGTTTGGATATACCCCAATCAAGCCAGGTTAAAAAACTAACCAGATCCCATTTATTAAGTATCGTTTATAAATCAAAATAATAGATTGTGATGTTGTTGATCAAAAATATTTGAATGACACACGGGATCAAAATATTTTGGAAGTTTATCATTTAAGGATGAACATGAACTTCAAAAATTCCATGATAAGATTTTGTGAAAATTATCCGTTATCCTCATGATACAAAAAACTTCCAGTTAATATTCAATAATTTTCAAATCTGTATATTCGATAATTTCCGATATTTACTTAAACAATCAAATGGCTAAAGAGTAAACCTAAAGCTTTCCGAAAATTTTATGATATAGTTATACCAACGGTATCGGATATTAACCTAAAAACTCAAACACTATGTTAATAAACAATTTTGTAATAGTAACCGTTATGCATATTAACACGAATAATATCGTATCCATTGACAGCCCTAATTTTGGAAGTTTATCATTTAAGGATGAACATGAACTCTTATGGATTTTGTGAAAATTTACCAATCGAGTACAAATCTGTATGGCTTAAACATGTTGCTATTACCATTATAAAAACCAAACAGGCAATTTTGTAATAGTAGCACACGAATAACGTGTGGCTCGGGATGTTATTCTAAGTAAAAATTACAGTAGAGGAATTACAAAAAAGGAAAAGTTTCGTCGGTGGGATGGTAGTTTGAGGTGTACACACCTAGGAGGACTGACACCAAAAGTTTAAGATACATCTCCATGAAAAGAGATGTATAATCAAAACAACCGGATGATCACACTGATTTTGTCCACTAGTACAAGAGGATCTCAACGATTCAACCTGATTGGATAAACAAACTGACCTATTTTTATCCAACAAGAAACCGACTTTTATGAACTACTACAACGGAATAATGTTTTTTTATTTAATTCGGTTTTGGCTCTTTTAACAATTTCGGTTCCGAATTCAGGTGTCATCAGAAGATGGTAAAATCACCGAAATGATAATACCAATGACCTAAATTCGAAACTCGCCAACATCAAATTCTCTGTTATGAATTCTGATGACGGAATGAGTTAAAGTCACAAAACCGGACATCAGATGTGCAATTTATTAGTAGGATTTTTTTTTTAAAGCATTATCATGATGTTAAATGCAAAAATAAATTTCAAACATGTTGCGCACGCAGACGATACGATGGAATTAAAGTCTTTGGATTCGCAGAGACTTTATATTTCCATTAAACTTGAATATCTTCGGCCTATTAAAGATTTTGTTTGCAAATTTGCGATACGGACAATTAATAAGTCTTTTAGGCCGTCGCCACTAAGTTTTGAATGATTCTTCGTACTTATGAATTTCTAGTGGAGTTTCGTCTAATAGATTAGACTCTGCCATACGCCATCAGGTCAACTTATGAAGTTGGCCGACAAAGAAATAAACGTCTACCACCAGACTTCTACCTTTGCAATTTCACCTAATAAACTTGAAAACTGATACTAGGAACATGTAGAGAGCCGATCTCCGATCTGGCTAAAAAGAGTTGAGAAGTCATGCAAGGGCCGTTCGCAGTAGACACAACGCAATTCTGTGCTAGGAGTATCAGAAGTGGCACGGCTTCATTCTGATGCAAGGGCCATTGCAGTAGACTTGACCTTGTATCATTGTTTGCTTAAAAATGAAAAAAGTTACAAGTCTGATTCACTCTATTTTTGCACTCATTATTTTCGTATGATTGCAGATTACATTATTCGATGAAAAAGTTGGATCCTAGAATGTGCTTATTACTACTACTAGTACTACTTTTGGGAGATTCTAGGTCAAATCACGTGTAAATTTGCAAATGTTAAGGAGGCTGAGTCAATACAATAACTTGAAAATAACACTATACGCAGACTACTTTAATGCATACAGTCTGGACTCTGGGGCAATTGAGTCGGATCTTACCCGATCCATGTCCAACCAGGAGCCATCTACCTTGGAATATTATATGTGGATGAACATTGAACGGTGAGGTTGTTACGACGAGTATGAATTATTCGAGTAAATTCATTTTCAAACTCCATCACGTCCTCATAATCGCATTAAGTGCTCTATTAACAACAACGCACACAACAACGTGCCCTGTAGTATGTGGCGACTACCTTACGCAGTCATGCAAGTCATACTTCTGACCTCTCTAGTTCCACAGAAACCATGTACAGTAAAAACTCCATAAGTCCCAAGACCATTAATATATAGGGAGATATATCAAAAGAATCGGATTTTTTTTGCTAATTCAAAGTATATAAGTGATAATGGATATGGATGTCTTCCCTAATCATCCAAATGAGCAACAAGTCGTATATACTTTAACCAAAGAAGAAATCATCAATGGAATTAGACAAGAAACAAAGGGAGATAATCCTGATGATGATAGTACAAAAATATCAAAAGATTCATCCCAAGAAGCTTTGAACATACGTGACAAGTTCGAATGTTTCGGCTTCAATAAGAAAGTGCCTATAATAATGAGGTCTTACGTTTCCGCAAATCAAAAGATGTCATAACATCCAAAAAAATTTTACATCATTTTCTCAAATAACCATAGATTGGTATTTTATTTCATCTTAAATTTTAACGTAAAAGATCTATAAGTTTCCTATAATGATGATTATATTAATACATGGAGGTAAACTACTTATGGCGGGGCTAGAAAAATCTATTAATATTACAATATGGAGGTTATTACTATTTATAACCGGCCCAAATTGTGACTATAATTTTTTATTAATATATGGAGTATCAATATATGGAGTTTTTACTGTATCAAACAAAACAATGTCAAAACCGAATGCCAAGAAAACCTAACAAGTTTGAGGCCTATCATTCAAAAGGCAAAGTGAGTCATTTTGATAGTGAGTAACTTATTCCTGATTAATTAGTATTGTTTGGTTAATTAATAAATATTTAATTAATTAGTATTGTTTGGTTAATTAATAAATATATTTAATTAATTAGAATTGTTGGCCTATTTTTCGATTTTGTCTTGATATTCCTACCTTTCCGTTTATACTGAGTTTCTTGGTATAAGTCTGTTTCCTAATTACAAACAAACATCAATATACATTTTACACGGCTTCAACTGAACTTTCTTACCAGTATTACTCTCTCACCCAAGATTTTTTTTTTTTTCGTGCTTCGTTTTTGCATACGCACATAGATGGTGATGAAAAGGAATAGATAACCTGATTATAGTTTGTTGATTTTTTAGGGTTTTACTTTCCCAAAAGCTAAATTCTCTTTGCTTTCGATGTTTTGTTTTTTTCGTATTGTAATGTCGTTATGGAAATCGATTTGGACAATATTCAAGGCCACCAATGTTCATGGACATCTTCTGGTTTCCAAATTTAGAAGAATTTGAAGTGCGTAAGAACCCCGGGGCCGAGTTGATGGGGATGATTTTCATCTCTTTCCTTAGTTGTTGAAGTTTATCTTTCTATTTTTGTACTTTATTATATCTTCTATGAAAAGCAATTAAGATTTTTACTATTGTTGTAGCGATGCTTCTTCTCAGTGTACCATGAAGTAATAGTGTCTCCCAAAGATTAGCTTTGTAAATTTTTACATCGTTTTTCTTTATGTATATTTGCGTGTTTCAAATAGTCTAATTTAATTTTGCTATCGAATTGCTAAAGAGTTTTAAGTTAAAAGAGTCTTTCATTAAATTCATATTTCAATTTTGTTGCCCCGTGAGTAGATGAACCTTGATTTTCTTTCGTCAATTAACAAGCCTAATCTTTCTCTATCTCTTCTTCTATATTATAAAAAGAAGTGATGTCCGTCTTGGGTAATAGATTTTAATAGTTGACAAAATGGAATGGATTATATCACCGCCCAAGCCAAAGATAACCTTAACCTAGCCATTAATCTAAAAACACTACTAATCTTGTTAAAGTTTCCTAATTAACCTATTAAGTAATTGCCAACATTTTGTTTGGAACGTCGCCAAAGTTAAAATTTAATTTGATATGCCTACGCGGTGATTTTAGGTTGTTTTTTGATCAATTGATTTTAGGTATGTTACTTTCCTTTTGTGAGACTGACGGTCAATCAGCTGTGTCTATCATAGACAACTAAATGGTTCTCCTAATCTAGCATAAAGTTGTACTCTTGAGCTTTTGCTTGGTTTCTACATATCTAACGTACCAACTTCATGGTTCTCCTAATCTAACTTAATTTCGTAATTAAAAACAGACTTGGTTTCCATAGTCTTAATTTCTTTTGAAGTGGTCACTGGAAGACCCGACTAAGGGAACACCCTCTTAGGCCTCAATGATCTAATGTGGGTCATGTTGACCTATTTTTTTGTGATTAAATTTTCTTATATAAATATAATTAGATTTTCTAATCTAGCTTAATTTGCTAAGTAGCTAATCTTATTGTGAGCATTAATTTCCTAAATATTGTAATCACAATTAATTAATATATGTTCCTGGATGTTCTCTTTAATACTAAGATGATCCGACTTTAAACACGCTTACCCGGCGTTAACACACCATATATTCTAAATACGTGGTAAAATTTATGGGAGGATATTCGAAAAGGTTATTTTTGTTTTTGATACCTAGTAATCTTTCATTAGTGTTAACAATTGTTATTTTTGTTTTTCATTGTAATCTTTCATTATTCATATAATGTATTGATTTTCTTTCAAAAGAAATAATAGATATTTAATCTTGTAAAATCAACCGATGTTAATTGATTGCCAACATGAAAACAATTTGTTTGTTTGTTTCTTTTTTTTTTTTTGTAAAAACATCAATCAAGAATCAGTTGATGCTCATAATATCGTAAGCCGATTCTGGGTTGATATTTTCATTTAAGAACACCAAGAATCGGTCGTACTACTCACTACATAGGCCGTTTATCACAATAGGTGGTTGTGTATGTACATATTGACCGATTGTTCTATGCTTTCACAAAAGAAGAAATTCTTTCATAATTTTGGGAAATCATCACATTACGTAGTTTAGAGATAAGCACACTACATAGGATAATTTAACATGCATATCCTTGACTCTCGCACATAAATACATTGTCAGTGAACCTCCGAGCAAGTTTGCACAACACCCTATATTCCTTCGTGTGCATGGACATTTTTTTTCCGTTTCCTATATGCCTGGATGTTGAATCGTTCTAGCTACAATAAAATGAATTACACGTTAGGGTGCAAACATTAGATGAGAAGATATGTATAAACATGTGGAATTACTAACTTTTTCACTAAGAGGGTTGGTGGATATTGGTCGTTCACCATTTTTCTAAGTATACAGAACTGTCGAATATCCATTTTGATGTATGCGAATCGAAACACCAAGTCTCTCCATATATGGTTTTTGGGATTACCAGTTTGCTCGTAGTAAAACTCTTTGACTCTCTTCCATAACATTGAATAAAGTTCACCCGGACGTCCGCGGAAGACGAGAATGAACGATTTCACGAGCTCCATAACTTGTTGCGGTTCCCAATGCCATTTCCCGAGATCTATTTGAGTAGTGGGTCAAGTAGGAGTGGCCAAGAGTTGCAAGTTGGCGGAAAATATGCTTGAAAAAGAGGTTGTCCTTTTATCAATGAACACTCAACGACTAGTTATTTTGAAATAAATTCCAACAATCAGATTATAAAATGTCTGCTTAGACCGATTGTATCCTTGCAAAATAACATAAAAGTAGTCTTTCCACAATCAGTCGTTAGAAATGTCCACATAGACCGATTCTTGTTTAAAACTTTCAAAAAAATGGTATTATTGCTTAAGAATCGGATTACCACATAGACCAATTCTATTATCCTGTCAAAAATTTGGTGCAAAAAATTTCTCAGAAACGGTCGACATAAATGTTCACACGAACTGATTATAAAACCCTAAAAAAAAGGGTATGTAGATATGATAATATAGACCGATTCTGAATCTTGTAATTCTTGTGAAAAGCTATAATCAGTTTTTATGATAATATGAGAATCCCCAGAATCGGTCTGAAAAAATCCCCAGAATCGGTCTGTAGATATGATAATATAAACCGATTTTGAACCTTGTAATTCTGGTGAAAAGATACAATCAGTCTTTATGCAGGTACATATAGATTGATTGTACCTTAAAAAATAGCCATAAGTTTAGTTTTTTTTTTGTCGTGTCTTAGGCAAACACAACGGTTTTAAAACCAACGAGATTCATTTATACATAGACTAACAATCATAATATGTTTTAATCCAAGCAATGAACATGAGTTAAAGACATAAGTTTTGACTCCGTAATTACTCATAATTAAAGACATAAGTTTGGAAAACAAGATTCCATCAATTCATTCATCATCATCATCTTCATCACCATCAACATCCCCACCATAACCACCACGACCACCCCATCCTCATTTAACGGGTCATTCTTCGCCGGCATTATCATCGCCATTATCATGTTGGTCGGTGCTTGATTCACCCAGACCACTCCTTCTCGCTTTGGATTTTATTTTTGGCCTCCTCTCCAAACCGTTTCCCCAAAAAATGCACCAACATTTTATCTTTCAAAATATTCAATTCTTCAGTCCTCCTTTTATTCTCCTCAACTTTTATTCCTTTCCCTATACATGCTTTTGTTTGGTTTATCCAATACCCGAATCGTCTTCTCTATTTTCATTTCAAACAACAAACATTTAACAAATCATGGCAAAACCACTAAAAAACCATAAGAGTAGCAATACAATATGGACTTGAACATTGAGAGATTTATCTCGGTCCTTGATAAAGGGATTCTCATCTCTTCATGTCCCACAAGTATGCGAAATGTTGAAGTACCAATGCATGTAATCCAGAGTGCCACCACATCTGTTTTCGGATAATCATCCAACCTATTGATGTTGTACCTCATATCTTCCCAATCATCAGATATTGGTAAAGGTTTGAGAACAATCTTAAGGTCGTTATCAAGAGACTTACATTTGCTCATATTCAATTTAAACTTGGAGTCTTTGGATCTTGGAATTTTTTGTACGCCGCCACATTGTCTCGTCACTCTCGTCGGATTGTGAAAATGCGGGGGTACAACAACCAAACCCAACAATTCGTTTAGCAATCTGAGGGGACTTACTCCAATATACTTTCTAGAGAATCAACTAGACAGTCAGACTCAATCTAGAGGAAAGTATATACAAGAGTTTATATATCTGTTTCACAATGTAATCAGCAAATCAAACAGATAAAATCCGCGAGCCTGATTATTATGTGAAACAACTTGAACGGTACCAAAGACCAATGTTTCACAACAACGAAAGGTTAGATTATCTAATTGATTGATCTTAACGCACAACCTGTGATATTTCAATTATATAACAGAGACACCAGAATTTTGTTAACGAGGAAAACCGCAAATGCAGAAAAACCCTGGGACATAGTCCAACTTTGAACACCACATTGTATTAAGCGGCTACATACACTAGCCTACTACCAATGAACTTCAGACTGGACTGTAGTTGAACCATAATCAATCTCACACTGATTAAGGGTACAGTTGCGTTCCTTACGTCTCTGATCCCAGCAGGATACTACACACTTGATTCCCTTAGTTGATCTCACCCACAACCAAGAGTTGCTACGACCCAAAGTCGAAGACTTGATAAACAAATATGTCTCACACAGAAATGTCTATTGGTATAGATAAATCTGTCTCCCACAGAAATACCAATGAGTTTTGTTCTGTATTTTGATAGATCAAGGTGAACAGGAACCAATTGATAAACTGGTCTTATATTCCCGAAGAATAGCCTAGTATTATTAATCACCTCATAATAATCTTAATCGACTAGCGAAACAAAATATTGTGGGATTAGGTTTCCCAGTTGCTAGAGTTCTACTTTATATAGTTTTCAAATCAGGGTTTGCAATCTAGATTACCTTAGTAACAAAGCATTCAATATTCACCGTTAGATGAAAAACCTGATTCAACCAAGCTAATATCTTTCAACCGTTAGATCGAACCTAGCTTGTTACACACAAATGAAATGTACCCTCACTTAGGTTTATGTAACCGTACCTAAACGTGTACACTATGTTGGTTCAATAATAGTTAACCGAGGTTATCCATATGATTACTCTCATATCAATCTTGTTCATCTTAACCATAACTAGTTCAAATGACTCAAATGAAACTAGTTAAAGAGTTGTTCAATTGTTAAAGAGTTGTATTATTGAATTATACAAGAACACAATTGAAGCAAAATCGGTTTGATTCACTCGAATCAATTCATCAACATTATAGCCACGGTTTGAAAAGATTGCATTCCTTATTATATAAATGTTTATGTTCATGTACATAACGGATTTTAGAACTTTAACCTTCAAGTATGCAAACATGTACGCATACTTGAAATACCCGTACCAAAATTGGGTTTCGCCAGTACGCAAACGGGTACGCGAACTTCCAATTCCAGCAGAAATATTCGGACATGAACCATACGCCAGTACGCGAACGGGTGCGCATACTTAGGTTCCCGGATTTCTCAAGCCAATAGGTACATGTACGTGTACGCATACTATGGTTCCCGGACATGGATTACATATGTGCAAGAGTACACAACATGTCATATCCAATAATGGTTAAGTGTTCTAAACTCTTATTTCAATCATTGAAACTTTCTTAGAGGAGGACAATAGCCGCTTTCACACACTATTAGCAGCGAAGCAATTTTCAAGTTATTGAAATAGTCATAACGAAACATTCCAAGTTTACACCAAATGATTGTATCACACAAACCATGTAAGATGTTGCTCGGAAATTTTCACATGATCATCTTTTGACTTGCGTCAAGAATATAAGATGAACTTGGTCGAAGCGAAAGCTTGCCAACACATATTCCGAGAAATATGTAAGCGAGTTAAATTCACCTCGAAATCTCAAATGTGTATAATAGAAAACTGTATCGTAATACGACTTATGTCTCAATATAGGAGATAAAGTAGAAATAGACTTTCCAAGTGATATATGAGTTTTAGTCTCCACATACCTTTTGTTGATGAAGTTCCACAAGCTCTCCTTAGTAGTTCTTCGTCTTCAAATGATGAACGCCGTGAAGTCTAAGGCTCAACTACACAATCCATGTCCTAGTCCGAGACATCTATAAGTAGACTAGAAATCAAGACTTATAGTTTTGATCACTAACATTTAAAAACATGCTTGAGATAACAACGCATACGAGTTCGACCGAGCAATGCTCTAACAATCTCCCTCTTTGTCACTTTTAGTGACAAAACTATCAATACATATGAATTACAAAATAAATAAAACTTTGTAGCTTCTCATCCAAATGCTTGATCTCCTTGGCATCTTCAACACAACTCGAAATATTCGTCACTTCCAAGTACTCCATGATTCTAAACGTGTTCAACTCAGCATCATAGTTGTTGAACATCTGTAGCGATAACAACGAGAAAACAAATGCTCTCAACCATTGTTATACAGTGTCATAGTATCACAACTTTTACAATAATACTATGGTGATATGAACCACTCCCCCTTAGTCAATACTTCATCTCGACATGAAAACCACTCCCCCTTACATAGTGATCCGTAAACCATATGTATTTGTAGTATGAAACTACACATTAATTCTCATGAAATTTTTATAGAGATACTTCATGACCAAAAGAGAATAACATACCAACTTATTTTGATGCAATCATATAGCCGAAGCTAAATGCATTCATCAAGGAGTATATAAAGATACATGATAACCCCTACAATATTCCACAGCCACACTCCCCACAAAGATTTGGCAATTAAGCACAAGTTCAAAGAACTCTCCCCCGTAAAATGTCATTCCCGAAAGAACAACAAGAGCGACTTTACTTTTACGAGAAAAGAAGGATTTCTTAGGACATAATCAAATCACATGAGAACATGAATTTGTATCCAAAAATCACAATTGAATTAGCCACAAAAAATGATCAATTCAATTGGCCATGCTCAACATAAGATAACTTACGGAGCAACACAGTATATGCACAAAAATGTAGATCATGGAAAGACCAATACCGCGGAATAAACAAAGATTTATTCTATTTTTTTATCACTATTTGCACAATGACATGTAATAGATTTAATCTTTGTAAAAAACAGTTCATCATTTCTTCCATAAAAAATGACATAAAAGGCTTAACTTTTGTATTCAAAAAGTCATTCTATCTTTTATCAATACTTTCATACTGACATAATAGAGATAACTTTTGAACAAGTATGAGACAGTCAAGGTTCACGGACGTAAACAACATATCCCATTACAATTTGCAATATATAAAATCATAAAGATTAATACTGCAAAAATCATCTTCCAAATAACTTAGAATTTAAATAAAGAAACTTAAAAACATTGAAGATGAAAACGTTGGACATAGCTATGTGTACTCACAATAATGGCTATTCCAAACCCTAGTTATCCTTCTTAAAAAACATAAGAATAAAATTCTCATAAGAAGTTTTCCTAGAAAAAATCAGAAAAACAACTCTAAAAACAACCGATAAAGCACAAAAGACTAGTCATCATCTTCATCATCGGAGACCATAAGAGTGGCTTGAATCCTATCCATGTCATCTTTGATTTCCGGAAACTTAGTAGCAATCACAAGTAATTGTTCTTGAACGCACTTTATATTGGCACTAATCTTTCCAACACCTTTGAGAATTTGATGAAGAAGATTCATGGAGGTGGAATCACACGTGGCATCAAGTGTGTCAATTCTTTGTCTCTTGCAAGCGTTTTCCTTCATACGTTTGAAGGTACAAGGGCAGACTAGCTTGGGAGTTCCAATAGAGTTCCCAATCGGATCTATAGAGAAAGTGTGACAAATTCGCCCAATCAAGCAAGAATATCCTAGCTTCTTGTTGGAAGGCGTCATCGACATCATTTGATATATGATGAACCCACAAATGTCGAGACCTTGAGTTCCCAAAATAAGAAAATATACCAACTCCTCAAACTCACGACTCCAACGAGAATTCTCAATCGTGGAGGGACAAAGGTTTGATATACCAAGTTTACCAAAGGACATCAAGGCAAGATTAAGATTATTAGTAGGAAACTTTCATTCATTTCAAACAACACTCTTACCACATAGACCAAGAGAGATGGTTTCATAAGAAGGTCTTTCATGACTAGGTCTTGGAAGGTGAAAACTCCCCAAGGGAATATTAGTAATTCTTGAAATCAACTCTCTTTTTACATGAATCCTTTGTCTATTAACTATGGTATTGAATTTCATGTCTTCATGATTAACATCATACATGTTAGCATATAAGATTCTTGTAAGAGTGTCAAAACCTTCACCAAGACCATCAACAATATTTCCAAGCTTGAATTTTTCAAAACAAATTAAATCCTCTTTATGTCCACTAATGAAATCCAATTTATTTTCTAGAATAAATCCATTAGATGAAATCCTTTCAAAAACTCTAGCACAAGAATCATTGACAAATCTATTCCTTAGAGAATTTTGGTCTATAGGAAAATTCATGCTAGAAGATGAAAAGCTAAAGTGTTTTGAACTCCTTTTGAAACCTTGAAAGTCATCATGAGATCTAGAAATTGGAAAGAAAAGAGGAAGAAACCACTTAATTGGAATGAACCTTGAACACCCCTTTTTCTTATTTTCTCCAAAGATGATTTCATGGAGGGAAATACATGAACCCTAGAACGTTCACGTACGCGGACAAGATGAGAGAAGGAAGAAGGTACGCGTACACTCCTTTTATATACCCAAGAATGGGCTTGGACCCGTTTCTGAACCGCGAACCACAAAAGGAATGTAGGATTTCTTAGGTGGTCAAAACCCAAAGGTTATGCAACTTGCGTGCGAAACGACAGTGCATTAGAAAGCTACGAGACAAAAATTAACCCAGGTACAAACAAATCAAACCATTTCTAGCCTCCATCTCAAGATATATACAAATGGGGTAACACCAACAAGTTAACAAGTGGAAAGATGTGCAGAGAGATCCTCATGCACCATTTCTGGTTGATATTTGTGAACAGTACCAGGGATATAATCATAGTAATGATGCTAATCAGGGTTACCGGAGCTTTCTAACTTCCTTATATGACAAGAAAGAAGATTTTTCCGATATCTTAAAACTGTGTCAACAACACGATAACCCGTTTTATTGGACCTAATTATGTTGATAGAGTGTTTAGTTCGTACATCATGATTGCATGATTTTACATGTAATGAACTTTTATCGGATCGATTCTTAATCTTAACTGAACTAAGCTTTCTAAGAATTTAAAAACGTTTTTAAATGCTCTAAATCGATCTTTGTCAATTGATCTAGTACGATAGTATTTCTCAAAAAGATTAGGAGTTAATCTAGTGAGATTCCATATCTTTGAGCGTAAAGAACGTTTTCTCAACCTTCCTTTCTTTTTAATTTTTATTTTAAATTGTTTCTCATTATCTAAGTTTTCCAAAGTCTTAGATGGAATGAGATTATCATGAGAAACCAGAGGTTCTGTCCATAATAATCTCTGAACAATCTTTAAGGAGTTCTGGCGTGCGTTACAGATGCCGAGAGCAAGTTTCCCAAAGAAATTTCCCATAAGGGAAAACTTTTAAGGATCAGTTAAACACAAACTTATTAGGTTTATAGTGTTTGCCTGATCTGATACCAATTGAAAATGCGGGGGTACAACAACCACATCGAACAATGCGTTTGGCAATGTGAGAGGACTTACTCCAATATACTTTCTAAAGAATCAACTAGACAATCAGACTCAATCTAGAGGAAAGTATATACAAGAGTTTATATCTCTGTTTCACAATATAATCAGCAAATCAAACATATAAAATCTGCGAGCCTGATTATTATGTGAAACAACTTGAACGGTACCAAAGACCAATGTTCAAGTGTCAATCAATTTAAATCAACAACCAAACGTTGGATTATCTAATTGATTGATCTTAATGCACAACCTGTGATATTTCAATTATATAACAAAATATAATGCGGAAAAGAAATAACACAAACACCAGAATTTTGTTAACGAGGAAAACCGCAAATGCAGAAAAACCCCGGGACCTAGTCCATCTTTAAACACCACATTGTATTAAGCCGCCACAGACACTAGTCTACTACCAATGAACTTCAGATTGTACTGTAGTTGAACCCTAATCAATCTCACATTGATTCAAGGTACAATTGCGTTCCTTACATCTCTAATCCTAGCAGGATACTACCCACTTGATTCCCTTACCTAATCTCACCCAAAACCAAGAGTTGCTACGACCCAAAGTCGAAGACTTGATAAACAAATTCGTCTCACACAGAAAAGTCTATTGGTATAGATAAATATGTCTTTCACGGAAATACCTATGAGTTTTGTTTCGTCTTTTGATAGATCAAGGTGAACATGAACCAATTGATAAACCGGTCTTATATTCCCGAAGAACAACCTAGTATTATAAATCACCTCACAATAATCTTAATTGACTAGCGAAAAAAGACATTTTAAAATCACAAACGATGAGACGAAGGTGTTTGTGATCACTTTTTATCTTGCCTATCAAAGATATTAATCTCGAGCCAATTATTCCAATTGTACTCAACACGATAGAAACAACGCGATCAAATCACACAACTACAGAGAAAATAGTTGGGTCTGGCTTCATAATCCCAATGAAGTCTTCAAGTCGTTAACCTACAGGGTCTCGAGAGAAACCTAAGGTTAAAGGAGAACTGACTCTAGTTATGAAACTAGTACCACACAGAAGTGTGGGGATTAGGTTTCCCAGTTGCTAGAGTTCTCCTTTATATAGTTTTCAAATCAGGGTTTGCAATCTAAGTTATCTTGGTAACAAAGCATTCAATATTCAGCGTTAGATGAAAAACCTGATTCAATCAAGCTAATATCTTTCATCCGTTAGATCCAACTTAGCTTGTTACACACAAATGAAATGTACCCTCATTTAGGTTTATGTAACCGTACCTAAACGTGTACACCATGTTGGTTCAATATTAGTTAACCGAGGTTAGCCATAATATTACTCTCATATCAACCTTGTTCATCTTAACCATAACTAGTTCAAATGACTCAAATGAAACTAGTTATAGAGTTGTTCAATTGCTATATTCTTATAGAATTATACAAGAACAAAATTGAATCAAAATCGGTTTGATTCACTCGAATATTATAGACAAGGAAGTTTGGACACCAAGGAATTTCCAAAACCGAAAATATTCTCAAAGATATTCAATACATTCCAAATTCGGTTTCCATAATTCCTGGAAATGCTCTGTCCAAAATAATGATCGAAAATCTCTCTGGAAAATCTCAACTAGTAAATGCACATTACTAATTCTCATTTTCCTAAAATAAAATTAACAACCTTAAATAAAAGATTCTTAACTTATTTATTTCGATCCTGGGATTTTCTTCCTGTAGCTATTAAGGAATAACTTTGAACAATAAAATACAAACATTACTACACGTGTTCAAAGTATGCCAACATCCTTACTTTGTAAGTCCTCTTTCATACTTACAACCTTGAAACCGATTTGATACACTTCCAAAAAAGTTTAGAATTGGTTCATCTGACTTTCAAGAACTATGCGATTGAGTAAGAAACACTCAATCACAAATCATGGGTTTCACGGTTCTACCAAAACAAGTTTTGGTTATACCTCCATGTGAGTACTGTGCATATTCACACTAGCTTCCCAAAATTCGTTTGACTAGGTACTAGGATCGGTTCCCCACATATATATGGTATCTAACTTATATGTGTTGCACATGTCCATAGGATCGGTTCCCCTTTGCCTAAAAACGTGTTGCACATATCCATAGGATCGGTTCCCCTTTCTGCTATAAACCTTGCTGCACCTCATACAAGGATCGATTCCCCTTTGTGATGTGTTGCACCTCTTCATAGGATCGATTCCCCTTTACCCAGATTCGGTTCAACAAAACACAAACTCGATCATACCATATCAGGTGATTACTTAAGATCGATTTCACTAATAAAAGTCATACCAATACATAAGTCAGGCCTTTGTGAATAGTTTTACCAGGAACACGAACAAGTCATGAGCGGTTATACTAAATCACACATATTGGATGTTCATAAGATATGCAATGAATAACAATCCCAATAACGCCTGGCGATTTCCTTTTCGATTCATAAACAAGTTTATGAACTTACTTCCTTAAAACACATGTAAAACATTGTTTCCTATGATGAAATCCTCACCTCCCCATACATAATCACAATAGCATTTAAACGATTATGTCGATGTCTTATCTACAAAGTTTAATGGTTAAGCAATAAACTTCATATTGTATTCCTTAATACTATGTCTATCTAGAGTGTTCATGCTTCGCAGTTTTGTTTTCAATATGCACGACTTGAAAGATACGTTAGGTAATGAAATAGTTCAAGTCAAATATCACTAACCTCAAGTGGAAGGATGATGTTGTCGTTGTAGCTTCTTACTTCTTCACTTCTTCACTTCTTCAAGTCTTCGCAATACTTGTGATGTCTCATATCCTAAACCTATCAAGATAACCTATACGAAGTTGACTCTAGTACATAATCAAGTGACTCTTAAAATAAGTTTTGATTCACTAAAATATGACAATCAAACTTGACATACCACCGCTTGGTGGGTTTAACCGAGATATGCTCTAACAATCTCCCCCTTTGTCAATTTTAGTGACAAAACTCTTATAATCATATGGATAAACAAATTACAAGAATTCATTACACATACACTTGATTCCCGAATTCAACATCACAGTAACCTACCGCATTCATTCAATCCTTAAATGCTGTTGTTGACATTATAATAACAAAGATAATACTCCCCTAAAGGTGAGATAGGTATATTTCATCAATCCGCACGTCTTTGTTATACCAATCAATATGATATGCTACTCCCCCTTAGTCTATGCTTTCACTCTTTCGTTGGATAAACGTTTAAGCACCAATGTTCTTTTCCTTAGTGATACCAATCAATATAAAATCAATACCAATATCACTTGTTTACTCCATATATTTCTCCCCCTTTTTGTCACAAAATGACAAAGAAACGAAAAAATAAAGGACAACACGAAAAGAATCTTACAAATCTCAAAATAGACTTGCAAACCTATAGAGTTAAGCACGAGGGTTCCATACACCATTTTTGATAACCAATATCAAAACCGAAACTACAAAGTAATTTGATTGATATATTACCAAGGAAACAATTTCCCGAAGCAATTTTCCCAATTTAGTTGAGCGAACCAAAAATCAACTAAGCACCTTAGTCCCTTTGCTAAACCGATTGTACAAATACAACCGCATCATTCGATAAGACCAAAATAAAGATAACTCTATTTTTCTCATCAGGTTCTAATTATCCATACAACTTAGACCTTTCAATTTTAAACAAGACAAGTACTAGGTTAGTTAACTAGTATTTCTTGTTAAGGCATTCGATTAGACTTGAATAACCGAAACCTCCACTTTTATAAGTCTAACTAAGAAAACCTTAGTTTCTCTTATTTGGAATCGAATTTGACTAAACAACTCATCCCGTAAACCTTTTCTTTCGTTAAGCCATAAATAATTCATACAAACCAAAATAAATCAACTTGCATAATTATTCACCTCAACCGGAAGCAATTGAATCAACATAAGCATTAAAACACCGCAATTGCACCGAAATTTTGTAATCCTAAACAATTGATACCACACAATAAAGCAAGATAACAATAGTTTTTCTTAATCGGAACCAATTGAAACACACACACATCCATACACACATCATGGAATAAAACATCAATTGTACCGAAATTTTGTTAAGCAGAAGCAAAATATATATGAAATAAAATCAGGCCTTTCTTAAACAGGAAAACAATTAACTAACAACATTGTTACCTCAAATTTCGAATCCACTTCTCCAATATGTTTGCATCTTCTTCCAGGGAGAATTGATATCAAAATATAATTATGTTGTCATCCGTATGCAAAAACAAAAGAATAACAACAACCAACCTTTACCAGATAAAGGTTGAAAATCGGTTTTAACAATTGCAAGCAAAAGTTGAAAACCGTCGAAACACATATGCTTTTATGCTAAACCAAAACCGATTCAACATATTGTGACTTTTTCACATATTGTTTCTACCAGAACCCCTCATGATCCTTTGATAAAGCCTGCCAACATGGGCTAGAAATAAAGCCTGCCAACATGGGCTAGAACTTAATCCTGCTAAATAAAAAAGGCACCCAAACCATAAGGGTTCACAATATTATGAGATCGAATATCAAGGTAATAAAACCGAAATCAAACATCCCATAAACATCCATAGCAATAATAAAGCATTCAAGCACATGCTATGTAGATCAAACTAAGATAATTACGGATAGACCGCATTGAAAGCATAAAACATTTTACTGTTACACAAGATTCTTAACAGACATACAACAATAAACATTGTTCATCAAACATAATATACATAAATGAGTATTATATTATGCAAACTCTACTAAACATTAAATATATATTCCATGGTAGAATCTAATCCATTACGTATCTATCCCAACTTGATGTCCATGTAATCAAGAGAATCATCTTCTACTAATCAATCAACTCATTATTAAGCATATAAATGTAGAGTTTTCACAATAAAATTGGGTTCTACCTAAACCCTAACATGGTCTTAGCCATGGCTTTCTCAAAAGCCATAAAAAAATTAAAATCAAATTAGCTAAGCAAGAACAAAACCAAAGAGATGAAACTTCCAACTCCAAACCCTATTCTCGGTGAAGCGGCTCTGTAGCCGCAGCCCCTCGTTTCCTACAATAATATACATAATATTATACAGCTTCTCATTACCAGCAGCACTCGAGCACAAACCCATTCACCATCAATCACCGCCAGCGTCCACTTCAGGCCAAACCCATTGCGGTCACTGTGCAGAAGCCAACGTTGTAGAATCTATCTTCGAGATGTCCATGTCACCCATGGAAATCTCCAACTACTGACATCATCTCGATGGAATACTTCTGCCAAAACAACCCTTTTCTTTATACCGGCAGCTAAAACCCATATCTTCTTCGACCACATAGTACTAGATGAAGTATCTTGATAAACAGTCCATCGAGATGCCACTCAAGGCTTCGATCCTTTTGTGGTAGAAGATCTGGATATATATTTGTAGCATGATCAATCAGATCGACAATGAAGTCATTTGTGGGTCTCCAACTCTTATAGGAGGAGGGCCATTGAGTATTTGTCCTCTCATTATGTTGAGAATTCCTTCTCCTAATTTCTTCGGAATCTTTTCTCCTTGAATTAGTAGTGCGACTTTGGGCAGCCCACGAGACAATCCCAAAAGAGTCGGATGACATATTCTTGTAATCAAACAAGCAAACCAATATAAATATGATAAAATTCTTCTTTTACCCCTTCGAATTGTGATCATTTGTCTGATCATTAGCCCATAGAAATCAAAATTTTTGACTCCTCTGACAAGATGGTATACAAGTTCAACAACATCTCTAGTCCACTTTGTCTTATGCATATTGCTAGGACACGGGTTTGCACAAGCTAGTTTTCCAAAGACTTTGAGAGAAATTCAACATTATGAATAAGAAGGGAGTTACTTGACCATGTTCCACCAATTACTGAAGAGATGGTATTGTTGTCGACTCTGTACCTTTCATCCGAACATGGCAAGAAGGTATTCATTTAGGGATAGAGAATCAATTCCTAAATTACTTGTTTGTTGACTTCAAACGACCTTGTACCAATCATAGTACGAAAAGTACAACCTTCAAAGTTCATTTCATGCATATTGGCATAAAATAGCTACACAAGGTCCGGAGTTGCCTTGAAAGAACTTTCATGAATGATACCCCATTCACGATGCTTCACAAAGTTCATATATTTCACATCCGAAACTTTGACAAATAACATTTCCATGATGGGTTCTTTAATTGACCCGAACTTCATAAGGCATTCATCATTCACAAAGTAATTTTGAGAACTAACATCATAGGTAAGACTAGGCATGTTTTCATAATTGATGTTCCTAGTTGTGTAGAGAATATCATTCCTATTTGAGCTTTCTCCAACATTGAAATTTCTTCTACCCCTATTTGCCATTGAATCAACAAAGAGAGTAAAAATCCACTTACAATCGATATGCCCTGTTGAGTGTTGATTCTCCTTGCTTGAGTTGAATTGGACATATTTGAGACAAATCCTTTGTTCTTGTTGCAACTCAGAATTGATTGAAGCAAAAATTTCCACTTGAATCGAACATGAAAAAATCACAAGTGAAGAGTTTTCGAACCCTTGTTTGTTGTAGAGATCTCTTTTTGGTCGAAGAAGATAGAGGAATAAATATTCCCACTTTTCTTTGTTTTTATCACCAACACTAACGTGTATTCGGATGTGGATCCGGATTCGGATAGGGACATCAACCACGTATCGAAACTTGATAAGGGATAGCCAACAATCGGTTCCTTGACCAATATTAATTTTTCCAGGTTTTGACAACTTGGACATACTAGGTGTTGACATGAGACTGTTAGTCAATGAAATTTCACTGGACAAGTCATGACTGGTTTTATTAGGCTCACAATCTATATCAGAGTCATTATGATCTTCAAGAGAAAATTCTTCTGAAGAGTTATAGTGAGAGTCTTCTTGAAGAATATCAGATTCTTCTGAGGTATAATTCATTAAATACTCATGAATAAGTTGATTTCCTTTAGAATTATTATTTTTCTTTGAGTTGTTTAGTTCTTTGAGGAACTCATCAACCTCATTTTGAATTCTACTAGAGTCTTCAAGGATCTTGAGTGTTTTAGATAGTGACTCATCTTCCTTTTGTTCATATATCTTAATCTCATTCTTTAAGTCAGGGAGTTGCTTTTCCATTTCTGCAAATTCAGAAAGTTTTCTGTCGATCTTGCTAGAAGCATCTTCAGTGAGATTAAGATATAAGCGACATTCATCGAATGTCCAAAATTCTTTGGATCGAAGCGACTCAACAATTTCAGTGTTTGACATTCCTTCAAGCAATTTTGAGTCATCTAATCTTGGGATTACGTTAACTGAATCATCCATTGGATTCATTCTTATAGGTTGGATCGCACCAAACACAGATTGCTAGATCTTTTCATGTTTGCCTGCTCTGATACCAATTGAAAAGGCGAGGGTACCCAAATATACCTCAAGATAAAACTTTTCCTACCTATAAGTCCTTTCTCCGAAAGTGATTGTCTATGGACTGAGTCGAGACAATACAACTAATCGGTTCACACTTCGTGTGATCGTCTATGGATACGAGATCGAGACAATACAACAACAAAGTGTGTTTACTTGATATAAAGGTTCGGACTTAACCAAACACAATAGGATTGCTTATCAAGTAAATAGGAATTAACGTTTGTGTAATTTATTTTAATTATAATAAGACAATTATAATGCGGAAATATAAAGTAAATGACACAGCAAGATTTTGTTAACGAGGAAACCGCAAATGCAGAAAAACCCTGGGACCTTGTCCAGAATTGAATACTCTCAGAATTAAGCCGCTACACAAAATTAAACCTAACATCGTATAGTTGAGACCAAGCAACTAAACCTATAGTTCACCTAGTTCCGTCTGTATTCCCACGCCTCCAACTTATGAATAAGTCACGTACTTGGAACATATCCTTTGGTTCGTATTCCAAACAGTAAAGGAACAACAAATTTGTTTGGTATCAACTCTCTTCAACCAAGTGATGTGAGTCGGACAAAGGCTCTTTTGTTTATCTTAACATAAACTCCTTCGTCAGGTTCTTAGATCTATCTTATGTTCAACTACCAAAGTAATTGTTAAGATTTTGCAATCAATACTTTTAATCACAAAGAACTGTATTGATGCCGATCTACACAACTAATCAATCCAATGTACCACAAGGATAAACCGATGATAGTTGGATCCTCTTATACCGAAACAAGTATTGTGCACACCAAAGATTATGAACCCCAAACCAGAAATCTTCATTCTTTGTCTTCAAATCTTCTTAGATCTTCAATAAACACCTGCACACAACAACTTGAATCTTTTGTGATCAATCACGCACAGAACGGAGTTTGTTAACAACGGATTATCACAAGATCGTCTTTAGCACTAAAAAAAGTCTAAAGATCCTTGTCGAAACTTCGATCTAGTTTGAGTGAATCTTATATCAGAAGAGAAGATTCTCAAGCATAAACAAACTAGGTGCAATCAAAGTTCAACCACAGTTAGTCAATCAAATCAATCGAAAACAAAAGATAAACCGCAATTATCTAGTTTCCCACAACGGTACTCGTAGAGCTTCTCAATCCCAAAGAAGACTTTAAACTGAGCGGTCGTAAGAGATTTCGCCTAATTAGGTTACTCTCCTCTCTGAATAGGTGGCTACACCAGTAACAACACAACCGAGGAAGTTTTCTGTCACGAAGGATTAGTTTGCTAGAAATCCAAACTTCAAGTATTTATAGACAAGGAAGTTTAGACACCAAGGAATTTCCAAAACCGAAAATATTCTCAAAGATATTCAATACATTCCAAATTCGGTTTCCATAATTCCTGGAAATGCTCTGTCCAAAATAATGATCGAAAATCTCTCTGGAAAATCTCAACTAGTAAATGCTCATTACTAATTCTCATTTTCCTAAAATAAAATTAACAACCTTAAATAAAAGATTCTTAACTTATTTATTTCGATCCTGGGATTTTCTTCCTGTAGCTATTAAGGAATAACTTTGAACAATAAAATACAAACATTACTGCACGTGTTCGAAGTATGCCGACATCCTTACTTTGTAAGTCCTCTTTCATACTTACAACCTTGAAACCGATTTTCCACACTTCCAAATAAGTTTAGAATTGGTTCATCTGACTTTCAAGAACTATGCGATTGATTAAGAAACACTCAATCACAAATCATGGGTTTCACGGTTCTACCAAAACAAGTTTCGGTTCTACCTCCATGTGAGTACTGTGCATAGTCACACTAGCTTCCAAAAATTCGGTTGAATAGGTACTAGGATCGGTTCCCCACATATATATGGTATCTAACTTATATGTGTTGCACATGTCCATAGGATCGGTTCCATTTGCCGAAAAACGTGTTGCACATGTCCATAGGATCGGTTCCCCTTTCTGCTATAAACCTTGCTGCACCTCATACAAGGATCGATTCCCCTTTGTGATGTGTTGCACCTCTTCATAGGATCGGTTCCCCTTTACCCAGATTCGGTTCAACAAAACACAAACTCGATCATACCATCTGAGGTGATTACTTAAGATCGGTTTCACTAATAAAAGTCATACCAATACATAAGTCAGGCCTTTGTGAATAGTTTTACCAAGAACACGAACAAGTCATGAGCGGTTATACTAAATCATACATATTGGATGTTCACAAGATATGCAATGAATAACAATCCCAATAACGCCTGGCGATTTCCTTTTCGATTCATAAACAAGTTTATGAACTTACTTCCTTAAAACACATGTAAAACATTGTTTCCTAGGATGAAATCCTCACCTCATACCCATACATAATCACAATAGCATTTAAACGATTATGTCGATGTCTTATCTACAAAGTTTAATGGTTAAGCAATAAACTTCATATTGTATTCCTTAATACTATGTCTATCTAGAGTGTTCATGCTTTGCAGTTTTGTTTTCAATATGCACGACTTGAAAGATACGTTAGGGAATGAAACAGTTCAAGTCAAATATCACTAACCTCAAGTGGAAGGATGTTGTTGTTGTTGTTGTTGCAGCTTCTTACTTCTTCACTTCTTCAAGTCTTCGCAATACTTGTAATGTCTCATATCCTTATACTTTCAAGCTAACCTATACGAAGTTGACTCTAGTACATAATCAAGCGACTCTTAAAATGAGTTTTGATTCACTAAAATATGACAACCAAACTTGACATACAAACGCTTGGTGGGTTCAACCTAGTTATGCTCTAATAACAAGTATATA
>JAJJWW010005677.1:0-24976 GCA_023531295.1 Papaver armeniacum | reverse complement strand
TTTTTCTAGCACAAAAAGGAAAATAAGTACTTTATGAATTTCCCTTTTAGGCTTTGTTTTAGTGCAAATCAGTTTACTTGATAAACTCTCATTAAGTAAACTCATATGCTTATACACAGTTTGATAGCTTCATTCGTGATATCAATTGAACCTAAGTCTAGGTATATCTTCAAGTGATTCATTCATGTGCACTAACTAATATGAATTTGTACAATGCATATTCCAAAATGCATTCTGTCAATTGGTACTATAAAACAGGTGAAAAAGAATTAATCAAAGTCATATGTTACCTAGAAAGTATTATTCGGCTTATTGATGCATCATCACCTACAGTTTGACATCTATATGGCAGTAAATGGAATGAATGAGTGTAAATCAAGAGAATATTGAGCTTGAAATGTAGTGAATCGGTGAATGATTGGTTTCCATTAGGTGTGTAGTTTTGGAGCTTCATTTTGTTTGCATCTCTGTTTGTGGCGCTTTTAACATTTGTATGTTTTTATCCTACGAGTTTATTGTTAACTAATGTCGAGTTTCTTTTTGTGGCGAGTTTACCATTCCAAATTATGTGGCTTAGTAAATTATTCTACGAGTTTATGATACATGATGAAATTGTGCAACCTTTCTTTGCTCGATACATTGAAGATGCTTTTATGCGAATGTATGAGTGTTATGTGGTTAACCTAATGTAAATGTTTGAAGTTGATGAGTTCACATCATATCATTGTACTATTTGTGCCGGTTAGGCAATTAGGTTACCATATCAAACGGATTTTATATCAATGTTTTCTATTTGTGTAGCTTATCATATAGTTGTTGACATGTTGTTATGTGCACTTTGGAATCACTATGTTGTCATTTTGCGATTAGAATCAAATGACTCTCTGCGTGAAACTTCTCGCAATGCCTATGCGTTCTACTGTTCAAGTTAATCAATTGTCGCCTCGCAGAAATATAGGACGGGTAGATAAGAGAATGGTTGGTATCTTGGTGAAATGGATGTTGTAACCAAGCTACACGCAGTATAACTACTGTATTCCATGTGCAAATTTTAGTAAACATTGCATTTAAATTTGTGGAGCCCGAGTGCTTGTTTGTTGTTCAATAGTGGAATTTTCAGATCTTTATATTAGGATTTCAATTTTTGTTGTTTTTATAAGATTAGGGTTTATTTTCTTCTTCTCGTTTGATAATTAAAATCTAGGGTTTATTGTCTCTATTTTCATGATGTGTTTTGGGAGTTTATAATTTATTCACTTTAGCAAATTTTTGAATCTTGAAGTTGTTGTTTGATTTTGTAGATATAGGGTTTTAGATTTTATTAATTTAGTTGAACTGATTGGTTTGAATCGTTTGATAGTTGTGGCTTAGATTGCTTTGAATCCCCTAATTTCATTAATTTTAGTGTGGTTGATTGATGGATTCCTTTCAATGAATCAGTTCAATCTTCAAAACCTAATAGTTGAACCATCTTCCTCTCCTCTCGATTTCGTTGTGCTATTTTAATTTGAGTTTGCTGAAAATCCTTTTGTTTAGATTTTTTCCTCTGAATCCCTCCATAACTCTACTAATGGAAGAGAATAAGACAGGAAATTGGTAGTCTGTTAAGATTTCAACTGTGATAGATTGCTTGAGTTGAATCAATTCCGAAGTCTTATTTCTATTTTCCATTTAAATTTCTTTCTTTATCTCTGCTTAAGCAAAATCGGTGCTTTGTGTTCACTTCTGACCGGTTAACTTAAATGATCTAACCTTAATATCTCCATAACTCAAGCGAGACATCTTAAGCTTTGAGAGTGTTGGTGAAGTTACTTTGATGCGGATCGCCTAAAGCTCATCGATTCAATATCTCGATGTGTTCGGATAAATTGGACCGACAATCTCGTGTTTTTTCTTCGCGCACAAAATGGAAAATAAGTACTTTATGGATTTCCCTTTTAGGCTTTGTTTTAGTGCCAATCAGTTTGTAAAACTTACTTTTTTATTTTTTATTTGTAGGTCACTTTGACAAGTAGAACAAATGGCTACTTGATAAATTCTCATTATGTAAGCTCATATGCTTATACACGATTTGATACCTTCATTCGGATATCAATTGAACTAGTGTCTAGGTATATCTTGAAGTGATCATTCATGTGCAGGAACTAATATGAATTTCTACGATGCATATTCCAAATTGCATTCTATCAATTAGGGATGTAATACATGTGACAAAGAATTAATTAAAGTCATATGTTCCCTAGCAAGTATTATATTGCATATTGATGTATCATCACTTAGAGTTTGACATCTAAATGGCAGGTCCATGGAATGAATGAGTGTAAATCAAGAGAATATTTTATGTGAATGTATGAATGTTATGTAGTTTACCTAATGTAAATATTTGAAGTTGACAGGTTGGTGTTCACATCATATTATTGTACTATTTGTGTCGATTATGCAATTAGCTTACCATATTAACCGAATTTATATCGGTGTTTTCTATTTGTGTAGCTTACCATATAGTTGTTGACATGTTGCTATCTCTGCCTTTATCTAATCTTTATGTTGTCATTTTGCGGATTACAATCAAGTGTCTCTCCAAAACTTCCAAAGAATGCCTATGCGTTCTCTTGCTTCAACTTAATCAATTGTCATCTCGGAGAAATATAGGACGGGTAGATAAGAGTATCTTGGTGAAATGGATGTTGTGACTAAGCTCACGTAGGTATAACTACTATATTTCATGCGCAAATTTTAGTAAACATTGCATTTCAATTTTTGGAGTCTCGAGTGCTCGTTCTTTGTTCAATAGTGGAATATTGGAGCTTGGTTGAGTTCAAGAACTCGTTGTTCGAGTTTTATATAGTTTAATTTCACGTTTTTTGTTCTCAATGAGTTGTTAAAATCTTTATTGGATTTTCATTGATGCAACTGGATTTTCGTCCTCCTTTTGCTTCTTCAATGGGTTTTCTTCCTCATTTGATGTGCACTTGTCTAAAACTTGCTGATATTAAAGTATCTCATAATATCGTCATGCACTTACTTTATACCAAGACACCGAGATATTTGAATACTTTGTATTGCGGGTTAACCGGGTCTTCAAGCCTCCGAGAGAACATGAACGAGAGGAAATGGATGTTCGGAGAAGGTACCAAATAGGTCCTACATTTGTTCACATAAGTGTGCCTCGATTAGGAACAACGAGTCATGGTACAAAGATGGAAGATCGCCTACTTTACATTTTTTGTTTTAGCTTGTACTTTTTATGGGATAAAAGCTGATGCCCTTTTGTTCTCGAAACAATATGTTTCTTACTTTGTTGTAATGAAATAAAAACAATCTTAAGATTTGTAGTTAACGCCTAACATTTCAATACATATTCAAGTTATATTCGAGGTACATGAGTATTTCAAAGTTATTCCAATTTCTTTAAGAAATTTCACATTCTCAGAAACAAGTTTTTAAATCGTCAAATTTGCTCAACCAGCATTGTGGGCTTAAATTTCTTTCAACCAGATTGTGTTCTACATGTAAAATAATATGTAGAAAAGTAACTATTCATTCATGTACAACAAGTTGATGAAAATTGTTGCCGATTGTGGCTAATGGACTCGTGGCAAGAGATTTTCCAAAATGAGAAATGAAATCAAAAAGAGAAACACACATTCTTGGACACAATTCACTAACCCTATGCTCCCTAAAAAAATGCTCATCTCTCAACTTGTGGAGCAAAATCTCAACGAGCCAAATTGTACTTGACTAACAAATATCCCCGCATATATGCACTTATTGCGATGGGGTACCCAAAGATGTCGCCCCTGCAGTGTAGGACCTAAGTCGGTTCACTCTTATTCCAATAAGCAAACAGTGAAGGCCTCCCACCGGGCGCAGAGAAAAGACAACAAAAATATCACCTAACCATTGAAAAGATGATCAAAATAAGTTATACATGAGGCACAAAATGACAACATCTAAAACCAAGTTACCAAGATCTTTCATCACATGGTCCAAAAGGTAAAATCCATATGAAAGATTTCTCCCCGCACATACTTAACAAAAGTGCTTCTTAATACTTCAAAGGCACTTGATGCTAATCGATTTTTTCAATTTCTTCTACTAGTGCGGCTTCAATGTGTGTTGTTTACTCATGAACCTAAAGTAAGGAAAACATGAATATAAGTGCTAATGGCAAGAGCTTAATCTACTTCCACTGTATATATATATGACTGCAGAACACGATACTCCTACTGAAATTAGTCGGAGGACTTCAAAGCCAGAACACTAAACAAAAGCCTCAAAAGCAGATAAGTATTCAAACCATCCAATTAATAGACAACACCTTACAAATTCCAGCAAGTATTTTTACTCTCAAACATTTCAACAAGGCAAACCTAAGGTACGTTATGAAAAATAAGTTATGTAATAGAATCGGTTTAAGATTACGTAGAGTAGGCTAAGAAGTACTCGTTGCACATACCGTAGGTAAGAGTTTGAGCATGATCACTCTCTACCCATATATAGATTGCACACAAGTCTTGTAAAACTGATCCAATACAACTCCAGCCAACAAAATTGTTTATCCTAGTGCGTGATCATAAACAGTGAGTAAAGACCAACTAATTGTTTTGAAGATAGTTGACATAAAATAGAGATTGTCTATTAACTAATGAGATAAGAGTTGTTCACTCTTGCGCGTGGGACAAAATTAGAGCATCAGGCTCAATTTGCTGCAATGTTGAGAGAACAAAAACAAACCGTTTTTCACATCCCGATTTTGCTTGGAAGATAATATCCATACATTTGCATAAGTTTACCCAAAATTAAATCAAATTGAGGAAGAGGAAATCCATAGTTTACTGAATTACATACCAAATGCAACCTTTTGTTGGGAAATGAATCCTCTACAAATGATGTTGTCCGAGATAGTGAGGATGACGATCAATTTGAAACCTACCAATAAAGTTATTAAACCACAAAATTAAAGATAACCCAAACATTATATCACCAGTAAACAATTCATAAACATCCATTTAGATAAAAACCCAATACATATCTAAAACCCTAACTTTGAGTTTGAAATCCAAATTAACCAAAATTTTATCTCGAATTCGAGAGAGCAAAAATTAAGCTCACCTATTGACCTCTATAGCTCTTGCTTTCTATATAATTGGATATTCACAATCGGTAAATACAAAACCCTAGCTTTCATGGTGTGGCGGTGACATTTTATGAACATGATAAAAAGGAGGAGAAGAAAAAGTATAAGATGGTGAAGTAAGAAGAAGAATAGGAGGAGGTGTTTCGATTGATAAAGAAGACGAGGAGGAGGAGGACTTGAAGAAGATAAAGTCTAAAGTTCAGTATAGGAGTTAAAAAAGAGCAGAAGAAAGAGAAATAGGGAATGAACGGAAAAGAAAGGACCCTGGGCTGTATTGGTTGCAGGAGAAAGGGGTGTAAGAGAAGTGTAAGAGAGATGAACGGTTAAAGGTCCCGACCCTAGACTAAGGAGTCCCGACCTTATTCATCCTACTTGGCACCTACATGGCGCCTAGGTGTCAATATAGATTCGGGAATCTTTTAGGGTCCCTACCCTGGAGAGAAAAGGTCAGGACCCTTGCCACCTTATTTAATTCTATTTAAAGGTTTTTTTAATATCATGTGGGCATTTATAATATTATTATTTTAAGGGTCCGTTAAGGGTCCGGACATCATCATCTGGACCCTAAAAATAAAATATTAATAAAGCCTACTTATTTTAATATTTTTATTTCAATAATTGGACTCCCATAAGGTCCTGTACAGGGTCCCGACCTTTCTAACAGGACCCTTCCACTAAAAGACAAAATAAATACAATTATTTAACTCTTGAAAAGTTAATAATAATACTAAACAATTGAAGGGTCCTCTAGATTTTGGGATAAAATAAAAAGTTAGGGTCGAAAAAGGTATAAAGTGGCGAGAAAAGATAAGTGTGTGTTATGGATGGCATTTTAGGAACCTGGTTTATGAGAGTGGCACTTTTAGGAATTGAGCCAGCTAATTTGATACTGCTTATTTTCAAGTGACTTCGTACTTGTTAGTCTGGCATATAGAGCTTGACTTTAATAACTATAGGCAGGCTCATTTGTGTGATTTTCCTTCTTTTTCTGAAGCATTTATGTGCGACTTTAAGTGCGCTTGGAGAATTGTATGCACATACTTTATCTCATTGGCTTGCTTGCGTTCTTCACGGGTTTTCTCGTCGATGGTTGATTTTTTCTATGTAGGAATTACCTATAGGTACTATTATAATGTTCTTAGTTAGTGGCAGGTCCACCCACTAAAGCCCAGTAACCGGAGGTTCATAATTAAAAGAAAAGAGAAAAATGAACCCAATTTTTTAAGCCCAGATCCTGCACATGTGTGTAACCTATTACGTACATTTTAAGAATTCCCAAAATAATCTTCACTATATATAACAGAAATAAAAGCCAGCTTTTCTCAATTTTCTTTTTCTTCTCAGACCCGTTCTCTCTCCCTCTCTCTCTCCCTCTCCCCCTCTCCTCTTCTCTGCTGCTGCCGCTTATGAAGTTTAGACCTAGGGTTTGTGAATATATTTTGTGGTTTACAGGTATGTTATGTAATATTTTCTCCAGTTTTTCTTTGTTTTTGTTTTGTTTCTCAACTGAATCATGAAAAATCTATCTATTTCATGATGTTTTCACTTTCTTTTTGCGGTTTTGGTAGTTCGATCTCATGATGCGTCTCTTGTTTTTCACGTGCTGCTGATTTTTAGACTATGAATCAACAATACATATTTGGTATACTGAAATATACTGCTCTAATTTTGTTGTTTTTTTATAGTTTTGGAGATTTTTCTTGTTTGATCCAGAAGTACATATATGGAATACTCAAATAAAAGTGTTTCGATTCTATTTTTTCATAGATTCGTTACTTGTTTTTCACATGCGGCTGAATTTTAGATTATGAATCAGCAGTACATATATGGTGTACTGAAAAATTATGCTTTAATTTTGTTATTTTTGTAGTTTTGGATATTTTTCTTCTTCGATCTAGAAGTATATATATGGAATACTGAAGAAAAAAAGTATTTCGATTCTGTTTTTTATAGATTCATTACTTGGTTTTCACATGCAGCTGATTTTAGTTTCATTTTGGTTGTTTTTGATATGCTTTTGAGTTGCTTTTGTGTATTAATCATCGATACGTATATGATATACTGGTGGATTTTGATGAAACAAGTTCAGATCTAAATAAAAAAAATCATGTTTTATGTTTATTTCATTAGTAGATCTGATATTTTTATGGTTTTTGGTTTGTTTTCCAGTTTTCTTTTGTGTATTAACCATCAGTAAATATATGACGTACTGTTTTCGTGTTTACTATGAATCTATATGTTTTCTCTTATTTTTTTGGTTTGATCCAGGAGTACATATATGGAATAGTGAAGTATGTGCTTTGATTCGGTTATATTCATGGATTCATCACTTCTTGACATGCAATTGAGTTTTTAGTTTATGAATTCGCAGTTGATATATGTCGTCTTGATAAAAACTTCTTTTGATTCTCGTCTTATTCATAGTTTTGCCACTTTATTTTGGTTTGATCCATGAGCTACGTATGTGAAATACTGAAATATATGCTAGTTTTGTTGCTGTGTTTTAATATTGTTATATTTTGGTCACATTTACAAGTTCAATATGTCCAACGGATACATACTCTATATGTAAGCAAGTGTAATATATATACTCGGTTGTAGCGTGTAGCGGATATGTACTCAGTTTGTAAGCGCGTGGCGTATATGTATTCAAATTTGTAAACAGATGTAGTGATATGTACTCAAATTTGTGGTCCTTTATATCTTTTTATTAAATTTGGACCTCCCGGATAAATAAAATCCCGATTTGGTAGAAGTATGTTATTTCACACGTATTTAAACAGTGAGGTATATTAGTCATTTCCATGTTTTCAAAGAACTTTGAACCCTAGGGTAAGGGTAAAATCCGGTTGGACCCTAATATAAATAACCTTATGGGCTTAGGACCAAACAAGAAATTTTCCTTTTTCTATTAAGTCACTTGTTGGTAGGAAGCTTCTTTTTATAAAGGGAAACTTGGAAGAAAAAAGTGGAAGCAGTCAGTTATCTATCAACATAATAGTATGGCTTCAACACAGTCGAAAGACTCAAAACTTCATGGTTGCGAAGAAGCTGATGGACAGTTTACCTTAGAAACCAGAGATTTGCTATCATCCATACCAAAACAAAAAGCATGGGTGCGTTCAGATCATATCTATCAATACCAGAACTTTTGGTATGGTGCTGCACAGCTACAAGGTGTCATAAATATGCAAAGAAACTTCAAATCTCTTGATACCGATCTTATCGTTGCGACATATCCTAAATGTGGTACAACTTGGTTGAAAGCAATGTCTTTCGCTATCATTAACAGGTATCATTTCAATACCGCAACCTTGAAACAAAACTACCCTCTTCTCACAAATAATCCACATTTACTTCAACCTTTCTGGATAATGTTTACTCGACTGACCAAAACCCAGATTTAGCGTGTTTCTCGGTTAACAACCGGATTTTAGCAACTCATTTTCCACTTGCATCTTTGTTTCGATGCATCAAGGACTCGAAGTGTAAGTTAGTTTACATATGCATAGATCCAAAGGATACTGTTGTTTCATACTGACATTTCATCGCCAAAATCAGAACCAAGAATTTGGAGAATATTTCACTAGAAGAATTTTATAAGCAGTTTTGTGATGGCGTTGTTGAGTATGCATCCTTCTGGGACCACGTTCTAGGGTATTGGAAAACGAGCTTGCAGTTTCCGGAAAGAGCTTTCTTCTTAAAATATGAGGAACTGAAGAAGGAACCTAGCCTTCATGTGATCAAGTTAGCTCAATTCTTGGGTTACCCGTTTTCGGCCGAGGAAGAAAATGAGGGAGTGGTTGAGGAATTATTGAAGTTGTGTAGTTTCGATCATTTGATCACTTTAGAAGCGAATAAGAATGGCAAAGTGCCAGTACTAAAGATTGGATGTAGTGCATTTTTCCGTCAAGGAGAAGTCGGAGACCATGTCAATTACTTAACCCCTGCAATGATAGAGCGATTAGATAAGATTACTGAGGAGAAGTTCCTCGGTTATGGTTTGAAGCTCAGATAATGCTTGTGATAGCTAGCTTAATTGCCAAGATCATCAGGTTGAAAAATAATGTTTAACTACTGGAAATCCAGTAGTACACCCAAATTGAAAGATTATGATTCTAAGACATAATTATCAAAGCACGAAATAGAAAATCTCTTTATTGAATGAACTGATCTCTTAATGAAGATGATGATGATATTACAAATATTGAAACTTACAAGAACCCTAACTTACTTCCTCCCAACATAGTCTCCCCACTTATCAAAAATATCCAAGCCCCTTTAGAATCAGCTAAGGTCTCGATTTATAAGCAAAACTAAGTAGTGGAGTACAACTTATTTTTACTTCGCAGAGAATCACACATTTCACATGATTCTACTTTTTACTTCGCTCAAGCCATTTTCAATAAAGTTTTTCCATTTCTTTCGCCGATAACTTCTGGAACTTGTCGGTCAATTTATTATATTTCTTGCTCAACAATCCATCTTCGTATGCACACTTCATACGGCCATCTCTTCGTAGGTTGCTCTCTCGTTTATTCGTATCTATCTCCTTAACACTCATTTCGTAGATCTGGTATCTATCATAATCTGGTACTTTGCAGATCCAATATTTGTTAAAGTAGCTCTGACACTTGATTTGATTTGTCGCTGACATTTCTTCTCGAGATTGATAAAAGATCTTCTGTTTTGAGATTTACTTCGTGTTTTTCGTTCAACCTCGTTCGACCACGTGGCGAGTAGGAATTATGTACCTACATTTTGCCTTTTCTCATTCCATTTGCAAGGGTTTAAGAATGGAAAGAGAATCCTTCATTAAATTTATAACCGCCACGTATCCGTCATTCTCGCTCTACTGTTCCCCACGATCTCTGTAACCGCCCATAACCGGTTCCACTTCTACTTTCGTTTCATCTACCCACTATAGCCGGTGAGGTTCTGCCTTACTATAAATATCTTACTCCACCTTCTCTTTATTATTTTCCTTAATCTTTGTTCTTCAGTTTCTCTATCTTTTCCCCCTTAGTTCTTCTTCTTTATCTCAATCCTTCGAAACCTTCGAAAATCTTTATCCTTTACATCATGGCACCCAAGAAATTTCCTTCTCCCACATCGTCTAAAACTCTCGAAGATTTTCAAGCTGAATTCGAGAGGAAGGGTTTAACCCTAACCCCAGCAGTTAATTCTTCGGTTTCTCCCCCCCCGTTACTGCAGATAAGTTCATGAAATTAAATTACAGGCGGATCATCTCAGAGACTTGGTATTCTACAAGGATTATCATTACTTTAGGCCAACTGAAGGCTGGTCTTTCCTTTCCTTTGTACGATCCTGCGAATCCATTTTTTTACGAGATTCTGACCAAGCTCCAGCGAGGTGTCTTTCAATTAAGTGGTAACGCAATCCGTATTGCGAACGAGTTTCTAAAGCGTCCGAATGGCGGTCCTTCTCAAATTCCTCTAGTAGCGAAGGAGTTCGATCCAGTGGATTACAATATTGATTCCTTTATGGAGAACTATACTGACAAGACCCTATCCATGAGGATATACCAGGAGTGGGGTGCTAAGCTTACTCGGAAACATATGGACGACCCCTCTAAAGCTATGATTCAAGATGTTGAACCTTTCGGTAAAGCAAGGAATGACCGTCTTCGTTTTTCCAACGACGAAGATTGGATGATGTTTCCTCTGATCGCCGAAGGTCCTGTGATTTGGGGATTCGATGAAGGTGGTAAAGCTCGTACTGGTCCTCTCCCAAAGCATATTCATCTCGCAGCCTATGAGCCTGGAAGACTTTCGTAGACCGAAATACCAAACGGGGTAGGCTTTATTCCCCTCATATCTTTCTTGCTTCTTATCTACAAATTTTCTGATTTCGTTCTCTTCGTTATAGTACGAACTTCCTCCTGCTGGCTTGCTCAAGGATCGCAAGAATAAGAAATCCACTGTCGAGTCCCCTGCTTTTGAACAAGTATTATGCAATCACTTTATCTTGCTTTTCTTGTTATTTTGTCACTTTCTAACCCTATACTTCGCAGGAAGATAAACCTGTTGGCTGCTGCTGTCATTCCTACTAGAGTCCATCGGAAACGCGATGGCCCTGATATTCCTTCTCATGCTGAAAAAGTATTCTTTCTCCCTTACTTCGTGATTTGCATTTCGTGTCGTTTTCTAACTTCGCCTATTACAGGATGTTACTCCCAACTCTCCTTCTGCTAAGGATCCTCCGAAGCGCCAACGTCGGAACTTAAATATAGCTGCATTGACCTCTGTGAGAGGTTCTACAATTTCCTCGAGTCAATCTAATCCTCCTCCTCAACAAAAGCCAACCGAACCTCTTCGTGAAGTTGATTCTCGCCAATCTTCTGAGAGCACGAGGCTGCTTTTTTCTACTCCTACTATAGTCATTAGTGATTCGCCCGAAAAATCATCCAAGGATGAGAAAGAGAAGAAGTGGAAAAAGAAGTGTAAGAAGATGGTCTACGAGGTGGAGGATCCCGCCTACATCCATGATATGGAATTCTTAAAGCGGATCTTCATCTTGACTCGTGGAGATGCTTCGCTCAGATCACCTGCTACCGAATCTCTTGCTTCTTTCAGTACTGACACCTTCTTAGCGGACGATCAATCCTTCATAGTGAATGCTTCATTGAACCTCTCTCTCCAACAACATGCTGCTATAATGTTTGGTAAGTCTGGTTTCTATAATGCTTCGTGGATCCTTATAATGTTGGTGGGTCTTCTTTTGATTTATGTCTTTTCTTTGTAGGAATTCAATCGTCACATGGCCCAACTTGTTGAGACTAGGATGTCTCGTGAACAACTGCAGACTTCTGGAGCTCGTATTCATGAACTTGGACATCAGCTGGCTGAAGAGAAAAAGCGTTCATCTTCACTGGAGAGCAAAGCTGACGAGCTTCGCAGTAAGTCCCCTTCTGGGAATGAGATGCTTCTGAGGCGACGAACTTGCTCGAAGATACTCGCTTGGAGAATTTGAATCTTTCATCACAGATCAATAGTTATGTGACTGGGAATGAGATCTTGAGTGAAAAGATTGAAACCCTATTTCTCCAATATGAGCGCCTGACCAATGAGTCTTTGAATAACGAGGAACTGAATTTCCATCTGCATAGAGAAAATGAGGGTTTGAGGGTTGAGCTTCAACGAGTTCGAAATCTTCTTACTACTTCGCGTAACCTTCATTATTCGACCTTAGCTCAAGTCAAGCGATTAGAAGAGGATAAGGCTCGCATAATCAAAAGAAAGGATAAATCTGAATATGATCTTTGCAAATCTCGTAATGAAGTTTCGGATTTGAAATCTGAAAATGAGGATTTAAAGAATGAAAACGCTTCCCTCTTTTCTTGTCTGGAGAGACTTCAGGGTAAGAGAGATTTAGTGTTTCCTGCGAAGAAGCAACTTAATGAATCTTCAAAGAATAAGAACCTCGTTATTAATTGTCCTCGTGAAGAGTCCAGTCTGGTCATGGTAAAGAGTAGGATAACTCATATCACGAACTTTGTGTTCAACCGGAAGAATAAAGACTTGAGATTTCCCGACTTGATCATCTTAATGTTGATATTCAGAAAACTCTGGGTTCCGTTATCTTTCAGAAGGAAGGTAGTTTAGGATGCCTTAGGTAATTTTCCTCTGTATTTTACTTCGTTTCTCTTGGTTTCTTATTCACTTTTATTCTTCGCAGAGTCTGAACAACATTTCAAGAATCAAGTTCTTCATCTTTCTCGTCAAAGGGATGAGCTTGCCAACGAGGTTTCTACTCTGAAGGAGGACATCAAATATCTGAATGAGGATTTTGCTATCATGGAAAAGGATGCCGCAAAGGTTGCTAAGATTGCTCGTAGGAACGCTCAGGATGCCAAGGTTAAGCTTTTCAATGAGTTTTGTGACTCTCGTGGGATTCCTCGCATGTCTTTGGATCTCGAAGTGTTCTTTGATGATGAACCTGTTGTTGAAAAGAAATCTCCTTCTGAGGAGGATGAAGATGACGGCGAGGAAACTGAGTCTGACGAAGAAGCTGAGGTTGAAAATCCCAAGGGGAAAGCTCCTTTGATCACTGAGGCTGCTAACATTCCCTCCTCTTCATCTAGTCTCCATGGTGGTGTGATGCTGACAATGTTGGAGCCGAGACAATTGGTGCTAATGGTAGAAACTCTGAACAACAGGTCAAAGAATCCGGTGGCGGTGATGGAGAAGAAGAAGCTAAGGGTGCTGGTGGTGACAACATCAAAGGAGAAGCCGTCAAGGCTATTCCTATTCAACAACTTCCTCCTCGGGCTTGATTTCTTCTTTCTCGTTGATCCTTTTGAACATTTCGTATCTTTTGACATTTCTTGAACTGGGCGCTCCCAAGCTTGGGGGCATAACATTCTGGTTTTGCTTTAATGTATTACTTTTGCTTCCCTCTGTCTTAGTTTCCTTTCTTCATTTGATTAGTTATAGTTAATTAAATTATACCTGCGAAGTTATCTTTATTTTTAAAGCGAAAACACTAGATCTATCCTTAACGTCTCCTTACCTCTATTATACGAACTGGTTATAGTATATACTTGCCTTTGTTTTTGGTTCTCAAAATAAGTAAGTATGCGAAGGAAGTACTCAAAAGAATAAAAATTAAAAAAGTATATACTTGCCTCTTATTCTTTTGCGAAGTTCCGAAGCATACATGGGTTTCCTCTTGAATTGCCTTACTGTTTTTGTACAATTTGAATCTTTCTCATACTTCGCCTGATCCTGTCTTTGCATATTCAATATGAACCTTTGTAATTCGTCCTTTCCTGCAGTAGAAATTTATCTTCACATTAATAATGTATTATATAAATTATGCCTTGGCTTTTGCTTTGTGTTGTAATTTCCCTCTTGTCTTCTGTTATCCCATATTTTTACTTGTTTTTCATGTTATGCTGCCTCTTTTGTTATACTGCCTCATAATTTATATTCGTCCCAATTTATCTTTTCCCTGCCCGGATTGCGATTGTGAATTGTTACTACGAGGTCTTTTGTGCCTCCTAGTTAAGGTATATTGTCTTCTACTAGTGCACGAGGGTCTTACCATCCTGGAAAGGTCTCATTGTTCCCAGTTTCTTCTACTCGTTTGCCTCTTGTCTTCGGTCTTCATTGGCGCTTCTACTAGTTATCTAAAGGTCTTATTTTTCCTCCTAGTTAAGGTCTTATTGTGCCTCACCCCGTTGTTCAGGGTATTCTTTCGACGAAGTCTCATGCGCTCTTTATTCTTGCGAATTAAAGACCCATCAACCTCGCCTTAACATACTATTGAGGTCTTACGTTGTGACAATACTACAAGCCTAGCTATTCCCATGAATAGTAGCCCCGCGATATTATCGTCTTTTTTGGTCACTCGGCTCCCTAATCTGGAGGGTGCCGTCCCTTTATATTCCCCCTGAATACCCCCTTTCTTTCGGGCCTGGTATCAGTTGTTTTCGTGACTTCCTGTCCATTCGCCGATATGGCTCATGGTTACAAAGTCACACCCTAGGTGGGGTTTCTTTGGGACCGAGTGTAGAAATCGTACCAGGCCACCTACTATCTCCACTGGTTACGTTTCTACACCCCTTGCCGAAGGCCAGCATAAAAGAAGACCCTCGGCGGATGGGTCTTATTTTTGCCCCTATCTCTCTCTGAAGGTAGTTCATGACGTGCGTTAGGTCTTATCATTGCCTCTTGCATCGTGTGCGAACTAGATTGCACGCCATGAGTTCTCATCCTTCCCAAGTAAAGATTTTATAGTTTCCCTAGAAACCGTTTTACTTCGTGGGTCTTATCAGCCTCCTAATGCGAGGTCTTACTTGCCTATTCGTGAGGTCTTATTTTGCCCGAATTTTTACTTCGTGATTCATTCAAAGATAATATTTCATTATGTTTCTTCTGTCAAGGAATACATATCTTTCTCTTTCTCTTTTATTTTATTTTATTCGCTAATACAATTCTTCACTATGGATAATATTTTTTGATGTAAACTGGATTCCATGGGTGATCTATCCTTCGATCTTTCCTTTCAACTTTGCCATATATTGTATTCCCCTCTGCATCTGTGTCTTTTCCTTGACAATCAGCGAGCTCATAGGCGCCGTTTGCTACAACTCTTTTCACGATGTACGGGCCTTCCCCTGTGGGTTCTAACTTTCCACCTGATCCCTTTTGATAAGGTGGGATTTCGCGCAGCACCAACTCTCCCGGCACAAAGCTTCGTTCCTTTACTCTCTTGTTATACTCTCGGGATAACCTCTGATGATAATTGTTCATATGTTTTAGTGCAGTCTCTCTATTCTCCTCCAAGTCGTCTAACTTTGCAAGGATCATATCTGAATTGTAGCCCTTTCTCCATGCCTCTAGCTTAGTCTTAGGGATAATAATTTCGGTGGGTAATACTGCCTATAGTCCATAAGTTAGACAGAAAGGTGACATTCCTGTAGCATCTCGCCTCGTCGTACTATACGACCATAACACATTTGGGATTTGCTCGCACTATCCTTTGTGGTGGCCTTCTAGCTTCTTTTTTAATGTTGTTGCTATTGTTTTATTCGTCGCCTCTGCTTGTCCATTGCTCTGTGGATATAGCGGAGTTGACCTCCCTGATTGTATCTTAAATGCATTAAACAACATTTTCACGTTTTCTCCCTCAAACTATTTTCCATTATCAGAGACGATTTATACGGGAATCCTAACCTGCAAATGATATGCTCGAGAATAAATTCATAGACATCACCATCCCGTGTGTGCTGCAATGGATTAGCTTCCATCCATTTCGTGAAATAATCTGTGGCTACTATTAAATATCTTCGCTGCTTACTCCCAGTCACGAATGGTCCAACGATACCAATTCCCCACATGGCGAACGACCATATGCTCAGTATCGAATTCAAACTCGTAGCTGGAGCGTGTATCCGCTTACCAAACCTTTGGAAGGCTTCACATCTCATGGAAATATTCTTTGCATCATCATGCATACGTGGCCAAAAGTATCCTTGTATCTTGTTCATGTGAGCCAGGGATCTTGTGCCACTATGATTGCCTGCATCACCATAATGGACCGCCTTTATGATTTCTATCCCTTCCTTTTACGATAGACATCTCAATAGTGGACCCGTGTAGGACCTTCGATATAAGATTCCTTCTCGCAATTCATAATTTGTGGCTTTGCTCTTAATTTTGTGTGCTTCAAACCTATCACGAGGTAGATCTCCCTTTTGTAAATATTTATAAATTGAAGCTCGCCAGTCTTCTTCGTTTAATTCCGTTGCTACCTCTTCGTCTTCGACGAACATGATTTTTACATCTTCTAATTCGTTGCTTACTGATGGTTGCGTTAGTCTTTCAATTCGAATATGCTTGGTTGAAGGATCGATGAGCATAAAGGCTATGAATGCTAAGGCGTCAGCATGTCTATTATTATCCCTACTTACGTGCCTCCATATGATATTTGGTATCTTCGAGGAATATCTCTTACAAGATGTAGATATTTATTCATTATGACATCATTTGCTTGATACCTCCCTTCAATTTTCCTAACCACTAGTTGCGAATTACTGGTTATCCTCACATCATTCAGCTTCATTTCGATAGTTATCCTTAATACTTGTATCACCGCTTCGTATTCTGTTTTGTTGTTGGTGGCTTTATACTCCAGCTGAAAGCATAAAACTGTTCTATCCCCTCCCGGCGAAGTGATGAACACGATTCTCATTCCTCCTCATGAACTATTTGAAGATCCATCTACGAATATCTCCCATCTTCTTGGATGATTTTCATGGAGCAAGTCTTTGGGGTCTAAGCGTTTGTCTTCCATATCCATCATCTCCTCCACTCCCTCATCTTCTTCTGATGGAAATTATTCTAGGAATTCTACCACTATGTGTGACTTTGTTGAAGTTTGAACTTCGTATTTCAGTCCGTATTGTTCAATTCTAGTGTTCCACCTTTCGATTCTCCCCACCCTCTTTGTGTTCTTCAAAACTGATTCTATTGGTACTCTTGTCAGCACTTTAATTTTGTGAGTTTGGAAATAAGTTCGCAATTTTTTCCGCTACATATACTAATGCTAATATCATCTTCTCGATTTTCGGATAATTTCTCTCGGCAGAATTGAAAGTCTTGCTAACATAGAATATCGGTTTTTCTACTCCTTCATCAGTACGAAGTAACACTGCACTTAGGGCGTTTGACGTGGATGCGAGGCAAATCAATAATTCTTCGCCAAGTTCTGGTTTTTGCAAATAGAAAAATTAATGAGGTACTCTTTTATGCTCTGCAACGCTTGCTCGCATTCTTGCGTCCATGCGAACTTCGCCCCCTTTTTCAAGATATCGAAGAAATGTTTACATTTATCCGAAGACCTGGAGATGAATCTTCCTAAGGCATATTAGATATGGTCGCTGGGGATGGGATATCTAATATGGCTTGAACCTTTGCTGGATCTACTTCAATTCCTTTCTTTGACACTATGTGTCCCAAGAAATTCGCAGACTCGAATCCATAAATACACTTCATGGGATTTATTTTCATCTTGTATATTCTCATTTGTTCGAAAATTTCTCTCAAATGTTCTACATGGTCTCCTGACTCCTTCGTTTTTACCAGCATATCGTCAACATAAACCTCCAACTTCGTGTGTACCCATTTGGCGAAGATCTTTTCCACCATTCGCTGATATGTGGCTCCTGCATTCTTCAATCCAAAAGGCATTCTCGTGTAACAATATAGTCCTTTGGGAGCGAAGAAGGATGTATGCTCTTGATCTTTTTCCGCGAGCGGTATCTGATTATAGCCCGAGTACCCATCCATTAAGGAGAGTCGTTTTTATCCTGATGCGGATTCTACCATCTGAGGTATGTTTGTCAAAGGGAAGCTATCCTTCGGACAAGTAGTATTCAAATCACTGAAGTCAATGCATATTCGTATCCCTTTGTTTTTCTTCGGCATTATCACCATATTCGCAATCCATTCTAGGTACTTCGCCGGTCGAATGATTCCAGAATCCATCATCTTTTGAAGTTCCTCTTCTATTTGCTCATGATAAGCGGTTGCTATTTTTCGTATTCGATGTCTTATTGGTTTGACTGCTGGATTGAGATCCAATTTATGACAAGCAATTTGCGGATCAATCCCTGACATGTCGTCCATGCTCCAAGCAAACACGTCGAGATACTCCTTTAACAATTTTATCAATCGCTCTTCCTCGTCCTCCTACATATTCGTTCCAATCTTTACCAACTTCGGCTCTTCCTCGCTACCCAGGTTTATCTCCTTCATGGGTTCTACAGCAGCAAAGTTCATGATTGGTTCTCCAAGTGGGTATGGTTCCTTTAATTTCTATAAAGGTTCTCCTTCCTTCTCAGGGATCTCGCTCGGTGATTGATAAGTGTTGTAAACACCTTAATATTTATCTATTGTTTATGCTTTCTTTGCGAGTTTTCTTGTAAAATATATATCTTATGATTGCTTTTGAGTCTATTAGGTGCAATGGAGTCATTATGAGCAAAAGATGGAGAAATTGTTCATTTGGAACGTAAAAGGCAAAAAGATCAATTCACATGCGAGTTACATTTGAAATCGGCTAAGGTTGCGCAAGGAATGAAGTATGGACTGTCAGTTTTCTGAGACTGACAGGCCAAATGGTCACTGGGTGGCCTGTATTAATATGTTGGGTTCCTACACTCTGGGGTTCTCAGAGCTGGGGTGGTTAAATCCATCTTCAATTCCTACAGAAGACCTAAGCTTCAGAGAAAAATGTTTTTTCTCATCATTTGCTTCTACCTCTTTTTATTTGCCTGTAAGAATGGCGGCACCAGTTGTATGGATCCACAAACACGTCAACGTTGTTAGACCAGTCAAGAGACGATTTAGCCGATAAAGACGTAATTAATTAAATACGAATATTAATTAATAGAAATTAATAAAGTAATAGTATGAAAATGAAATTAGTACCACTAGATAGATCTTGAAAAGTTACGCGAAATGGACTACTAGAACTCATCAATCGGACTCCGTACGAGGAAGTTATCGCACTCGGAAATTTGGACGTTAAAGTTTGACTCGACCGTTGACCGGCAAGCCTTCACCTGATCTTGACCGCAACCCTGACGTTGACCCTACCTAAACTAAAGTCTTTGACACCCCTTAGTAAATTATTAAAGATGTAAAGTGTAATTCGAATTTAAAATGTGAATTAATTAAATTAGTTAATAATGACTATAATTATAGGTTAGTTAATAATGATTAGTTGTAAATTGTTTTTTTTTAAAGAAAAATAAAAGAAACGATATTATCTCTTCCGTGTTTTGTTTCTTCTTAGATCTGGAGGTGTGGAGTTAGGGAGAAAGGGGAGGTGAGTCATAGTTTTCTAAATGAGATATATTATGTTTTTCTTGCTTCTTTATTTATCTACCTTAGTTAATTGAGAGAACAGAGAGAAACAACTATAGTTTAGGAATGGGAGTTTACTTATGGTGATGATGGAATTAAAGAAGAGGGGAGGGAAGATAGTAATTTTAGTTAGATTCTCAGAGAACATGGGAGAAAGAGAGAAGAGGAAGATTAAAGATGTGTTATTGTTGTTCGTGATAGAAAAGATGGTGATGATTGTTAACTTGTGATATGATGATGGAAACTTATAGAAAACAATCAAGGTAACCTTAATATTTCATTTTAGTATCTTTTTAAGGTTTGGGTAACTCATAAATAGTGAATATATGTTAGAAATCAACCAATCAACAACTTTGGAAATCATGTTTTTCATGTTATGATTTTATGTGAAATATGGTAATCTCTGCCCAATATGTATAGACAATTATAGATACCTTATAGTGATATTTAGACATGGCTCTATAAACACAAATTGTAGTTCATCTTGTGATGGTTCTACACATATAAAGTTCGTCAATTTTGGTTGAGAAACCAGTGAGATATGGTCGACCGAAAATGGCTAGTCGCGAATGAATCTGTGTAACAGTTGCATGTATAGGTATGTATGAAACTTTCTAGATAGGTTCTACTTAGAATTGGAAACTATTCAGTTCGCAAAAGTTGTAGAAGGTGATCTCATGATTTCATAGAGCCATTAAATGATTCTTTTTGATTTATTAAGAGTGATCTAGATGGCATCAAAATTAGATCCGTATGCTCTGTCTAGAGAGAATTATTTCTGATTGTAAACTTCATATGTGAAAATGATTAGAAGTGTCCATCAACTGTTTGAGAAAATGACCGAGTCAACTCGGTGATCTAGTGAGTTAGATTAGCTGACTTAAGAGTTAGAACAAGTCAGATGGTATAGGTCTGAATCGGTTTAGTGGGCTAGTTTGATGGGCCGTACCAGGTAGGCACGTGGGCTTGAGTTTAGGGACAGAAATCTTAATTTGAGTTTTTGGACCACTTATGTTTCGAATTTACTTTCGGTTTCTTCTGCAAAGTTGTAGGATTTTTCGAGGGATTTCCGATGACACTCAATTTGATCTCATTCGGATAAGTAGATATTAATTTATGCCTAGAACACCGAATACCATGTTATATAACCATTAATAAAATTAGAACCATTAGTTATTCACTTAGCCTATAACTAGAAACTTGTATGAAATTATGTTATGAACATTGTATGAGCCTATTAGCTAAATTATTGGATTGCTTGTGTGATTAACAGTTAGTTTATATTAACAACGAACGATTCAATGGATGAACTAGTGGATTATGAATTTCAAGGTAGGCGTGGCTTGTCATCAAACAAGTGGGAACTCTGTAACCTTCTTGTAATCATTAAGTTTACTTTATCTGCCTTATGATGAGTCGTTAATTTACATAAGCATATTGTTTGAAATTCAATGGGTATGTTGTATAATATGCATTGTGTGGTTTCCCCGCGAAGAGTGTGTGTTTCCCCATAGCTCTTGGCTAAGTTTAGTAGGGCAACACTACGTTGTTTGATTATTACTTAGTATACCGGCTTTACCCCGGATAAATAGTATTACATTTTATTGTCTTAAGATAGGAGTCCGGCTTTACCCCGGTTGATTATTATATATACTATTTTATTTGGGGAAGTCACTCATGTGCATATTATACTTGATTGTGCAGTCTTAGTAGAATGACTGGGTTACTATGACCTTGACTTAGGAAGAAATTCTAGGTTCATGACTGGATATAGTCATTATTTGGAGACTTCGGCCTACGAATAATGATTGGGCCTTTTGTGAAACTGTTGTGCGGGGTCAGATCATAGTAATCAAAAATCTTATTATATTCTAGACTTAGATGGTGGCATTGGGTTTTATGAGGAGTACGCATTCCACGATAATATCTTACGGTACCTGGATTCATGCTATCAGTTGAGACTGGAGTTATTCCTAGCATCTTCTCCTCCATTGAGTGAGACGAAGTTGGGATAACATATGTTTAGGTTGTTTAATTCGTTTCTCGTAGATCCATCCGGAGGTGGATCTTCCACGGATATTACCACTATGGACGTAATATCTGGGGATATGAATTGAAGCAATCTTCTGCTCCGTGTTGTGTGTAAAAGGTGTTATCTGTTTTCTTCTAATATTCTGTTCTACTTTCATTATCTTTTAGAACTGTGAAACATGTTAGTGATTACTTCAAAGTTATATGTTTTCCATTGAGCACCCCTTTGGGATGATGTGCTCACTCGTTCCCACTTCAGTTTCAGTAATCAGAAGCTGATCGCTGTCGTATGCGTCAAAAATAATTTCACTTTCCTAAAGTATATGATAAGAAAGAGTTCGTATCCACAGAGAGGCGATTGTAGTTATTTCGTAATCAATTCCTTAAAGTAACCAATTGGGGGGATTTCTTATTTCTATGTAGCAATAAAAACAAATTAAAAGCAAAGTAAATTGTAGAAAATAATCAATGGAGAGAGATATTGGTCAAGGAATTCATCTTCAATCTTAGACATGTGCTTGCATATATGATTAGAATTACGATTTAATCTCTTGTGTTATCAAAAGCCTAGAGAATCAAGAGAGCAAGATAATCTATTAATTTCCTAAGTTATTCAACACACACATTAGGGCTGCGTATGTGAAATCTACCTAAAGAATAACCTAACGCCTTGCGCTAGTCAAGTTCAATTCCTAGGAGCATTAAGTTTCAGAAATAGGCTAATCAATGTAATTGTCATGCGTTGCACATAACAATTCGGACAATGGTCAAATTCTACATATGATTACGAGAGTGTATCACTACAAACCGTAAACATATCATGCTACTTGTATTCAAGGTTATCGCTCGATGAAAAACCCTAAAATAGCTATGGACTAGGATGCAAGTTCAATTAATTGGCCACTTAACTAATCAAACATCATAATCCTATCACAATACTTCAATCATGTGATCATAAAAACAGTAGAGAATTGAACGATAATCAAGAGAGAAAACTAATACATAAAGCAAACACAAGTTTTAGAAATCGGACTACATCCTTAACCAATAATAGAGAATTTAGCTATTCATAGCTATGGAGTTCATCACCAAAAATATAAGTTGAATAAAGAAGGAGAAGAACAAAAGCAAACCCTAGTTGCGTAAACAAAAACGGCTCTCCAAAGTTCCAATAATCAGATAATCCCCCAAAAGTTGTAGAATTCTTCTTTTTATAGCCTTTCCTCTCTTCCAAAATTAGGTCAAGCCTTCAAAGTCCAATAGATAAAAATCCACCAAGCCCATAAGAGAGAGAAAAACCGTGTAGAGTATGTCCAAAAGTCGTCGCCAGGAAAAACTGGTATTGTGGCCGGAAATCAGCCGGAGAAGTGGCCGGAAATCGGCTCCGGTGACCGGCAAAGTCCGCCCGGCCACCGGTCAATGAGTCGAATCGGGTCTGGTTAATGAGTCAACTCGGTTAGACCGAGTCAAACCGAGTCAGAATAAGAGTCAGCTGTATCAGGTGGTCTAGTCAGACCTGAGTTAGATGCTACTCAGCTGACTTGGTTCACCTCTAGGCCAGTGCACAAGTCTGAGTTTGCTGCACAATCCTTGTGCCTTACCAGCTCCTTAGCTAGCCATCTTGGCTGGCATAACTTTGCAGCCATCTTGGCTCTGTAAACTGCAGCTACATCCAGCTGCTTCCACTGCAAAACAACACCATCAATCCTGCCATTCCATTGCCATCCTGACTCTAAATTCCATACATTGCAACACAGAATCTGCCACAGCTCCACAACATTCTCTCACCACCAACAGCATCTCCCTGTCACCTTTAAGCTGTAACTTAAACGTCCATCTACTTGAGCTGTAACTACAAGTCACAAACAAGACCACCACAGAGCCTAACCTCCAACCCATTCATCCTCTGAATCATCACATCACTCCACCACTGCATCATACCCCCTTCTCTGTTACTTCAGCTTCTTCACCTGAGTTCAATTCTTGATTCGACTGAGACCATCTCCGTTCACCACCAGTTCTGTCTCAAGACCCACACTTCCACCAATTTAGTCACTTGCGATCACGCGTATTCACTGAACCTTTCCATCTGCAATCACATATTCACTTCTTACCTTGCCTCTCACAGCAACAACTGCAATCATTTCAACTCCAGTCATTCCCTTCTTAGTATCTAGCTCTCTCTCTCACAGCAACAACTCCAACAGCGCATAACCCAGCCACAATAAACTTCACCTGCTCTCCACTCACCATAAACTGGCAACAATATCAGTACCATTATGCTCCTCATGCATTTAACCATTAAGAGTTCATTTGCTTCATTAATTTCTGAGCCAACTCTCATTGCAACTCAGCTCACATTCCCATGCTCAATATCAACATTAACAACATCCTAAAACCACCACCTTCCATCTTGGATATGAGCAACTTCAACTCTTGCACTGTAATTGTATCTCAGGCCATCCATGTCTTGTATCTAACATCCAACACTACCACCACCAAACACAGCTCTGCCTCCAACCATTTGCAGCTATATCTCCCCTGTATCATATTAGCTCAAACCATACACAACCACATCTCCATACCTGCTGCTTCAAAGCCATTCCAGTCCCTCATTCTCCATATCCAGCTTCTCCTTTAGGTGCTTAAACAGCAACCTCAAACCCATCTTTCCTTGTGATAGCTGCACCACCACCACCCATTTCAGCATCACACTCAGCTCCAGTCCGTCATCACAAAGAATCGAGCAAACACCATTTTAAATACCCATCTAAATCTTCATCACTTCAAATCAGAGCCTCAATTCATCCTTCTTGAATCATGACAGCAAACCCTAGTTTCTGTTCTTCAAGAACACCAACACATTAGATTCCCTCTGATTCAACTCACAATTGAGATTAAGCTCAGATTCACACTAAACCCATCTCTTTAATTCGCTTCAATTCCACCTGAAGTTCTCTCAGCGGCAACAACTTCTTCTCAATCTCCCTAATCAGATTCAAACCTTGAAACCTAAAAATCAATCCAATCTCCTCTTCAAAATAGTTGTTCAGTCCCTTCTCTCGTCGTTCTCGATCTGCTCCCATCGTGTTCACTGCTTCCATCATTCACCTCATCTCCCTTACTTTCATCTCTCGACTAAAATCGCCAGCGTCTCTGAAATTCAGAGCAAATGATTGAGAGAAATCATTTGTCCCAATTTTAGGGTTTTGGTAATGACCAGAATGACTACTGGCACCCCAGGAATTGATATGAGCCACCTAAGCTTATTTAGCTTTGTCGGTTCCAGATGCCGACAACCTAATTCTTCTTTTCAATCTCCACCTCCTTGTGCAACTTAGCTTGCTCCCATGTGAATTGACTTTTCTTGCCCTTTACGCTACAAATAGACGTTTTATTCTTCTTTTGC